>VZTY01023687.1:31937-206475 GCA_013400935.1 Turnix velox | reverse complement strand
CAGAGGAGGGCCACGAGAACGGTCAGAGGGCTGGAGCCTTATGAAGACAGGCTAAAGGAGTTGGGGTTGTTCAGCCTGGAAAAGAGAAGGCTCGGGGGACCTCATAGTAACTTATCAGTACCTGAGGGGGGCCTACAGAAAGGCAGGGATATTTAATAAGATATGTAATGGGAGGACTAGAAATAATGGATGTAAATTGGAAGGGGGTAGATACAGGCTTGATATGAGAAAGAACTTCTTTACAGTGAGGGTGGTGAAACACTGGAACAGATTGCCCGGAGAAGTTGTGGATGCCCCCTCTCTGGAGGTGTTTCAGGCCAGGCTGGACAAGGCACTGAGCAGCCTGATCTAGTAGGAGGTGTCCCTGCCTATAGCAGGGATGTTGGAACTTGATGATCTTTAAGGTCTCTTCCTACCCAAACTATTCTATGATGCTATGATTCTATGATTGTCTTCCATCACTAGTTTTTCTATGGGTATTTGAACATCCATCCACATGCTGTTTGAACCCAAGATTTTTTTCCCTTCTTTCTTTTGGGCAATGCTTTAATTTCCTTTGAAGTCTCCGTGCCTTTCATTTTTATTTATTTATTTTCTACCTTGTTTTGTCTAAGCTTGCCAGCCTGTGGATTTCTTTGAAGCAGTCTGCTGTCTTCCTTGGGTCTCTGCACAACAGGTTGAAAACAATATACTATTGTGCTCTGCATTAATAGGGTGGAACAAAAGGACTATTTATTCCATTGCCTTGATGGAATGCCGTGATGTTCTTGATCCTTTTGTGACATCATAAAGGGACTTCTTATCCCTTTGTAACAGCTGTAACCACAATGGCTTTCTTGTTCTTCGGTCTCCTCCAAGTGGTTTTTCGTGTAGGGACTTGGCAGGATTCTGGAGTTGTTTTTAACTATTTTTTTAATACTTTCTACATATAAGAGTAAATGTGCCTTCACTGTGTGTCTGTAGTGCAAGTACAGTGTTGTCAATAAGAGGTTTAACTATTAAGGTTAGAACTCATCAGGATATAGTTCAAGCAGAAAAATCACAGCTGAAACTTTTAAAGAGCCTTCTCCATATTCTTCTTTTCTAATTCTGTTTGACAAGTGGGGTGCTAGTTTTTCTGGAGGTTATAGTGTCTTTGACAAAGGAAGCCACTGTGATAACCCTTTTTGGAAGAGGAGCTGTGGTGGATCAGCCTCACTTCTGTGTCCTCGCTGTATCTTTCTAGTCTTAGCACAACCTGTATGCTGGTATT
Source organism: Turnix velox (assembly GCA_013400935.1). Classification (NCBI taxonomy): domain Eukaryota; kingdom Metazoa; phylum Chordata; class Aves; order Charadriiformes; family Turnicidae; genus Turnix; species Turnix velox. The sequence goes on along the minus strand of VZTY01023687.1, from coordinate 205,223 downwards.
TTCTTCCACTAAACAAAGAATGTCTTCCTGCTTCACACAGTTGCTGTGTGGCTTAAAAATAAATGCTTGTGAAGTATTTTGAAATCCTAGGAAGGTACCTGCAAGGTAGAGAAGCAGTGTTGTTGACTTACTTGAAAAAAAATCCAAACAAACTTTGAGTGTATCTTTAAATTTATAGAAAGTAGTTACCTCACTAGTTGCCTTACCTGCTATAAGAACAATCTTTAGTCCCATGATTTCCAGAATAGCAATTCCCAAGTGACCCTCTCTTCTAGTACTGCATCACAGAAGTTTATTTCTCCAGGGACAGGCAAAAAGTCAGGTGGTGATGAAACTGCACATTGTCTCTTTATACACGCTCCTCACTCCCTCTCAGCTAGTTGCTTTCTTACTTTTTATGTTTTAATCCTTTCAAACTTTACAGAAATTTCTAGCTCTTAAGTCAGGCTTGATTCCTATTTCTTTCCATGTGGTAGTTTTATCTTGGAGTTTTTCTCTTCACTGCTGTTCTACCTGAGCACAGTAGGCCTTCAGATGGTAACGCTTAATGGAATGTTCCAGCCAAAATCAAGTTGAAAGTGACTTGCATGCAGCAAATCAAAATCTTCAGGATCATCTTTCTCACAAGAGGGGCTTTATTGTTAGTCTGCTGCATCCCATTCCTTCAGGATGGTCACAGACTGGTACTTTGGAGATGATTCTCTCTTCCCCCACTACTTGATTAGATATGGTTTGGAGAAAAGGCCGACTGGTCTTGGCAGGTAAGCCAGCTTTGTGATATGAAATGAGGATTGAATATATTTGTCTGGATCACCTGGCAGCTCTGAATAACTGTCAGAGGGTAACTGAAAGAAATACCATCCAGGAAGAAAAGCAAGCACTCTGGTCCATCAAGCCATGGAGCTTCATAACAAGATGAGTAGAAAGACTTCATTTTGTTGTAGATACTGATTTTCTCTGAATTAGGTTTTGCAGAGCCATGCTTTGTTCCCAAGTTACTTCCAAATGCTGTTGAAAGGTGTTTCAAACCACCTTGTTTCAAACTGTGTTGTAGTTTAAAAGGGATTGGAATGTTCTTGTTACGTACCTGGAAACAGATCTCATGAAACCTGCCTTAGGTGATCAGGCATGGATTTTTTATGTGGCTGAGCTATCAAAAAAGTTGGTATTTGTGTTTGACCAGGGAGAAACACCTTAAGAGAAAGGTAAGCCAGAGCAGTGTCATATTAGTATTTTGCTGCAGTGGGAGAGAAATGGAAGAATGTGAGCAGTGACTTAGATGAGCCCTTGGTGGAAAAGTCTTAACTGACAGTTTATTTGGTGGCATGAATCTCCCTCAATCTCCACCTGCTAGAGCTGTTTACATGTATATGCATCACTTTGATTGAGAAGTTACAGTTAGTGATTAGTGCATTCATCTTCAATATGACAGGCTGAAATTCAACCCCCTACTTACCTATCTGCCAGAGCACTTCAGTGACATGCTAGAGTTATTAGACAATTGCTCTTTCTTTAGAGAGCTTGGAGTGTGTGTTACCTGCAGCCTGTGAACAAAGGCAGATGCTTTGGCCTAGGCAAGATTGATGTGTAGACTGGAGTGCACTTTAAAAGGATGCACTAAATGTCTGTTTTCCCCCTGTAATGCTGGACATCAGGAGATGTCTAGATTGCTCTCTCTTTGGAGAGAACAACTGGTAGTGATCCACAGAAGCCCAAAAGGATCCTTACTAACATGGAGAAGCAGCATGTGAATTGGTGTGCTATAACATGGATAGACCTTCTGCAGTGCTGCTTATGAGATTGTTGTCTGGGGCAGGCTATTACTACTGGCATATGCTGCTCTCATCTTCAGCATCTCCCCTCAGTGATTTCCTTTTGATGCCCCCAGTCCCCTTCCAGTCACTTCTGGTGACTCCTTCAGGTACAGTCAAGGACTGAGGAAGGAAGCAGGTGGAGGTTGGAAAAATTGCATGTTTCTTGTGCCATATGTCAATCAAACCAATATAAATGCCATGTACTGTGCAGAGACACTCAAGTTGGGCCATTAGTGTCATGATTGGTGTCACAAACCCTTGGGCTGGTGGATTAATTTGTGCTGGCTTCTCTGTGAACTTGCCAAGAGAAGATACAGTTATGTTCATTCTGTAGGAACAGAAAATAGTTGCTTCATTTAGTCAGCCAGTTGCCCTATCTTTCCATCAGTAATACAGGTTCCCACTCAGGCTTTGAAACATAGGTTGGCAAGTATTCACTCTCCACAAGTCAATTGCATTAAATGCAGTGCATTACCTTCTGAATAGCAGGTCACACGAGTGTTTGGCACGAAGCAAAAGAGACCAGGTGGTAAACTTCCTGCAGGAAGGACAATGCCTTTCAACAGTACAACAGAGTGTAACACTGATGGAGAAAGAGAGTTCAAGTAATACCAATATAATGTCTTTTTGTGGAGTGAGGTATGGGAGACAACAAAGGTATTCTATTCTTGCAGCTAAATCTTATTTATGATTTTTAAATAAAATACTCAGAGCACACCCAAAAGTTATGCTGAAATGCATACTGTTTCCTTTCTGCAGCATGATTAATGTTTTCTTCTATCCTTGCTGTTCTTCCAGTAAAATAGATTTGCGTCACAACACTGAAGCTTAAGTAGATTTCCAACTCTCCCTCAGCAACAGCATTGGTTTTTAATCCACATATAGCATTTTAGGAGCCACTGAAATAAGCTCTTTATGCTTCATGACTGCAAAGACTTTAGTGTTGGCTCAAGCATCAGGCAATGCAGAAGGATATTATAATACCTGAAAAGCCACAGCAGCCTCACAAGAAATTCCTTGTGAAAAGGCAGCTGAAGAATGTATTTGTTTAGCTCAGCTTAAGAGGGAAAGATCCTTTGCAGAGCAGAACCTGGCTGAAATGGAAGAGCTGGCTGTTGCAGCCCTACAGTGGCTTGGCCTGCTGTTCCATTCAAGAGTGCAGTTGAGCATCTTGTCTGGTGTCTCTTCGTGCAGGTTTACATGAGGGAATACATTTAACAGTACAAGCAGTTAATTTCAGGCTGTCGTCATCTAGGAAATTCCCAGTCTATTGGAGTGTATTAATATGAAGGATTGAGAGTGGTCCTCAACGGAAGTTCCTTTCATTCAAAATGCAGTGGAGCAGTCAGCTGCATGCTAAGAGATACTTTGTCATTTTCTTTTTTTCTGTATTATGACTGTGTTCATCACATATCTGTGTCCAGGATGGCATAATCTGCTTGTATTACTCTGTCTGCTTCTCCATCCTAGATTTACCAGAAACATATTGATACAATGAAGCTTTTTAGTTTGCTTTCTGGAAAGCTTGGACATGGTTCATTGTCCTGGTGAGACTTGCACTTCTAACTCTGCATGAAAGATGAAGTGGCTAACAACAACTGACTCAGTCTATCTCCCAGAATCTAAACTATCTCACCAGATAATTAAGTCTCTGAATGAAACCAAGCAGGAAATCAGGGAAGCCTTGAACGAAAACTGGAAAATATGAGATTCTTCTTCATTGGGGATCTCATTAAAAGCTTTTAACTGATGCACTATAAACTGTAAAGAAGAGGGTGTGCCTCTCTGCGTTTGAATTTTTAATCCCAGGCTGTCAGCTGCTTTTGTGAAACAGCTGTATTCTAGTTAGCTTTCTTGTCTTACTCTCTTTAATTCTGAGCCATTCTCTGTCCATCTGCTTTAAAGATGGAAATGAGAGAGAAAGCTCCAAGTCCTTCTGTGTAGTGTTCTGGCACGATTTTGCAGGCAGTATGCAATGCAGGCATGAATCACAACTCCCTTTATGATAGTGCTGTATTCCATTTCCCATATCTTTAATCTGACTCAGAACAGGCTGCAGATTTCTGTTTTAAATCTAAGCAACAGCCAATTGCTTAGAGATGACTATTTGCTGACTGTTGCTGCTGTTCTTACTCTCAGAACTACAGATCCCTTGGAAAATAAGGCTAGCTTGTGCATGTGTGTACAAACCTGGTTTCAAATCTGGCTTGCACTCTCTTTTCCAGCTCAGCAAATGACTGACATGTTCAGTTTAGCATAGCTTCCCCCCGATACTGTGCTGAAGTGCTGTTGAGACATTCATTGCATGTTCAGTCATGCATTAGAGGCAGATTCTGCAGCTCCCTGGAGACAGAGGTGAAATGAGGACAGTGGCAGCCATGATTCAGAGCTGCTTTGCATTGTGGTCTTGCTAGGAGACAATACTGAATTCTTTTATTTACAGTGAACCAAGATGCAAATCAGATCTCACTTCAAAAACACCCTTGTGTTACTGAAGTTATTTGAAAGAAAAGGAAGTACTAACCAGTACAGCTTGTTCAGTCCAAATTCAGGTATGGCTGGAGGTATTTGAAAGATGGGTAGACACTTAGAGATATGGTTTAGATTACTCATGGTTTGTGTCAGAGTTAGGTTTATGACTGGACTGAAAGGTTCCTTCTAACCTAGGCAATTCTGTGATGTTTTTGTGATGGACATCAATACCTGGTATCCACAAAATAAATACTTCTGCTCATTTCTTCTTTATCTTTGGTGGGGCCTCCTCTCAGTTGTGTTTGCAAAGTTGTTCTGCAGCCTGTCTCTTGGCTCTGTCAATTGGGCAGGGTAGGTTTTGTGGGCTGTGGCTTGGTGCAGGAGGATGGAGGACAGGAAGGACTTGTGTTCTGACAGTGCTGTGTGCACACAGGAGTTGAACAGGTCTCCTTGTATTACTCTAATATAGTAACAAGGAGAAGTTTAGCTTTCCCTGCTAATTTGCTTATTTGCTGTTTAGATCCAACACAAACTTCAACATGTAGTAACAAAAAGCTATAGTTGAAGTGCAAAGCCTAATGCAGAGTAGCCTCTGCAGATAGACCTGGCTTTGATAACTGGCAAGAGCATTTCTAATTTACAATGTCTCATTTATCTTGCCATTAGTTACTCCTCTAAGCAAAGCAGCTAGCATAACCTGGGTATGTTGTGCTTGTACTGTTGCTGTGAGACAACAGCTCAGCCTGAGGAAAGACTTGCTTTGTCTTCTGGGAATTGTGAACACTGAAAATCTGTAGAAACTAGTGTTTCTCTGAAGCTTACAGAGACTAGCTGAGAGTCTGAGGAGGTAACGCAGGAGATTTGGGAATTCAAAGAACTGAAATGTGGGCTATGCATGTCCCTGGTCTTCTTGTCAGAGGTGGCTAGTGTCATACAAACTCCCACATGCAACCTCCACTTCTGTATCTTCTTCCCTGATCTGAGTGGGGATATTTCTGCTGCATAGGGCAGGCCAGCAGATATCTGTGGAGACGGGCAGAACACAAGGGCACATTATGTCACTAAATACCAGGCACAGTGTTCAACAGAGGGTTCAAGCTAATGTGTAAGCAGAGGTTGAGAGCTACCTGGCCTTATTCTAGCATAACGGTCTGATGTATCCTAAAACAAGAGTTTGCATTATGCAAATGAAGAGTTAGGTGGAGGTTGTACAAGGGCTGAATAGAGTAGTGGGCAGGGCTCTGGTTAGGGTCAGATGCTTTGCTGCCTTCCTGCAGTAATACATCATTTGTCATACCAAAGTTCACACAGAACAAGAAGCATTACAGCATTTTCTGGGAGGAAAGGGAGCTGCTGTACTGCCGGAGGTGAACACTCAGGAGGATATGGCTTTGGCATCAAGACTGGCTATTCATTAAGTCAGGTTTGGGACTGCACATTTCATATCAAAGCTGCTGTGTTTTTCCACAGTAGTGGTGGTGTCACAGAAAGCATTTGCAGGCAATTTAGAGAGCTACTGCAGTCATCAAAAACACATAAGCAAGCAGTATGAGTAAAGTAGATGGAGTATGCCAGACCTCTGGTTACCTGACAGCAGAGGGGTTCTCACTCATATTATGGCAGCTCAGTAAAACCAGACACAAGGGAAAGGAAGCTTATTCTGGCTCCACCAGAAGCAGTTAGCAGACCCAGAAGAGAATTTCAGCTGAATGAACCTGTCATGTCATTGTATAGGAACAACTGAACAGAGCTCATTTTCCTAGTGATGTTCAATTAAAATAAGATCTTGGTTGCTCTGAGTTACTAGAGAGGCATCTTTACTGCACAGTAAGTGAACTGTAGATGTATCAGACACGGGCAGTTTCCACTCACTACCTGAAAACACAATTTCTGAAGCAGCATAGTTCTGCAGCTGATCTAATAAATTCTGCTGCTGCGCAGGGCTAATTATCTCCATTGCAACACAGCCCTGGCATGGCTGTGCAGCTTCCCATTCCAGAATTAGCTTATCTCAGACTTGTTTGAGTGTCTGCACTGTCCTTCATGGTATGGTGGAAACAGAGAGCAGCGCTTGATAGAGGAGTGGTACTTGTGTGCACAGGAATGCAGTATTCCCCTGCTGCAAGTGCATGAGGGAAGTGCTGAACTCCAAAGCAATGATGTCACATAGCAGCTCCTCTTGAACATTTGACTTGGGTGAAGTTTGGGTCACCTTGGACCCAATTTTGGAGCAGCAAGCCCTTGTCCTTTGTGAAAACACTGATTGATAGTATCTAGTGCCTCTGAGCAAAATGTTGACTAGTATAGTATACTCAGAACTATTTTTTTTTCTGTAAAGCAGTTAATTATGTAGTATAGATAATTACTTAATTATACTCCTCTGACCTACAGGAGGAATAGATCTCTGTCTTTAAGATTGCCTAAAAACAGCTTAATGCAAATATGATGTTGGGAGGTGATATAAAACAGTGTGTGGAAAATTTTTGGAGATTTTTTTCACTCAATATTTTCAAGATCTGATATGACAAGTAGTTTGGTAAAACCAGCTTAGTGTAAGCTATTTAAATGAAAAGGCAGGTAATCATATATCCTGTCACAGCTTGGTTTAGGCAGGTTCAGGTCCAGTTATATCTTACTACAGGTAAATTCCTTATGTAGGAAGGATTTGATGAGCATCTTTTGGAGTTCTAATCCCAGCCACCCATATAAACACAGAGCCTGCCTCTGTTGATCTGTAAGAGACTTCAATTTGTTTGTCTCAGGATAATTTCAAAATCATTCTTGCCCTTAAGAGAATTTGCCCTGAGGATGGGAGATAACAGATATGCCCTAGGCCAAGGTAATTTCTTTTCCACTAATGTTTCCAAATGTGACTTTTGTCTTACTGTAGTACTGGATAAATGAATACACCTCCACCTTGGGGATTGGTGTCTTCCACTCTGGCATCGAGATCTACGGCAGAGGTATGAAGTATTTCCTTTAAATTACCCGCAGAATACAGAGACAGATGTATGGATAGTCTGATACAGAGAAGACCCACAAACTTTTACCAAGGAACATTTCTGAGAATGTAAAACCTAGACAGTTATTTTTCAGAGTCTGGTGTGGAGTCTAGCAAGAACTTGTGCAGTTCTGTCATGCATCATGTAGCTGTTCTTGCTTTCAGTATGTAACCGCATCTTTGGTAGCTTGTACAAATGTATAGCAAGCAGGGGACTAAGCAATGTTGTAAAGCTGTTCTGTGGTGAAGGGAGAGGAGAAAGACAGGTATATCAGTGTTGGTCTTGAGACCTACATGTCTTTATTTGTGCTAATTTCCTGTCAAAGTAATGAATGTCTATCATCTAGAAAATGTTGGAATTTAAATTTCCAGATCTTGACAATTTTTCTTGTGAAATAGTAGAGTTAGGAGGAAAAGAACATTTCTTGTAAGACTTTGGAAATGATCTAGATGAGGTTGAAGCTCATTAGAGCAACCATTGAAAAAGGCACTGTCAAGGCATCTGGGAAAACAGCTGCAGGGCAGTGAAAGACAGACATCACAGGCTTTTCATTTCCCTATTCAGCATTAAATAGCAATGAGTTGGGATATCTCATTAATGGTATTTTTAGCCAGTGTCATGCAGTAGACCAAACCCCTGATATGTCATGTTCCTTCTTGAGCACAGAAGCTTTCATGAAACCATACAGAGCATGCTCTGTATGAAACTGTGAGGTGCATGGGTTATTTTTCTTGGGCCATGCAAGATGGCCCATATGACATGAAGGGACCTCCTGGCTTGATTTGCATCCTGAAGCAGAGTGCAATCAGTACAGCTTTCTGCAAAGAATTCCCACTTGCTGCCTGTAATTCTCACCCTAATCTGGAGAGGTTTCTTCCAGTTTAGCACCACCACTGATAAAATGTCGCAGTTTATACAGATTACTCCACCACAGAACTTTCCACTGAGAGAAAGCCACCTGGACAGCCAAAGAGACTGATGTGGGGTGTTTTCCTGGCTCTGTGGGAAAGCATAGAGTTTTCCTTTCTCTGTGGTGAAGACTGTAAGGGCATCCTAAGCAGGATAGGTAACCAGATAGACAGACTGGCTTTCTGCATCTGTCTGAAACAGATTTTGGCAGTCGCCCAGCCCCTGATGCAGATTCTGAGCTGTGCAGGCAGCTGCATAGACTTTTTCCTGACATTGCATTCATTCAATTACTCACAGTCTGTTTCTTTCCTTGTCAGAGTTTGCCTATGGAGGGCATCCCTACCCTTTCAGTGGGATTTTCGAGATCACACCTGGCAGTGCGGTAGAACTTGGAGAGACCTTTAAATTCAAGTAAGGGCCCATTTCTACATCTTCCCATCTGCCCCCAGTAGCCATCAGTCAGTGTGTAGGGAGCATAGAAACCCTCTCCTCCTGGTTCCCCTTCCCCCTTTCCCTTTCCTTATAAGTGTCCTCACTGCAACCTTGAACATGATCCTGGTTCTAAAGCAGCTCTGCAGGGATTTTGAAGGTGCATAAAAGAGCATGTACACCAAACAAGGAACAGTGCTGAACTGCATTTGGCAGGGTTTAGAAGCATACCTACAAATGAATGCAGGTCTCTTTCCCCATGTTCTTTGTTTTCTCTGCTCCCAGTTTCCTATGTCAGCAAGATTGGGAGAAGTTGTGTATTACACAGACCCAGCACACACAAGAAAAGCAAACCCTAGTCACCTACTTGCAGTTACTGTATGGAGTACCAGAGAGCATCTGCTTTGTCACAGGGGCCATGCCAGATGCTAGGGAGTCTGAGAGGATGCTGCAGTAATCACTGAATAACAGGGTTTTGGTAGGGACCTCTGGAGATTGTCTAGTCAAACCCCCCACCAGAGCCACTTCACTACAGCATGTTTCACAGGAACCACCTTTCTGGACAGCCTGTCCCAGTGCTGTACAACTCTCAAAGTACAGAAGTTCCTCCTTGTGTTTAGATGAAATTTCCTATATTTAAGTTTGTGCCCATTACCTCTTCTTCTGTCACAAGGCACCACTGAAAAAAGCCTAGGCTCATCCTCCTGACAACTAACCTTTAAGTATTTATAAGCATTGATAAGATCCTCCCTCAGTCTTCTTTTTAACAGACTGAAAAGAAACAACCCCCTCAGCCTTTCTTCATAAGACAGATCATCTAGTCCCCTAATCATATTCCTTGCCCTGTGTTGTTTGAGGTGGTCAGACTGTGGTGCTCTGGGTCAAGGGACTGCCTGTGGCAAATGGAGCTTAACTGTCCCAGACTGACAGTTTGTATTGAGGGAATTTGGAGATTCATAGGATGAATGCTAGTGAGTGACTGTTGTCAGAAGCAGTAGGTTTCTGCACAAAGGTTTCAGTCTGCTCCTATAAATGTGGAAAAACATCTCCTCTGTCCTACTAGGAATTTCTATTATGGGATTCTATTATGGGATAACAGGTAGAGTGGGAGCAGAACCCCAGAGCTGAGGCTTCCCTGGTGGTGAGCAGGAAACTCTTGGGGCTGTTTGTGCTGTAACCTTCTTTGTGGGTAAGCTGGGGATATTACTGTACCATTTTGTTAGTGAGCCCCAGATGGGTATGTCCATGTTTGAACCCTGTCCTTTTTGCCAGTGCCTGCCCATTTAATTTTCCCTGGGTATATATCACTCTCTTCACTGCGTCTTTCTGTGTTTCCTGTTTTCTGCTCTGTTTTTTAATTAGAGAATCCATTGCCTTGGGCACAACAGACTTCACAGAAGAGGATGTGGGTAAGATTATGGAAGAGATGGGAAAGGAGTACAAAGGAAACGCGTACCACCTGATGCACAAGAACTGTAATCACTTCTCTGCTGCTCTGGCTGAGGTGGGTACAGCTATCTCTTATTTATTACTGCTTCAGATCTCTTGTAATGTTCACAGAAAGGTAAGTGGAGTTAGCACAGCCCACCGGACCAGAGGCTTGGGTTGGAAGGGACCTTAAAGATCATCTAGTTCCAATCCCCCTGCCATAGGCAGGGACACCTCCCACTACATCAGGTTGCTCAATGACTCATCCAACCTAGCCTTAGACATCTCCATGGAGGGGGCATCCACAACCTCTCTGGGCAGCCTGTTCCAGTGTCTCACTACCCTCACAGTAAAGAACTTCTTTCTCATATCCAGCCTAAATCTACCCTCTTAAATTTGTATCCATTACTCCTAGTCCTGCCATCTTGTACCCTATTAAGAAGTCCTACCCCAGCCTTTCTTTTAGGACAGTTTAAATAAACCCTTCATAAGCAAGCAGGATTTCCTGTTGTTGCACACATATGCCTGCCTGTATTCATCACCCTTCTCTAAAGTATTAAAAATGCAAAACCAGAGAAAGTGCACTTCAAATTCGGGAGTAGAAGGCCCTGGATGGTCTCTAGCATCAAATAGGAGCTAAAATTGTTAATGAAATAGCTGGTGTTAAAACATTAAAATCCTAACCACTCAATGTGCCTCAGTCAGCAACACCAGAAATATCTGTGGCCACATTATGGAAATCACTGTGCTTCAGAGGTGGGTGAGAACCAGCACAACTTATCTTGGAATGCTTCTGACCTCATGGAGGAAAGACCGCTTGAAATTTGCTGAAATGGAACCTGCTTGAACTGAAAGCAGTGAAAATTTCTACAGCTTTAGTGGTTGTTGTTTTGGTTGGGTTTGGGGTTTTTTTTCCGTGATGCAGTTCCCATTAAAACAAAATAAAGCAAAATTCAACATGTTAGGAAGCTTCAGGCCCTACTGGATAGAATTATAAGTTGCAGCCTTATAGAGCAGAGGACATAGAATCATAGAACAGTTTGTGTTGGAAGGGACCTTAAAGATCATTCCAAAACCCCTGTCATAGGCAGGGACACCACCCACTAAATAAGGTTGCTCAGTGCCTTGTCCAGCCTGGCCTTAATCACCTCCAGAGAGGGGCCATCCAACCTCTCGGGGCAGCCTGTTCCAGTGTCTCACCACCCTCACCATAAAGAATTTCTTATATCTAGCTTGAATCTACCCTCTTCCAATTTGCATCCATTACTCCTAGTCCTGCTATCACATATCCTGTTAAAAGTCCTATCCCAGCCTTTCTGTAGGCCCCTTTCAGGTACTGAATGGCTCTCAAGATTGTGTGGATATGTCACCACAGAGGGCAGAAAACAACAGGTATTGTGCTCCTAAACCAAATCTGAGATAATGATTGATGTTTGTACCGTCCCTTCCTTTAGACTCTTCATCTGTGAAGCAATAATAATAATGACTAGCATAGTTTCCTGCATAGCCACATTATGTGACAGTTAAAGACAGGAAAATGGGAAAAGTATTCAAAGAATGAAAAGAAAAAGACATAAAAAATTTGTTCAACAGAATAAAATTGCTCTCTGGAACTGGAATTTAACTCCAGCCATGCAAAAAGCAGCCATAGCCCTAGCTGAAAGGTGATGCTGTCAGTACTGCAGTGCCTTTTCACAAGAGTGGTCAGGTTGGAGTCTGATTTTTTAGCATGAAAGACAGAATGACCAGCTCTGCTTCCTACAGCCTTTTAGTCCTTTATGCTCATAGGCATATGCTGTTGTGTTGAATTCAGGAGATGAGATGGTTGTTTTGAACCACTTGGGTAACACCAGGCAAGTCACATCCATGCTTTGTGCCTAAGTATCCCCTATATACTGGATCATTTCCTACCTTCAGAAAAGACTCTGAAATCTTTTGATGAAAGCTCTTTTACCTGCCAAGCTTAATTTGTTGATTTATGACTTTTACTGCTCTAGTTCAGCATGCAAAAATAGCCATAGCTTTTTAGTATTGTGGTGATGTGTGAGTTAATGTGTGTTTACACAAATCTGTCTGGGAGGCCTGGAGATCTGGCTGGACAGCCATGTGCTACTGACCTGCCTTAATTTCCTCCTCTGGCTTTGGACTTGCCTAGTAACTATCCATGCAGATGTTGCCCTGGTGGCTGGGCCATGAGTTAGGAAGATACCATCTCATCACATGGGTTGAGGGCAGAGGCAGCCACCTGTTCTGCTGGCTGAAGTCACAATTCTGCAGAGGTAATGGGAAAGAAATACAAGGTTGGTTGACCCTTACAGTTCAGCTTTCTCAGGATCATGCTGTGAGATGACAGCCATGTGTCCAGTTGCTGGGACCTGTAAGCCAGGTTTCCCATCCTCAGGACAGTTGAAGCCACAGGAGTTGGAATTTACTCTCAAAATAGTTGGGTTTTTTCCTTCTCCTTTGCAGGTATTTTCTCAACAAATAGAACATCCATCCAAAACCAATCCATCTACATCTGTTTGTGAATGATTTTTCTGTCAAATTCATGTTTAATGCATCAGGTGTCACCATGATAACTGGTAACTGTTATTTTTAACAGTTGTAAAATGTGTGATCCAAGTAGTTAATACAGAATGATTGCTAATGGTTAGGGGCATGTCCACTCCCATGTTCATGACTGTGCCATTTGGCCAGACATCTTGAAAAATTACTGGACTGCAGCAAGTCCAGTGCAGGCAGATAAGCATCTTGGGCGTGCCTCCGACTTGCTGTGTACCTCAAAACAACTCACTTTACAGTGCTCTTGTAGCCTGATTGTGTGCTGCTGTGACACTGAGCCTCTTCCCACAAGGCTGCAAACTTCTGAGTTTTCTCATCTTCCTACCCACAATCACTTGTAAACTGCATGGGCCTTTGTTTCCCTCTCACTGGCACTCAGCTCTGAATTTTCCTTACTCCTTGCTGCAGACTCAAGCGTATTCATACTTGCTCAAGACTTAGATCTCTCTTTGCTTTGACAGTTCCCTGTGGGCTTCTAATGAGCAGCTGCTGGATCAAAGAGGCATGGCTGGGTGTACCCACAAAGCAGCTCCTTTGGAAAGGAAACAGAACGTCCTGGTTTCAGCAGCAGTTCAGACTTCATTTTCTCCAATGTCATTTCATAGCAGCTTTGTCAGTGGGCAGTTCAGTGGGCAGTGCTGCATGATCAGGAGTCTCTTCCTATGAATTTCTTCATTAGGGAGCTTTTGGGTAATTTAAGAAGTGATGAACTACCAGAGAGCATATGCCTCTGAAAAGTGCCATATGCCTTCTTCTTTACAGTTTTGATGGAAGTTCTGACATAAAGGGGGGCAGAATTTCATAATGGACAGTTAAATCAGTGTGGAATGGTGAAGTGAGCTTGATCTAAGCAGTGAAAATCTAGTTAGGGTTGCCTCAGTTACTCTGTGTACGCCAACATGGTCCCATGGTACTTACATACATGTTAAAATGAAGAAGGAATAAAGATTTTTTTACCCTTTTTCCTATAACTCAGCAAAAATTCTTCAGTGTATCAGTCACAAGATGTTCTGGAGCAGGGACTACTTCAGTCTGTCCTACTTCAATTATTTACGTTTCAGTAGGAGAAAAGGGAGGCCTAAATAAGAATTAGTGTATTTGCAGTTTTAGAGGCTTATCTTCAAGTTGTAGAGTTTGCAGAAATTTTGAGAGAGAGAAAAATATTTTGGGTGTGTGCCTTGGTTTTGGTCTTAAGGACCCTGGGAAAATAGACTTGTAGATTTATAAAGGGTCCTTGTTCCAGTCTTTGTTGTGGGGCTTAGTTCAACCTTGGAAAATTCTTAAGCATCCCAGAAGAGTCTGACTCCTACAGAGCAGGGATTATGAAGGGCATGGGCAAAAAAAAAAAAGGTTTTGCAGAGTCTTAGAGCTGCAGCATTGCAGTGCTCAGTCTGGGAGGTAAATAGCTCCCAGTCTCCCAAAGTCAGTAGGACTCTCTCAAATCAGCCTAAAGGAATGAGCTCCTTGAAGATTAACTGACATCACCTGCACAGCGAATCCTGCAATCCGATGCTTCCAGAGGACTGAAATAGTCATCTAGTCAACCCACTGTGGATGCTGACACCACAGTGATATTATTAAGCCTGCATGGCAGACTGGCTGAAAATGTTTGATGAAGCTGCACAATCTGAATCTCCTTGGGAGGCAGGGGATGATCTTTGTGCAGTCAGACTTGCACGTGGATCACATCTAGGTTGGATGGTAGGGCTTCTTTCTCCTTTTCTTTGTATTATTGGTAAATTGGTTCTATTTAGAGTAGCAGAGAGAGACTCTGTCATTGTGTTTCTGTGTAACAGCAAGAAATATGCATCACTCATAACTGAATTGGCTAATTATGATTTGCTTTCAAGTTATGAATACTTACCTGATGGGGTGGATGTCTTGATTGTCCCTTGTCATTGTGGTTGGAGCTTTGGTGATGGAATCTTACTTTACTGGTAGAGGGTGTGAAGCGGTGCTGAAGTGAGGGAAGACAGCAGCCAGTGCTTTTTCTTTTCTCTTTGGCTATTCATCTATCCTTTTTCAGCCAAAGCAAAGCTGACAGCATGTAACAAACTTACCACAGAATTCTGCCCTCCTTAGAGGAGTTTGGCTTTCAGCAAATGCTCTAAAATAGCATTATTTGCTGAATTAAGGCAAATGAGGGCAGTTTTTCAATCATCGGGGAATAATTCAAGTCTAGGGCTTTCTGGGCCCCCAGGCATACACAAGTTCTCATAATAATGTTATTAAAAACTAGGAAGCTCTCCTTAGCATGAAAGCTATCTGAAAGAAAGGATTAAATACCAGAGAACGAAGCTTCAGGTGGCATCTGAGTCAGTTAAGAAGCAGCAGAAGGTTTTATAAACCAGTCTTCAGCAGATCCTGAGTAGAGAAGTAATACCTGTGTTTTCCTCGGTCTACAAAAATTGCTTTTCAGTTTCCTGTGTTGCAGAGGAGGAGATAGTTGTTTTGTTGCATAAAAGCCTAAGTACGATTCTGCTAATGCCAGGGAACATGAGATGCTCCCAACAGACAAAAAGGAGAGAATGAAATAAGCAAGCAACCAACCACAGGGCACAAAAGGAAATGAAGAAAGCTTTAATTCCTGATGCCTGCCAGTCCTCACTGAAGCTAATGGAACAGCTTGCTTCATTGCAGCAGCTTTTGAATGTTCTTAGCTCTATGGCAAACAGGCTGTGTTTGTTTTCTGGTTTTCAACTGCCACATACATTTAGAAGAGGCTTATTAATAAAGACATCCTGCACCCATAAATTATACTCATGCTTTCAGATGTATGTATTTTTTTCTCTTGCTTTTGCCTATAAGCATGTGCAATTTTGACTGCATGCAGTTAATAAACTGCTATATTGTATTGTGTGGTTTCTCTGCTGTGACAAGGTGTAGTTGCTGCATTCATTAAAATTTATGAAGTATTTGAAAAGTCCTTGGAATAAAGGCTCCTATAAAAATATGCCTTGCTATTCTGAATGAGTTTTAAAGCCCAACAAAACCTATTATTGGAGTAACTCTTAAACAGGCTTCTTGACTCTTGCAGTCCATCCTATTTCCTCTGTCAATCTAGATGTGCTGGGGAATAGTATGAGATGGCAAATACTTTGAAACAGAAGTCTCACACACACACACATGCCCATCGTGACCAGTTTCAGTACATCATTCCAATTTTTTAAAGTGCTGCAGGGGCCTCTGCAGTAATTCCAGGGTTTCCCTTTGAAGTAATCCACCTAGCAAAAAAGATTGAACAAATTTGAAAAAAGAAATGATCCCATCTCAAGCTTTTTGGGGCTGTTGCAAATCTGGGTGTTTTGACCCATATATTTTATTTTATCTGCTTTTATTTTATCCATCTTCCCAAACCAAAAGGCCTTTGTCCTTACCTGTTACAAGTAAGCATAAATCTAGTGGAAGGTGTCTCTGCCTATGGCATGGAGGTTGGAATTAGATGATCTTTATTATGATCTTTAAGATCCCTTACAGCTCAAACCATTCTGTGATTCTTTGCTAACTTGAAAAGACAGCTCTATTAGGCAACAGATGTCAGCCACTGGTCTCAAAACAGCACCTGGTGAAAGAAGGCAGTTTCTCTTCTTGCTGCCATGATAAGATGAATGAATTGCAGTTGTTCCTTCATTTGGTGGGAGAGTTGTTATTTTAAAAGTCATTAACAAGGTCAGATTTAGTATTCTCAAAAGGATCATCTGTTATGATGCTACTTGTGCCTACTGCAGAGAGTGCCTATACTTACAAGTACTGGTTACAAGGAACCTTGTGCTTATGAGGGTATTACCATGCTCCAGTGTTGAGATATAACTAATCAGTGATGCCACTCAGAATTCAGCTCTGAATGGGATTTGTTAAGATGTCACATTTGCAGCCACTGTGCCTCTCCACTGGCCAGCAGAGCTGTAACAGTGTGATGAGTGCTGAGATGCTATAGGCCAGCTATCTCACTTGACTCAGAGCTATCTACTTCATAATCTCTGTTCTCTGCTTGCAGATTACTGCATAGAGGCAACTCTGTTCTTCCACTACAGGACTGAAGAGGTGACTGACATGCTGATTAGCACCATAAAGAGAGCAAGACTGGAGATATTAATTCTTCCTTTCAGTGCTTTCCCTTTTCCTTGCTTCTTTCTGCTTTACACAGGAGAAACAATCACAGTCCTTGAGACAATGCACAGGAGTGACAGTGCCCTGCCTGCTGTGGGACAAAAAGAGATTGTATAGGAGAATGTGGGCATTTTATACAGATGCTTATATTAAAGGGTTTTTTTTCCCTTTCTTCCTTTGACTAGGGATGCTACCACTCAGAAATATAGCCTCATTAACTGAGCTCATTCAGCCTCATATCTACAGTTTGTAAGCTATACCCTTTCCTCTACAACATAGGTCACTCCTGGCTCTTCTGGATGTGTGCTGCATGCTGCTTCACAGCCAGTGCCGCCTCCTCTACTTCATTGATCCCCACAGGCCTAGTTATATTCCTTAGAGTAGAAACTGTCGTATTTACATGGTAACTCTGCAATAAATCTGTTTCCAGGAGTTGATCCTTGCTTACCAGCTCCACTGAGGTGAGATGGTGCTTTAAGGTGTTGTGAAGGCTGAATGTCAGTTCTCATTCAGGAATGTTATTTTCAGTGTGTCATCATGGGCACTGGCAGATCAGGAGCACAGAGCTAAAGGTATGTTCACTGATGCACTCAGGCTCTGCCAGCAATAAGCAATTCAGTTTTTGCAAGGTGATAAAAAAGTTATCCCTGTGTACAGTGGTTAATAGTTTATTGCAGATGTGCCCAAGTACTAATTTCATTGTGTTGCCATGCTTCTCTTTCTATGTATATTTTTCTTGTCTGCCCTAGCAGAGCCTGCAAGCTTTGACTGGGCAGATAGATTTTCAGAATAAGATACAAACCAACATAAGTGTTATCTATGCTATATTGCCCAGACCTTAACTCAGGAAAAAATTGAAAGATTCCCCACAGTCTCTAACAGCTTTGCTCTAAAAGTGCTGTAGAATTTATTTTAGACTCCTCAGGTGCCAATAAAAGCCCTTTGCATTCTCTAAGGTGCACCAAGGGGAATACTGTACAATAGCTTAAATGGTGGACATCGCCTCATTTTTCACAAGGCTGATGAGTGGAAGTGACAGTAGGTGATGGTTGAACAAGATGGTCAGTGCTGAACCCTCAGAATCTGTTTGAAGGCAAGAATTGAAGTAAACAGCGAATATTGTTTGAGGAATGTAATACTGCCTCTGCTCATCTTAATTTTCATGGATCAGAGGACTACATGGTGCCTTTGGGAGGACTCACTTAAAAAAATTCCTAAGTGCCTTGAGTTATATTTCTGTGCATGGCCTAATTAACCCAGTTGCATCATCCAGCACAGTGTTGTACCTGTTGCGTTTAAGAACTTCCTCATATGAGCTACAACTGTTCAACCTTTCACCTTATTTTGAAAGGGACTCAGCCTTTTAGACTATGACAGTATATGCCCATACTTACAAAAGCCTCCTAAAGTGCAGCACATCAATAATGTTGTCCTCTAGAAGGCAGGAAACTCAGCTTCTTTAATTGCATTTTAACCAGTAGCTGTTTAAGTGCAAAATGACACATTTGAAGATGCTTAGAGTATCTTTCTGTATCACAAATTTTTGTTTCTTGTTTAGTTGAAATCCTGGTGTGGCTTTGACAGTTGCCCAGAAATAGTACCCAGACTGTCAGGTCCCATTTTTCCCTTCCTTTTGGCTTCAGCCACAGATGTCTGAACTGTATTTCCATTGAACTCTGCAGATGCCAGCTGTGTCACTTGCAGTTCTTACACAGAATCCCCAGAAGAAGCTGCAGCAATGGGAGACATGGCTCTCTATCACGAGATGCCACTCAGTGGAAGCTGCAAGTACATGCAGCCTCCGCTGAAGTTTCTGCCTAAAACGAGGACAGGTCCCTTGATGGACAACTTGAAAGCTGCACTTACTATCCGAAATGCTGAATCTCAGTCTGTGGCAGAGACCAGCTGGCTCTGTGGAGTGAGAATAACACCTTCAGGGACCAGACAGAGACAGCAAGATGAGGAAGAGCTATGCTCAACAATGATAGCTGGACAATACTCCCAGGGAACTTAAGGAAGACCTACGTGGGCTTTGCTGCTAGTAGTGCATCCTTTCATGTAGTCCACAGGGTTTTCATCCCAATCACTTTTCTGCCTCATAGAAGCTGTAACTAAACCCTGACCTGCCTTTCCTACTTCATCCTTCTGTGACTGTTCATTTCTTTAAAGTTGCTTTGCCAGTCAGCTTAAGAGACTCAACTGCTTTCTTGTCAAGTGTCAGGCTCAGGCTCCACTACACATGTATTAAGTTCCTGAGGGGATAGTAGCAGGATAATTCTATATGATGGTTAGGACTACTGATTTCTAATCCATATCTGGTAAGTCTGATAGGATGACTTCATGACCCATCACAGAGAAGTTTACCCCTTTCAAAAGAGAAATCACTGTTTGTTTGGCAAATTAAAAAAACAACTAAAATTCTAACCTCTACAAACCTCTAAAAAAGGAGTTCTGTTGGTGGAAACAATGATTGGTAATAGGCTTCTGTGAATTTTTTGAGAGTTTTCAGTTGAGAATTGCCCTGAAGAGCTGCACTAAGTAGATTCTTCTGTGTCTTCATAAGCCATTAGAAAACACCCACTTCATCTTGCTTTCGCTGTTTTATTTAAACTCAGTTGGCTTAATCCTACTGCAGCCAGGTTTACTTGATGTTTTCCCATTAGCTAAATATTGCTGGATGCTCCAGCTCAGAATGCTTTATGGCAAAGAGTGAGAAACACAGGACCAGGCTATAGAGTTAGTGGCATGCCCTCCCATTGCCCTTTTACTCCTGTTGAACATTGTGTTTTGCCATGGAAATAGTAACAGGGCCTCGCTGACAAGAGGTGAGGAGAAGCCACACCGAGGAAATGAGAACCACTTTGACTTCATCATTATCCTTAAGCTCCAGAAACTGCCCTTTTGTGATTGGTGGATGGATGCCCACGTATCCCCATTCTTTTTCTGTCTCTTCCCTGCATCACTGATTCATTCTGAGTGAAGAAGCTCCCCCTAACACGAGGCAAACATCTCAGCATTGCTTTCACATTGGCAAGTGCTATTTCAGTTGCTAGGGGATCTGCTTAGAAAAGAAAGCCAACTCTTAATAAGAGCATTTCTGTTTCAGGCAGGCTTACCTTGCACTGTTAAATTTTCAGAAGGATCATATCCTGGTTTTATTTTCCTATTAGTATCTGAGGAGAAGCCTTACTAAGACTTACCACTGCTTGAGAACTAAGCCCACATGAGAACACATTCATCACAAGGAACCTAAACCAAGTCACTTTCTGCACTGTCAATATATTGCCTAACTTCCTGGTGGGGAAGGAGAAACGCTACAAAATCAAGAGGCAATTGTACTGCATTTTTTGGTTTTGTCTCACGTTTAGTGTTTGAGTAGACTACATTGAATGCAATATAAAAAAGTTATCAATATTCTTGTAAAAATGATGGACTGTGTCTGGTGAGAAAATCACATGGATCAGCAAATTTTCTCTGAATGAGTCTTAAATGCAGGTGGTGAGGTTATCTGCTTCTAGGCTCTAACACTGGAAAATAGGGATCTGAATGGAGATAAAGAATTGGTAATAAAGTAATTGTTCCCAGATCAAAAATTTCAAAAATATAGATTCACATAGCAGTTATCTGAGTTTAAGTAGAATGCAGCACTGGTAAGAACTGAAATAAAAGTCCTTGGAGTGTATTAGGCAAAGAACAGTCTATGCTTGCAATTGAGAAGCACCAGCAGGCCTGTTCTTTTACCTGTGGACTGCCTGAAGAATAGAGTGGCCAAAGCTATTAAGAGCCGTGAACTGTTTCCCCTGACCTCTTTTATTATTCTGACAACGGCTACAGCTGACAGCATTATCTGCGTGCGCCCAGCAGTTGTGTAGCATTTGCATTTAGTGCTGTTTCTGACTGCAGAAGATGTTCTCTATATTTCAAACAACTCTCATTCGAGCAATAGGGAATTCACCCTACTGATGTGGTGGTGTGGATGGAGATGGCACATGTGTTTTGGTACTATTAACCATGTTTCTTTTCTGTTTGCTCCACAGATTCTTTGTGGGAAAGAGATCCCTCGCTGGGTGAACCGCCTGGCCTACTTCAGCTCATGCATCCCCTTCCTCCAGAGCTGCCTCCCCAAGGAGTGGCTGACCCCAGCAGCCCTGCAGAGCCACATCAGCCTTGGCCTCCAGAAGGAGGAGCAGGGGAACACAGTGGATGAGGAATCCCCTTCCACCTCCTCAGCCCCTTCAGCCTCAGGCACATCACAAACCTGTAGACATACCCGGGTCTAACCTGTGCCCAGTATGCCTCAAATAACATATCCCCTTCTCTTGTACTATTTCTTTCTCATACCCTTTCGCACACCTTGGTTTCTCTCCTCTCTTCAGTGGATAGCACAGGGGAGAGAAGGCCCTTTCTACTAAGGAGGTGAAGCTTCAGTCCTACAGTTGCTTAGCAAAATGACCGTGAACTCCAACACTCAACTGAGGAGTGTGGCAACTAAACTGGATTCTCCTCCCAGACCTGATATGCTCCTTGTTCTGTAGAGAACTGCGAGCTCTCTTGTGCAGGAGAGCATGCATACAGGCAGGGGAGCACCATACTGTGATGTTCCTTCTCTGGAATCATTTTATCTTTTTATCTTTTCTTCCATCCATATGAGCTCAGCAGTTTCCTCTCTGTTTTGTCTGGCTTTTCCATTCCCCTATGACAAATCTCCTGCCCATGCCCAGTAAAGGAAGCAGAGCCAGAACTCATCTCTCAGACCAGCAAAAAGCTCCATTCAGCCCCATCCTTTTTGTAATTAGGAGGTTTCTAACTCATATGAAGGACAAATGAAAGGTGCTGCTGTTCTAAGCCCACCAATTTTCAATACTCATATGTAAGAGCTTGAATGACTGTCCTGCTCTTGAAAATAATAGCAAAGAACTCAGAAAATGAATGTGTCACAATGGCTTTTCTTTGAGGTTAAAACTGCTTAGAGGCAGCTACTGAGTAAGTACAGAGGTGACTGTTGACTATATTGGTGCTTTTTGACACAGACCAAATTGTAGGCAGCGTTCCTTGTTTCCTTTTCCCCCCTGGATTTGCTGGGGAATCTCTCTCCTAGCTAAAATTTCCTGGCTAGCCCTCCTGAACGTAAGGAGGAAGGGAGTGAATCTGTTGTGAAGGTCAGCATCCCCTTAAGATCTAAAATGTGACTCCAGAGCCACACTTCCCCAGCCTGTTTTTGAGTCAACCCAAGAAGGTAAGAGTAAGAGATGAATCCAAAGAATGTCAGCCTGTTTTCTTCTCCTCCCTTTTTGGACGTGGAGTGGGAAACTTAGGGTCACATCTGGAAAGCAGACGAGCCTTTCAGTGTGGGGGCCACCATGGTGCCTTAAGTTGTGTGCACTATTTCAGTGGCATGAAAAATGGACACAGCTGGCTCACTGGATTTTCAGACTGGCTATTACTGTGAATCTAGTCTTTGGATGCGTTTATGCTCATGCTGACAGTTGATGACAAAACAGGGGAGTAAGAAAGGATAATGGCACTTCCACTCAATTATCTCACCAGGTCTTCTATTCAGAAAATGTAGGAGAGAATCAAAAAGGAAATCCAGCCCCCCTCTCTCCCTTGCAACACTTTTTGGCTACACAAAGGAGGATGAAAAAGGAATAGGCATAACGTTGAGAGGGATTTGCCATTTTAGAAGTGGTGTTCCCAGCAGCTACTATGAAATCAGGAGTTCCACCCTCCACCCAGAAAGAGCTACAAGCCCTTAAGATGGGTGGTTGTGTTCTTTTATTGATCACGACAGCATGCAATGTGCAACCTGCTGTTTCTTTAGCTCAGGTATATGGAAGTGTGTGCTTTCAGAGCTAAAGGTCTTGGCTGTAATGTGCATCATGTCTTCATAGACAGCACTTAACAGTTTGTTACATGAGCATGCTCTTAGAGAAGCAAGTGGCTATGGGGAGATCTATTGGAAGGAAATGGAAGCACAGTATAACCTCACTCCACCACCTCCTGAGGTGATGCGTGCTTGGGCAACAAAACCTTTACAACATGCCTCTCATTTTCATCCTCTGAACAAATTGCTGCAAGTTCTGTACTGATGTTCCTTATTAACCTTGGCTGCTCACAGCCAGTACTGCATTGTGAGCAATTCTGCATCTCCTGATACCCAGTCCAGCACCAATCTTGATTACCCTGGCTTGTCCAGGAATGTTTAATAACATTTTCATCATGTTCTCTATCCCACTGCCCAGAAACCTTGTTACACAATGTACTGTTGCAGTCTATTTCCCTGCAGTCATGGCTGTTGCAGCCTAAACCAGCAGTGCAAGCTCCATTTATCTAAAGTTCCCAGCGTGCCTGCCAATAGCCAGCAGCACATTATGTGCAGTGAATTTTAAAATCTCTTTTTAGGTCCTTCTCAGGAGGAAGATAAGAAGAGGCTTTCCCAGAACTTTTGTGTAGGTCAGGGACAATGCAGTCAGAAACACCTATTTCCTGATGTGACAAAAAGCCAGCTTGCCATCATGCTTCTGCTCTGCACCTGAGCTCCAGATGAAGCACCATGTATACATCTAGGACAGAAATAGGGCTCCAGAGGCATGTTTTTCACAGAAAAAGCCTCACACAGTATTTCACAAAGTAAAAAATGCTTAACTGAGTGGATGGTAACCCAGACAAGAAAGCTACATTCAGCCTTCTTAAAGACATGAATATGTGCTTGAATTGTTTGGAACAACACTTGGAGTGAGCTGTCAGTATAAAATGGAGATGTTTGTTTAATTATTTTTGTGTATGTTCATCTCTTTATGGCAGTAGGGATTACATCAAGTAGTGATCAAACCTCTGTTTTAAATCAAAACCATAATATATTTCAATCTTCAGAAGCATTTCTCCCCCCATCTCTTTTAAAGGTGACCAACAACAATAAGAACAAAGAGACACTGTGGAAATAAAATATATATTGATTATAGCTTTACCTCTGTAATTTAATAGTATTTTAGATTATTAAACATCAAGACATTTTAAAATAAGTCATCTCTGGTACAGCATGTTTGTTTTAGGCACATTTTGTATCCTTCCAATTATTACAAAATTATTGTTGCTATTATATAATCATGTCATATTTGTATTTAGTTACACATTTGCTTTCTCTTGCTGTTTCAGAGCATAGCACCATGGAAACAGATACAAAGTTATCCATGAAAACAAAAGAGCAGCTTATGAATCTTAACAAGAACACCCCAAGGTTCTTAACCCAGCTTATCACTGCCAGGACTTCTAGTGCCCTTTTACAAGCTGGAATGCACTAACTCTGCACACAGGCATCAGCAGCTGTGGGTTCTATCTCCAGCAGAGAGCTAATAGCGCTCAGGTGGGACAGCAGGACTGAAGGTGAGGTTAGCCCAATGCTGGAATATATATACAAACTATTTCCAGGAGAAGTTGGGGTGAGAGGAAATAAGTTAAGTAATAACCTCTTTTCTCAGCTCATCTCTGTCTATAAGAAGAACTCAATTTCAGTGGATTGTTCTTAATGATTCCCAAACTCTTATGAAGTTTTAAGAGGGACAGCTGTGGTTTCAGAGGCCCTGAGTAAGCTGGACTCCCAGTGGTGTTCAGTGCTGGGTTCATTCCAGTCTGAGCACAGTGCAGGTATGGACACTGACGTATCCTCTCCCTCTCATTTTATTTTTGGAATTCAGACCCATGTTGTCCTCACGTTACCAAGGCACTCTAGAAGCAGTAATTTTCTGTTATTTTTTTTTATTCAGTTCTGCTTATTTGCCTCTAGGATGGAGGGGCTCTCAGAACAAGTTTAGTGGCACTAGATTGTAATCAGATTATCTTTTCTTCGCATTTTAGTTGTACACATGTGGTGAAGTGTTCAGAAAACTTTAGTAAAGTACCACAAAAACTCTTTGCTATTATTAAGTGAGAAGACCGGAGGAAGAAATCACTAGTGTTTCAGTTTTCAAATGGTTTTAAATTACATTTTGAGCTGAGGCAGCAGGTGCCCTGTTCCAGTTTGCCCCTGCTGTGCTCACTATCAGGCAATAACATGGGCTGTAGAAAGGCTGTGTAATGATTCTTGGAGTATTTTAAAGAGGAAATTCTATTTATGCCAGTTCCACTCTGTCCACCATTGCCACAAGCTACCAGAACATGGCAGAGCCTCTGGCTGCAGTAATATGTGAAAAATCTGTGCCTAGAGAACATGATCTCTTACCACCAACATGTTAGTACTCTGTCATGGTGCATGTGGCCATATCTGTGAGATGTTTCTTGGTTGTCAGAGCACATTACATTACTACCAGCAAGGAACAACTAATTGCTCTAGAAAATCTCAGAGTAAGACTGTCTTAGTGCTGTTGTTGCCAGCTTTGTTTTGAAAAGGCTGTAAAAGTTTCTGGAGGTCCAGTGTAATTGGGGTAAAGGATAACAAGCTGGGAAAACAGATGGTGTGATCATGGCAATTTTCTTTCTTAGAAAGGTTTCCTTCTTAGGAAACCAGGCTACAGAATGAAACACATGGCTAGTGGCCAGATCTTGAGTATTACTTTAATCAATGAGTTTTGATTGAAAGTTCATAATTACAAAAGACAGGTCTCAGTATGTGTGTTCACCTACAAAAGATAGTGGGAACTGCATGTGTGACTTAATAGTGTTGAGCTGTTACAGTAAATGATTCAGCTGTATAAGTTTTGGTAATCCACTGGTGAATTAGTATTCACACAGCCTTCAGCTCTCACTGGAGGTGGCAGAGGCTTTATGTTTCTCTCCAGCAGTGCTCTCCATGATAACTGATCCCAAATGGGAATGTTTCATGTTGTTCCTGCCCTGTTCTTTCTCTTACTCTGCCAAGGTATCCCACATGAAAGCTGCAATTAATCTCTCTGTGCTACTTGCTTTCCTGAAATGTCCTGTCCTCAGCTGTGCAGGCTGGCTTTTCTGATGTGTGTGAGCAGGTGAAATCCCTAGCTCTGTTGATATTCAGTGAATGAGTCATCATTTGATTGTGGTTTTGCAGAGTGGCAGATTTTTGCCTTTCAGATCTGCTTTACCCAAGCCAAGTCCTTTTACTAAATATCCCCCAGAACCTCAAAAGGAATTTCAGAGCTTAGAAAAATGTTAGGAATCTGAGTCAAATCCTTTCAATTGAAAGTCTCTGTATTCATAGAATCATAGAATGGTTCGGGTAGGAAGGGACCTTAAAGGTCCCAACCCCCCTGCCATGGGCAGGGACACCTCTAGCTAGATCAGGTAGTCAGCTGGTCTACCCTCTTCCAATTTGCATCTACTAATCATCACAAAATAGATAGGTATGTTCATAGGGTAGTAACTCTACATATTTAAATATTTCTCTGTTGCTGGGTGTCTTACAGAATAGCTACATGCAATGCTAAAAATTCCCTAGGCTCCAGACTGCCATATGTAGAGCAGTTCGAGCAAGAAAAGTAAATCCTCATCTTGCTTGGAGGTGGAAGAGCACTCTCTTCACTGCTGGGAATGCTGCAGTGGCTATGGATGTTCTCAGTTTTTTGTTTTCATTGTGCACAGCATGAGCCTTTGTTTTTTTCCCAAACTACTTGTGTCAGGGTTTTCTTCTGTCTGCTAAAATTTGTCTGATGAAAAATGTTCTTTCTTTCAGCTTTGAGTTTCTTGAAGGGAATTTCTAAGGGGCATTCTGTGGCAATTCACTGAGCCACATGGTAACACTGAGCTCCTCATCAGTCTCAGAGTTATCTTCAGTCTTCTTCTCTCTAGTCTTTGGTTGTTTTCTCATTTCTATGACTTCACAGGTGATCTTACTGAAGGTGAACTCCTCCATATACATCCCAAGGGAATTTTATCTTAATAGGATAATTCAAGGTTACTGCAGTTTTGTTGATGGTGCTTTCATCTCACCATTAGGGACTATACTGTAGTGGCTAACTTTGAATCTTCAGTCCTGGCACATACATGGGCCCAACTGCTACTCATGGGTGTACTTACTTCAATATAATAGCACAGTAAACTTGTACATTATTCTGTGATATTAATGAATGAACATTCACAGGAACCAAAAGCAATCAACAGTAAGAAAACGAGCACAACATGTAGCAGTCCTGATCCAAAAATGAAAATGCCACTATACTAGGTGTGATAGAAAAATCTAACAAAAATAGCACATTTGCACAAAAAAGTTTCCAGAATGTGATCTACCCCTCTGCTGTCATGAGAACCTACCTGGAGTACTGCATCCAGCTCTGGGGCTCCTAACCTAAGGAAGAACATGGACCTATTAGATTGAGTCTGGAGGAGGGCCACAAAGATGATCAGAGGGATGAAGCACCTCTCCTGTGAAGACAGACTGAAAGGGTTGGAGTTGTTCAGCCTGAAGGAGGTTCTTGGGAGACCTTATAGCAGCCTTCTTGTATCTGAAGGTGGGGAGGGACTCTTATCAGGGACTGCAGTGGTAGCACATGGAAGGGGTTGTAGTAAATGGAGGAGAGTTAGTTTCGAGTCCAATCAGAATTTATTTAATTACAGTAAGGCAAGGCATAAGCAATATACAGCGCTGGGCGACAAAAAGGGAGTCTGTGCTCCCTTAACAACTGCCGCGCCCATTAAAGGTTGAGTCCCCTTATATTACTTTCTACGGCCGTGATCGCATCTTTGGTAGTCCTCCGCCGCATTGGAGATTCATGGCTAGGGGGTCGTGGGGGTCGTGAATCTTCTGCGTTGTCTCAAGTTTCTAGATTTCCCGGCGCCTCGGTTGTTGTAGGTGAGATAAGCCTTTACAACTCCCCTTCACACCAGGGTGTAACTCCCCTTCACACTAGGGTGTCTGGATTGCTTCATCCCTTATCTCAAGGCCCCTGGCACCATTTGAAGGAGGCCCAGGGCCTGCCTGCCACTGCCGGGTGCGAGGAATCTCCCCCTCCCCTTTTGTTTTAGATATGTTTTCACAAACCCCTTTTGTAACAAAGATACATTTACCCTTATGAAAGTGACCAAAGAAAGTACATTTATGTTTATCACAATTCCAGAGAGTACATTTACCTTCACCACAATTTCAGAAAGTACACCCATGTTCATTACAGGGTAATGGTTTTAAGCAAAAAGAAGAGTGATTTAGATTAGACATTAAGAAGATATTTGTCATTGTGAGGGTGTTGAGACACTGGAACAGGTTGCCCAGAGAAGTTATAGAAGCCCTATCCCTGGGAGTGCTCAAGGCCAGGCTGGATGGGGCTTTGAGTAACTTGGTTTAGTGGAAGGTGTCCCTGCCCATGGCAGGGAGATTGGAAATAGATGAGCTTTAAGGTCCTTTCCAATTCCTGAATAATGTGTGAGGAGGTTTCATTCCACATGCCATAGGTGGTAGATGAAAAAAAAAACCAACAACGGGGTAGAAACCTCAGGGAAGGTTCAGGACAGTCCAGGTTTGTCACGTATGGAGCTGAATAATTTTAAGCCTCAGTCCCCTTCTCAGCACCCAAATGCTGTTAATGGCACCCACAGATGTGACAGCATGGCTCCATCTCCGTCCTTTCCTTCACACAGATAAAGCGGAAGGGATGTAAGATCCCAGCAAGTTTGCTGCCGCCGGCTCACGAAGGGATGCGTACCCCAGCATTACACCTCGCAAAATACAGTGGGGTGGATGAATCCATTCAACAGGCCGGGCTGTTACCAGTGTAGCAGATGTGTACGTTCATCAGACGTTTTTTAATTCAAAGAGTTAAACGTGTTTAAGTGCAGAACCTAGAAATACCCGCGCCTTGACAACTAATCGCTTTGCCGCCGCGGTGCGAGTGCCCAGAGAGCCCGGGCGCCGCGTTTCGGCAGCGCTACTGCAAGGGGCGCTCAGCCAGGCCACACAGAGGCGCCAACAGCTCGCTGAGCTCTCGGCGGGCGGCGACCCCTGCTACCAAACACGCCCGGGAGCGCCAGGCCGGGACGCGCCGTCGGAACCAGCGTGCCAGGGCGCGTTGCCGCGGCGAAGGGGGCCGCTGTGACGAGCGGACCGGGGCCCAGCCGGAAGCGGGGAGGGCCGGTGACGAAGGTGCCACCAGCCTGTGAGGCGGGGGGGATAGGGCATGGAGCGGCTCCGCAAGCTGTGGAGGGGCCGCACGATGACTTTCGGGGTCCCCCTGTTGGTGAGCAGCGCGGAGGGACCGGCAGTTGGATTCATGCTGACAGGGAGGAGGGAGGGGGTTTGCGTGAAATGGCGCCTCTGTGCGGGACTGGCCTCTGGGAGGGGAAGGAGGGAGCAGCCCCTAGAGTCAGCGGCGGCCTCTGGAGGACAGCGAGAGGATTGTAAAGCGCATTCTTAAAGATATTCGCGACTAAAAGGTGACGAAAATGCATCCCGGTTGGTTTTGGTTTGGTTTTTTTTTTCCTTTGAAACACTACTTCTTTAGCTTTTTTCAGTGGATTTTAAACTGCAATATTGGCGTTGGTCTACAAATTTGTACATCTGCATATGCAGAATTAGAGTTAGATAAGGCAATAGGTTTTAATAGTACTCCAAGGGATAAGTGAACCATAGCTATTTAGAGTAGTTGAGGTTAGAAAATAACTGAACAAACTCAAAGGGATAAAACAAAATTTAAGGGCTGGTGGCACAATAGATAGCACTTGCCCATCCCAAGTGCCTGCATTAGAGGAAAAACATTCCAGCCATTTCCCAATACTGCTAGAGAAATTAGTGAAATCCTCCTCATATCATCAAGGCTTCCAGTCTTGGTGGCATTTCAGTGTTTTTTACTTTGTAAGTAGGCTTTGGATGTGGCCTGTTGTGAGGTGGAGGTAAGGTGGAGAGGGACTGGGCACAGGAGCAGGGTAACACGTGGTCGCCTGCTGATGTAGAAGCCTGAACCCCCATGGCAGGAGGTTGGAACTAGATGATCTTCAAGGTCCCTTCCAACCCAAACCATACTATGATTCTATGATGATCAGCAGCATGCCTCAGAAAAATTGAGGGATCCAAAGGACAGTGACACTTGTTAGAGTTAACAAGGTTTAAGTCTGTTTATTTTAAAGTGATAATACAGAGTACTTTAAGGCCAAATATTTATGCAGTTGAAGTTGTGGAAGTATATTTTATCCAAATGTTAATGAAGACATTTGTAAGAAATTTAAACCTGTTTTTTTTAAAAACAAACCAAGCAATGATGCTACCACAACAATTTGCATCAGCAGCTCCAGGCCCAGATGTTGCAGTCTCCTCATTCAGTGCTTTTCATAAAGTGCTCAAGCATAATGTTACAGCCATTTACATACCCTGTAGTATGTACATGTACCTAAGACACTGTCCAGAACTTTGATGCTTTCATGCTTAGACTGAACTTATTTTGCTTTCTGGTTTTTGTGTCATTTTTTGAGTGCTCTGCAATAGTTGAGTTTCATAATGCTTTTCTTAGATGTTTAAGGTTCGATATAGTTTTAGGTCACAATCCTGTTGTGTATGTAAGGTTTCTTAGGTAGGATGTATCCTGCAGAAATAATGGGTGCTGTGGTACTCTGGAAAAACAGATGTTGATACAAGACACAGCACCTTGTCTAAAATAAAGTAAAACATGAGCACAACTCTTGTACTCTACTCAGAGCCCTTATCTGGAGTACTTTTACAGCTTTGTGATGCCACTGTAGAAATGTAGATGAACTGTAAAGTCTAGAGGAGAGCAATTTAAAAGATACAGCAGACATTCTCCCATTAAGGAAAACTTAAAGGCATTGACCTAGTTTTTTTCAGAAAACCCTGAGAAGTTCTGTCTATGATATATTGAGAGTGTTGATTGCTTTTCATAACTCACGAGAGAAGTACCAAAGGAGCTTTAGATCAGATTTTAGGAAGATATTCTCTGTTAAGATAGGGCACTTGTGAGACATGCATATGATTTTTGAGGAGAGGGTAAACAACCATCTGTCAGCGACACTGTAGATTTTCTCAGTTCTGCTACAGTGCTGGAGATAGGAGCTGCTATAGGTCATAGCAGAAATTTTGAGACTGGTTTCTTTGTACTGCCCACTTGCATTCCATCTCAGTTAATTACAGAGCTCTTTCCTCTAGGGACAGTAATATGTATAAAAGTAGTCTATTTTATTTATTTCTGTGATTTCATGCCCCACTACCTTAAAATTATTCTCCCCTGTGAATGCTTCAAAATGGTTTTGTGCTGCTGCCCAAAGGCTTCCCAAGGTGTAAAAAAGAGGAAAATTCATGCAATTCTTCTCAGTTCCCTGGCTGTCAGTTGAACTGTGAAAAGTCTCTGAAGTTGATCAGAATTGTACTAAAAGATAAATTGCAGCAAAAAATTCACTGAATCTATGCACAGAAAAGAACTTGCCTTTGTAACAGTTAAAATACTGCTGAATTTGTTAACATTTCTGATACATAAGGTCTCTGTTATATTCTTGCATTCTATACATTATTTTTCACTAGACAAGTACAGGATTTTGTCTTCAGTATTGATGGATTTTTTATCCATGCTAATGTTGCTTTCTTAACAAAAAGAAAATTATATCTTCCCTTCTTATATTGTATATTTGAATGAAAAATCCCTATGCCCCTTTTTTAAAATCTCTAAAGTTGAAAGGATTGTAATTCAAAGACAGGTGAGTGTCTCATTATGCATATGCATGCACATATATATATGAAAAAGATTTTTTATTTTTTATTGTAAATTATCTTGATCTTTGTTCTTTTGGACTTGGTGCTGTTAGAAGATTTTGGTGCTGAAGAGATTTTTGTGGTAGATCTTTACATCTCAAACTAACAACAGCTTTCATAATAAGACGTGTAAATCACAGTTTTCAGTGATACTTTCTCAGAAGAAAAGAGTGTTTCTTTGTGAGTACCAACAAGAGTATAGGGAGTGAGAAATTAAACTTGCAGGAAACCAAGTTTTCAGCGTTTCCTTTAACTCTGTGAACTTCACAAAAAAGATACTTCTGCACAACATAAGACAGTAAGCTTGCAGAAGAGAGTAGTGCAACCTGGCATGGAATGTCTTAACAGCTTGAGTGCTACAGGCTGAGTCTTAAAGCATTGGTAAAGGTGGTAACATCTGTTTAGATGTTGAGATGAACTCCAATGAGCTTGAGAGAACAAGTGTCTTCAGTGTTACAGCTGCTGCATCCAGTGTTGTACCTTTCTTATGAGACACTGAACATGTAAGGCTTCTTTAACATGGTTAGAATGTTTGAAGGTTTCATGAAACTTTTTTCAGACAAATCTAAGTGGTGATTCTAGATCATTGAGGAAATGTGTTTAGATTTCAAAATTGCAATGCAATAATGATTTTTAAACACATATTAAAAATATATTATTTCATATGGTCACACCACTTTCCCAAATTTGCATTTGTTTTTGTCTCCGTCCCATTCTAGACAAGGATCTTTAATACTCTTTAAGTTGCAAAATGACTATATAGATGTAGGTCCAGTTCTGCTGTCACCATGTTACAAATTCTGAGGATCTGAAGTGGCATCTTAGCAGACAGAAAATGTAGTTTGTGGCTCATTCAGTGGTTTTATTGCTCCTTTGGAATACATACGTTACACTATATACATAGTGCTACAAAAACAAAATTTGTAGTACCTCACAGTGTTCTCAATCTCTGTTGCTTTATTTTGATAACACCTTATTTTTTCTTTTTCTCTAGTGACTGTATTTCTACAAGTACTTTGCTTGTTCTTCTGGATGTTTTCTTTGGTGCTTTACATGCTGTGACTAGTGTTGCCCAAAGAGAAGATGGTTTAACATGGAATAGTGAAAGGTGCCTTGAACATTGCAAGTTCAAGGACAAGGGGTAATGGGTGCAAGCTGGAACACAGAAGGTTCCACATAAATATAAGAAAAAAGTTTTTCATGGTGAGGGTGACAGAGCACTGGCATGGGCTGCCCAGAGAGGTTGTGGAATCATTCAAAACTCACCTGGATGTGTTCTGTGCAATGTGATCTAGTTGTTCCTCCTCTGGCAGGGGGATTGATGATCTCTCGAGGTCCTTTCCAGTCCCTGACATTCTGTGGAGTTTACTTTAATAAACTCTTTGTTAATAACCACCAAGAATACATGTCATTTAAAGGACAATAAAAAAGGTTAGATGAGAGAGAGTGCCCAATAATGCTGCAGAATTGTGGTCAGTTTTTCCAAGCACCATTAGAGAAAGTTATTGGCATCTCAGGCTCTTTAATGAACCAGTTGCCTCTCAAGCTTTTAGACAAAGAAAAATAAACAAAATCCCCATGTTTCCCAGACATCAGGACATAAAATTGGGTGTCTCTGCATTAGTTTTGTTCACTGGTAAAGTTTGAATCATCTAGGAGCCATGACTGATGCTCAGAGATCTTTTGCGAATGTTGTGAAAAGGTATTTTCTTCAGGTGTCAGTCACCAAAACGGAAAGTTTTACAGGGTTAGTGGACAGGGAGACTATATTTTTATCATTTAAATGTATTCAAATAATTAAGTTTCCAGCGATTTCTTTAAATACAACATTCCAAAATCACTTCATAAAAAGGTGATGAATTTTGAGTCCTGAGGTGTTCTGAGTACCAGACACACACTCCTACAAGGATTCTGGAGGATCTGCCCATAAAAGATGATATGAACACTGAGAAATATGGAAAATTCTTCTTGGAAGTAATTACATTTCTGAGATCTATTGTTGCCATTGACATTTATGTGCAGAAACTATTATTATGTTATCTTCTGGTATTTGAGAAAGGATTACTACAATCAGCATATTTTGTTAATGCTATCACCTTGAACAATTCATAATACTAAATTGCAGGACTTTTATTTATATCTATTCCTTTATCTAACTTTAGAATACAATTTGACACACAACGCGCAGAACAGTTTATTTAAATGTTAATATGCTTTTGAGGGATTAATAGAAGATAGTATTTACCAATGAGAAGAGAATTCTGACTTCTAGTATTTGTACATGAATTGGGATTGTCTGGAAAAGTCACAGCTGTTATATTTATAGCCTAGAAAAGCAATAAATATATAACTGGTTTTTGAATTTTAAAATGGTTGCCCCCAACCAGCCAATCAGATAATGTTGCTTTCATGCTTCTGTGGCTTGTGTTATAAATGTTTGGTCTCTAAGCTTATGATGAGTCTTTTGACTTCTGCTGTGCTTCTGCTCTGCTCTCCTGTTCATCTGTGTGTGTTTGAATCCACAGCAGAATGTGGAGCTGTTCCAAACAAAACTACCCCTGGAACTGTTTGTGCTGGAGTGGAAGCCAGCGTGTTCAAGCTGAAGGGGTTTCTGTGGACTCCAGTTTGTGCAGCCTGAATTAGCTGACTTCCATCTTTCCATCAACTGTCAAGCTTTAGAATCTCTGAGCTCATCTTTTCAATTAATGCCTTAAACTTTTATTTCTTAATCTTTGAATGCTATTTTCCAGATGAATTTTAGGCAAACAAACAGGCACTCTTTAGCATTTCAGAATTCCCCTCTGTTTCATTTTAAACAGTAAGAGTGCATTTGCACTGTTTAATGTTGTTAGAAGGGACTAATTTGGTGTTGAAATGAGGTCTGTTTTGAGCCTCAGAACAAGAACCTGGATATAGACTTGCCTGTGTTATCTTTATGTGTTTAGTCCTGCTCTAAGTCTCCACCTTCTTGGAGGAGAGGTGAAATTAAGGATATAAGATTAATGCTTACTCTGTAGTATGTTTCATTTTCATCTTCTGCTCAGGGAAGCATTAGTTGACATCAGTGGTTTCTTTTTATGTTCTCTGCAGTTTTCAGTTCATTGCTGTTTTGAGCTGGGCCTAACACATTGCAAGAGCACCACTGCCATGAGATATTAAAGTTCTTATTGTAGTGTACCTTGGCTGGATTTGAACCTCTGAATAAATGAGAATGATCATTTTAATAAGGAATTGAAATTTTGGCTTTTAGAAGCTTCTTGGGAAAGAAGGGTTATGTTCAGAAAGTGCAGTTTGACTTCCACAGCAAACTTGCTTTTCCAGCAGCTGCAGCTGCTGTTGAGTGAATTTCCCTTGTTGTCTGACCAGCCCAAGCAAGGTGTGTAATGCAAAATGACAATGCTGTGGCTGAAAATACCCTGTTTTGATAATGCTCACGCTGAGGAGCATATGGGTTTCTGTCTCTTCTCCATCGTTCTTAGATTAGTTTCTGTTAAATGCATTTTCTGTGCTTTCCAACTTGTTATGAAATGGACATTATGTAAACAAAAATTGTTTTCTTCATAAGAGATGTAAAAGTAGCATTGAAACAATATGAGCAGTTTTTCTTATACTTTTACCTGTAGCCACTCGTATTTACCATTTTCAAAATCTCTGCCTTGAAAATGCTGGATATTGAGCCAGTAGTCCTGATTCCTTGAAACAAGTTTAAAACTGCACAGAGTTCTGTAGGATGTGGAAACTCCACTTTATCAGTCAGTTACTGTTGGCTCCAGTTTGTATTGGCAGCTGCCATGGGCAGTCTTATCCATGTTGTCATCTACTTGAGTATTTCATTCATTTTGGAATGGAATGGAGTTCAGCCTTTCTGCAGTTGGTGAATTCTAGTATGCGTGTTAAGTCAGTGAACTCTCTTTCTGTGTCCTGCTTTTGAGTGAAGTATCTACTAAGGTTTTGGTTTTTGTTTTCCCTCAAAGTGGGCCTCTGATCTGAACTAAAGATGACTTCCATTTGTTGAAGAGAAGAAGAAAAGGTAGACCCACTTCTGATCTCGTCAAGTGTGGGGACAGGATTTAGCAAGTTTCTGAGACTTTATACTGTTTTTCTCTCAGCGGTCTCAGTGCTGAAGCCAGCTACTGGAATGACTATGCGAAATGAAATCTGGGTAGATCTGACAGAGGGGGGCGCTTCAGGTTAAAATGATGTGCCTGACTCTTCTGGGAGTGGCAGTTTGCCCCGCTAATTTATTTAGGGAACAAAGAAGAGACTTCACTCTTCTGGGCTGTCAGATTGCCATCTTTCACCTGTCTTGCACTGCACATGACAGTTCTTTAAAAAGGAAAGCCTAAACCTCTTTTTACCGTGATCACTGCAAACTGAAATAGAATAATTCACATGACAGTTCTAGTTTTGAAGTTCCTGATTAGTAGCTGGAGGGTTTTGCAGCAGTAGCCTTGTAGAAGAGTTTAGGAAATTCCTATGTTCCTTTTACCATGATATGTATCATAACATTTTTCCACCACCACATAATTTTTGTATCCGGCACTAAATGTTGTGATTTGGTTTATTTAGGGATTTATGACAAATGTAGTTTTGTGTTCTGGCTTTCGCAGTTGATACTAGAGCAGGAAATGCCTTTCTGTAACAGCAGGAGCACCTGTAGTAAGTCAAATGACTGGTGGTGCCAGAGAAACAGTTTCTTGTTATTTTGTTAATCCAAGAAACTGAAAATGCAGCTCCTTTAGATTATACAAAAAGGTGTGCTGCTGTAAATCCCAAGTTACCCTGTTAGGAGTGCTTAGTGACCACTACGCTTAGTAGTTGTATTTCCCACACTAAGATGCAATTCAAGGATCAATCTGATGCCATCCATAACTGGTTGCATAACATGCTTTCCGATGGACAAGTGAACAAATAGAATTTTAAAAGAATACTATTAAAGAGAATTTTATGTCATTTTTTTGCATAGAACATTTACTGAGCTTGCTGAGTGTATGTGACAGATGGTGCTCTTATGTCACATCCTATCTTTCATTTTGTTTTGGAACATGCAAGTCTTCCATGCATGCCTAATTGCATTACAACATTGTAGGGGTTTTTTGTGTATTCAGTGAAACATGAAGGAATAATCCAATATGAGATCTTTAATGGGGTGTGTGTGTGCTAGCAGTGATATTAAGCTCTTTGTCTTGTGATAAGGGCTGGCTAACTAGTATATTTTATGATTTTTACCTTATTAAGGTAACAGGTGTAAAGGAAAAAATAAGTTATTACTATTACATCAGTTTGCTGAATTCAGAAAAATTATGTTTGCTACATAATATGTTTTGCTCAACCTTCTGAAGCACATAAAATAGTTTCCTCACAGTGAAAGAATGCAGGTATATTTGAACTTCCCAGCTTGAGTACTCTTCAGATGCCTAATACCTTAACATTTTTGATGCAAGTTAAGTATGTGTATGATTCTAAAATTGGAATGAAGAAAAGATAAATCTTAATATTTATTACATGTGAAATTATTTTTCCCCTTTCAGTTAATTGGAGAGTGAACTTGAGCCTCATCACTTCATTAGAATGTCACGTCACCTTAACTGTATTGATGTGCTGTTGGTTGATTAAATAAGTGCTGAATGTAAGTGACTCTGATCTGGTTTTGCAATGAACTCATAGACATCTGTCCTGGTTTAGGCCCAAACGCCCCCCCAAATGACAGGTGACTCTCGAAAGAGAGGAGAGGAAGGAATGAGTAGATTTGTGAGTTTAGAGGAATTCCAAACTAATAGCTAATGAAATAATAGATAAAAGGAAAAGATAAAAAGGTATACAATGTATACAAAACAGTATCAAGTTCCCAAGATGATGATCACGTCCCCAGCAGACACAGGGAGAGTCCCAGGCTGGGGCCAGTTCAGTCAGGAGCTGGATGCCAGATCTGGATTGAGGAGTGCTCGGATCGGGGTCAAAGGCAGATGGATAGGCAAAGTCTTTCCTAGATGTCAGCCATCAAAGAAAGAGCAAAGAAGAGAAGGGGCTGAGCCTTCGATCCCTCAGCTTTTATACTGAGCATGGGGCAGATGGGATGGAATACTCCTGTTGGTCAATTTTGGGTCATCTGCCCTGTCTGCTTCTTCTTGCAGGTGGGACTTCTCCACATCTTTTTGATTCCAGCCCCCCGGTAGGGTAGATGACAAACTTTCTGATCTTGATCACCATAATGAATAATGAAAATAAGAGCTTCTTGCATACCGTTCCCTGGTATATTCCCCATTATACCTGGTATAATCAGGTCTTATCAGTCTGGGAGTGAACAGTTTCTGAACAATGTGCAGTTAATTTCAGAGTTTAGTCAGACAGAAGAGGCCTAGATTAAAGTGAAAT
This sequence comes from Turnix velox, assembly GCA_013400935.1. NCBI lineage: Eukaryota > Metazoa > Chordata > Aves > Charadriiformes > Turnicidae > Turnix > Turnix velox. The sequence continues at coordinate 167,472 of VZTY01023687.1, read as the reverse complement.
TACAAACTAGAAAATGTATTCTATTTTACCTCAAACCAGGACAACATCATGTTTAATTCTTAAGAACATTGGTCAGGTAAACTTATAAGCATGTAATTTGTATTTTTGTGTGTATTCTCTGCTTTTGAAAATTATTTAATCTTAATCCTAACCTTCCAGCATTACAGTTTGTACCATTTATTTGGCATTTGTAGTCTCTTATGCCATCATTGTACTTAGACTCTAACGGATGTTTCATTGTAGTGTTGGAAGTGAAAAGGCCTGATAAGCAAAATGCCAACTTGCTCGGCTAGTTATGCAGCTTATGCTGTATAATTAGCAAAATTACATCAGAAACCTTGTGGGCTTTTTTCCCCTTAATAGTATAAAGGTAATGTAGGTAAAACTGCAGTCTCAGGACAAAATCTGGGTATTCTTGTTATTCTTTCTTGCAATATACATGAGGAAGACTTCCCCCCCATATGAATACCTTTGTTTTCTGCTATGTATTTTGATGATTTGATATCTACAAGAGCATAATTATTTGAACATTTATGATACAGATGTGATGCCAGACAGTTTCTGGCAGGTCAAATTTCTAGTTGCTGAGTTAGCTTGCTGCCACATGATGATTCTCTGGTTGGGTTTCTGGGATTAGATTTCTGTGGCTAAGCAGCTGGATTTTCTTATCACAATTTTTTTGTCTATTTGTTTCTAATTATGAGCTAGATTCTTGGGCTTAACAAAAAGACCAAGCTTGAAAGAGACTGTTAATTCTGTGACTCATGGCTGTTAGTGAAGGGTTCCCTGTTCTGTGAACAGAGCAGATTAGGTCCTGTATTAACTTAGCAGCATCTGAGCTAGTGTAGGAAGTGCATTTACATGGTTGTGTGCAGTTTTACCTGCTTGATGGGAAATCACTTACTCTACAGCTTTTAGAAGGAATAAATGCAGAAGTGTTTTGGAGAGGTTTTGTTTCGTTGTTTGGTTTTTGAATGACTATGGCTTTGTGGCCTCAGTGATCTGAACGTGGGAAAGCGTGCTTTTGGAAAAGAACATACATTTAGGTGACCTGTGCACAGAATGATAACAATTCTTGGGCACAGGTCATTGCTGGAAAGAAATCATGTTGCAACAAATCAGCCAGCATTGTGGAGGAAACAGATGTGGTGTGATAAAATAAGGCAGTGTTGGAGATGGGGGTTTTGTGCTTTTTTTTTTTTTTTTTCACTCAGGTCCTTAGCGATTCCTCATGCTCACACCTTCCTTCACATCTCTGGATGTGAAGCCTTTTGGCCTCCTGTGCATCTGCCTAAACAAAGAACAGCAGATGGAGTCTGTCGCATCAGAGAAGGAGCACTAGCCTTGATTCTTACAGAGAGTGTAGCATTTGCTCTAGAGAGCAGACCCCCATATACCGCAGCTTAGTTGATAAATGGAGATATAACAAAAGTGCTTAAAGTAAAAACTAACTGCGGGGTGAAGAATGGCTGGGCTTCTGCCTGTAAGCGTTAACACTTCTTTTACTAAGGCTAAGAAGATCATGGTTTTGCTGTTGTTGGCCAGTTACCTGATTCTGAGGTATCTGTTTGAATGGCGACTGATGCGTGTGACCGATTGGCTGTGTGGTGTGGTCTAAACAAGGTGTGTAGCCAATAGGTTTGTAATGCGCGGGAACCAGAGGGTATAGAAGCTACCGAGGTGCACAATAAATCAACATTTTGCTTGCATCAAGCAGCGTCCCATCTCTTAATTGCCACAAATTGGTGCTCTGTTGTGAGGAGATTAGAAAAGGCATATCTGGTGACAGACAGCAAATTCCGTCGGCTCTTCAAACGATCTGCTGAAAGGAAATGGGATCCGTCCAGTGAGCAATCCCTCTGGAGTAGAAGTGAGCCTTGGGAAGCATAGGGAACCAGGAGTCGTCCCCGGAAAGAGACGTTTATGACCTGATGAAGGGTCTTTTAAGAAATTGTGGGGAAAATGTTCCAAAGCATGACCTCAAGTTGATTCCTAAGTGGGTACAACAATAATGCCTGATGTGGATGCGTCAGCAGTTTTTACTCTAGAGGTCTGGGACGAAGTGGGGGTGAAACTATGGGCCTCAGCCACGACAGGAAATGCTGAGGCTCAGCAACTCCTCCCGTGGTGGTGAAGCATTTTCGAAACTTCGAAAGATAAGGAGGGATGGAGGAAGGATCGACAGGGAGAAAAGGTGTCGGCTGCCTGACACGTGGGCAAGATGCGGCTGCAACGGCACCCCCTCTTGAACTGGTGCGTCCGGCTCTATCAGCGCCACCTCCTGAGTCACTGCGTTCCGAGTCTTTGGGTGCGTATGCTGTAGGCTATCCCCCGGAGGAAGATCTCTTACATCCGGATGCGATTGTTCCGGACAAGGGACCGTAGTTATATCCCCCTGACCCACACGATGTGTGGGCTGACATAAACCGGCAAGCCCTGGAAGAGTGGGATTTGGAGATTGCTAGAACAACTGTGGCTCTGGTGATCTTCCAAGGTTGCGGTGTACAGTAGGAAGCCGTACCTTTTCCGGTTGTCAAGGAAGTGCCCTGTACCGCTACCGACCACGGGCTTTCATCTCTTTATTTTGTGAGCTTCTTGTCTTCTTTGTTTGATATGTATGTAATAACCCCCTACGATCTTAAATCATTAGCGCAATTGTTACTGACTTCGATGCAGTATGCACTGTGGGAGTCACACTGGAGAAAGGGGCTCCGAGCGCTTCTCCTTATGCGAACCATGATAACGATGCTGTGGCGGCGCAGGCTATGGAACATCTCACGGGCACAGGTCAGCACTCAGACCCGGCAGCTCAAGCTCAAGATTGCCTCCGGGAGGCTCATGAGGCGGCTCACAAAGTAGCGAAAAAGGCTTTCTTCAACGCACACACCTACACACAAGAGACACAAAAAGCTTTTACCACCATTATGTAGGGTTCTCAGGAGTCCTATATGCAATTTATTGATCAATTAACGCAAGCCCTGGATTGACAGATAGACAATGCAGAAGCTTGAGACATACTGTTACTAAAATTGGCTGTTGAAAACGCAAATTCTGACTGTAAAAAATTGTTGAAGTCCCTTCCTAATCCTAATCTGACTTTACCAGAGATGATTGAAGCATGTTATAAGATTGGCACCATGGATCACAAGTATGAGGTTATGAGTGCTGCTTTTTCAGCCATGAATATAGCCACTCTGGAACTGAGAATTATTATGGATTTGGAAAACCGGGACATTTGAAAAAACTTTTTGGCCGCAAGAGGGGGAACTACTTCCTGAGTGCCGGGGGTATGTCCTGAATGTCGTAAAGGGCGTCATTATGCTAACCACTGTCGGTCTAGATATGATTTTCTGGAACAAATGACACAGGGAAACAAGTGCTACAGCTGACATTTCCCTGGAGGAGAGCAGCAGTGCCTCAAGTCTTTGCCCAGCAACAGCAGGCAACGCTGGATTGGACCTGGCAACCTCCCACACAGTAACGTTACTCAATTCCTCAGTTCACCTGTTGCCAACAAATGTTTCAGGACCCCTACCCCCCAATATGCAAGCGCTGTTGTTAGGGAGATCATCTACAACCCTGTCTGGTCTCTTCGTATTACCGGTGCAGTTGATCCCGATAGTACTGATGAAATTAAGATTTTTTTATCGCCTTGGTAAATGCTTTACTGCCTTCTTTTTTGCTTTTGGGGGCTGCTGCTGCGAAAGCATTAGCATCCCTGGACAAGCTTGGCTTTTGGCTATCTAAACAAGATAATGTTACTCCTGTTGTGTTGTCAAACTTATTGTTAGATGTTGATAGTGTTCGTTATGCTACATTGCAGAATAAGCTGTTGTAGATGCTTACAGCACTGGACTACGGGTGTGAAGAGTTTGGTAGTATGTGTTGTATTCTGTAAACTTTTGTAGTTATTCTTTTATTGCTCTTTTTGCTGTGTTTATTACAGTGCCTACAGAAGCTCATAGTGCATTTGATGGAGAAGGTTTTTTGTGCAACAGGAAGGGGGATATGTAGCATTTGCTCTAGAGAGCAGACCCCCGTGTGCTGCAGCTTGGTTGATAAGTGGATATAAAGTGCTTAAAGTAAAAACTAAGTGCAGGGTGAAGAATGTCTGGGCTTCTGCCTGTAAATGTTAACACTTGTTTACTAAGGCTAAGAAGATCACGTGGTTGCTGGAGGGGTTTTGCTATTGGTGTGGGTTTGAATGGAGACTGATGTATGTGACCAATTGGCGTGTGGTGTGGTCTAAACAAGGTGTGTAGCCAGTAGGTTTGTAACAGGTGGGAACAAGAGAGTATAGAAGCTAACGAGGTAGACAATATATCGACATTTCCTTGCATCAAGTAACGTCCTGTCTCTTAATAGCTAGATTTTTAAGCTAATTTTCTAGACCTTAATGGAGTTTGTTAACAATATTTGATCCTTTCAGTTGGTCTGTCCATTTGTAATGGTAAAAATGCATAGACAGTTTTATGATATTCCTCTGTCTTTAGAAAGAATAAAAACTGAAACAATTTTTTATTCTAAATATTAAAGTTTCCCCTCCATTTCTATCTTTGCTATTCTTACAAGCTTCACAGGTGTGCAGAGAATTGGAAGACAGCTAAGGAGGCAATAGCAAAAGTGCAGATGTACTAGGTATGATTGCTTAGCCTATGTGATAATGTATTATTGAACCACAGCTCCAGTATCCCTGTCTGTACAGAAGCTTAATTAGATCACTTACCCACAGACATCAGATTAAGTCAACGTGGCATTGTTACTTCCTCATAGGGTCTGAAAATTGTGAGAATAAAACCTGTGGTGGAGGTAAAGGTTACTTTGCTGCAGTTATGTCAAGAAGCTATGTGAGGTAGGGGGAGAAAGAAGGATTAAGAGGAGACAAAAGTCCCTAGAAAATGTGACTGGTGAAGCAGCTGTCAAAGTATGAAGGAGGCAATTTGTGAAAGTGGGCAGTGGTTTTAAACAACAGCAGGCTAAGTTTAGTTTATATGTTAGGCAGAAGGGTTTTAAACTAGATGACCTTTAAAGGTCTCTTTCAACCCAACAAGTCTATGAAATCTGGACCCAGAAAGCAGAATAAGGTTCTGAATTTACATATACTCCCTCTTCTCCTATACATGTCTTCCCATTGATTATTTTCTTTTTATTTCTGTTGGAAGAATAGTAGGGTCCCTTGAGTAATTAATTGTGCCAGTATGCAAAGTGTTCTTTTTGATAATAGTCCTAACACCTCTGCTTTCATTTTGTTATTTTTCAGCTGTATCTCATTGGAGGATCTTTTGGACTCCGTGAATTTGCTCAGATAAGATATGATGTCCACAAACTACATGGCAAGGTAATTGAAATTATTTTCCGTACTTTTCCTTTCCATTTCATTTTGGGAATGTACTGTCTTCTTAGGGACTGTCAGAACAAACAAACTGTTGGTGTAGGGGATTTGCTTTTATCACTGGCCCTGGGCTACAGCCAGTGAGTAGTGTAGGTAGCAGTAGAAGGGTTGACATGACAGTGAATCTTTTTACAAGCTGTGAAATGAGATCAACATAAATAATAGAAAAAAATTTTCCCTTTGGCTGGTTTTAAGTAGCAATTCTGAATCCTGAGAAAGAAGTATTGCACAACTAGAAGGAGGTTATTACAAGGACTATTTAGACTAAGGAAAAAAGATTTTTAAAGGTTCTGTTTTCAACAATACTTGACACTGAGTATATAATGTTAGATGAGATTCTTGTTGAGGGTCATTTAAATTACTTTAATCCTTTTTCATTGTTCCTTGGGTTGAATACCCATCTGTGGCCAATGAAGCACCACTCCTGCTTGGTCCCATATTTGACATTGCATGTAAACAGGAGATAGTAGGTAATACCAATGTTTCCCCAGTATTGTGTTCTGGGTCATCATTTTCTTTTGGCCTTGGGCTTTTAGGACCAGTTGGAACCTCTAAGTCTTTGTCCAGCCAAATGGAGATCACAACAGGGCCAAGAATTTGCCTGTTGTTTCCTGAGTAAGTTTTTGGTCAGATTCAAAACAGTGAATAACACTTGAGCTCCGTGAACTGCATTGTGACTGCAGCCCAGAAAAAAAAAAGCTGTAATAGTTGTGCTCATTCACATCTATATGACTTCTTGTCCCAGCATTTATAATAAGGGAAGCATCATTGAATTAGACAGTAGTACTTGAGAGCTCAAAGGGGAAACTACTACATCCTGGAGTTCTTAACCCCTGAGAACCTAAAAGAGGATCTCTGGATTCTTCTGTAACCAATACTTCTTAAGGCTGCAGCATCTCTACTGGGTTATCTTCTCATTATGATTTTATTTATGAACAGATGAAATTTAAATAATGAACAATGCAATATTGGCTGAGAACTAGCACACCAATTTTGGACTAATTTCTTGGAAGAGAAATCAAAGCAACATGTCCCATTAACTTCTGGGTTTGTGTCCATAAAAATAAGATTAAGAACCACTCTAATAAAAACACAGTAGAATGTTTTTGAACTGATAAAGCGAAACAAGCCTAGTTCAAAGTGTACATGAAACTTAGGAGAAGAACTTTCAATGAAGTAATTCTAAAGAGCTATTAAAGATGCCAGTGGTCATGACATCTGTTTATTTTGTGACTGGTTAAAATGCTTTTGTACTGGAGTAGGATATGCTTTTCTCATATAGCATATTTGGACTATCGTAAGTCCTTATCAGAACAGGGAGGAGCACTCCTTTGGGAGGGGTTGCACAGTTATGTGCAAATTGCAATAAGCAATACAACAATGAGGATTATTTCATTATGGTTATTCCCTTGGAATAATAACAATGTTAATTAAATATCAGCTTTCATACTAGGAGCTCAAAAGACTTAGATTTAAATGAATTAAGCATTGTAGCCTTCCAGTCAGAAAAGGGAGGATTCTTATTTTCGTTTTACTGCTGCAAGTTAACCAACCCATCCCAAAGTTGGCTAGGATTTGTAATACCTGACTGCCTGTCTTTTTCGATCACATTTTAAGAATATGCAAACTATAGAATGTCCCCTTTTGTAAGCATTACTCATGATCTTGTTTTCTTACTTATCAAGCAGTTAGATAGATGGATCTTAGGCTGCCCTTTAGTGGTCTGTCTCTACTATGTTCCATTCCCTTCAAAAGTATTTGTCCTTTTCTTGTCTAACCATTCTCATTGTGCTGAGAGGGAAAGCACATTAGTAGACAGGTTCCCAGGTGACAGTGGTATTTTAAAAGTGTAATAGTAGAACTGGTGTCTGTGTTTCAGTGACTAAGGGGTTAACTGCCACTTTGTTTTTGTGTTCTTGTGACTTAATGAGCAAAAGCTGCATTAGTGATAATGGCTATGATACAACTGTCAAACTGGTTTTTGAAGAACATTCCTCGATAAAGGAATTAAAGAGAAAAAGGTGGTTTGAATTTCTGAGGGAGCATGGTTTAGAGCTGGTGTTAGGGCTGGGAGAGAGAGGGAAGCTAAAGCTGTAGCCACAATGGGGCTGGGAAGGGGCTGCAAAAGGAATTCTGTCCTTTTGTTAGCATATGGATTGGGATCTTGGGCTGTGGCTCAGTTGATGTGTAGGACAGAGATACAGAGCCTAGAGCTGCAGTTAAAGAGGGCAATTAGCATCTCAACAATAGTTTTTTAATCCATTTAGAATAGCATCTTTGAACATCAGGGCTTTGTATATGCCTATCACTTGCAAAAGCAAAAAATATTTTGACTTCACGTTATTTTACTCTGGATACCTAGATCCATCATGTCCCTTCAGCACACTGAGCATTCTGCACTGAAACTGAACTTACTCTGAAGCTTTTATTGATATAATTGCCTGTTTATGCTAATGAGAATTCTCCTGAAACTAATCAAGAATTTCTCCGTTATACATTGTTGCCAAAATGTCTACTAATGGAAAAATCATTAGGTTAGGTAATTGTTTCTTTTCTGGGAAGAATTTATGCAAATCAAAATTGGTTCTGGAAAACCAGGTATGCTTACGGGAAAATGGTGTGGAATTAATAGAGAGGAAATGAGTAGGTTTGTACAGGCATCCTTCCAAACTAATTTATTCTCAAATGGAAAACTGAGCCCCTTCTTTGTCTTGCTTCTCATTGTGTGTGTAATTGAATGGAGATTTGTATTTAAGGAGTTTTTTTGCAGGAAATGTGACTTCTATTGATATACAGAAAATGTTCCCTTTCAACTACATATTGAAATGGTTTTATTTACTATGAGCTCATAGCTATCATTCAAGCCATAGTAGAGACTTGCTGATTAAGATTTAATTTTAGATATAAAAATCTTCAGCAGTTGGAGTGCTCTCTGCTATTGGCTGATAGTTACTGTAGAGGGTTGATCCAGATTTTCAGCCTACTTGACAAGCTATTGAGGCTATTGAAATGCAGTCTCTAAGCTCCTAAACCACTTTGTTGAAGAAGTGTTTCTATGAGGTGGGTTCTCAGAGTATGGGGATAGGACTGAGCAAGTCTCTTCAGGGTAACATGCAGTAGAAACTATAATCGCTAGCTCATTTTGTAAGGAAACAAAAAACAAGTTAGTCTTCAAAGATTGTAAATAGCTTCTGCTGTGGTTTATGTATGACAGTGTTACTGACCTGTCTAGTGTTTGCAAGCTGTGTAGATCCTGTTATTTCTGCTGTCTTATGCAAAGTGAATGCATCCAAAAAATAGAATGCTAAGAAATCACAATAGTAATCGTTTTTGTCTTACCAAGGGAGAAAGTAGAGACAGTAAAAAGTTAAAATGGCAGAAGTTCAGTCTTTCCTCACTTGAATCAGCTTTTGTGCATTGAATTTGTATGACCGTTTCCTGGCACTCCAGGAGTTAAAATCCATTTAAAAACTGAAATACCTATCCTGTTCTGTCGCAGTGACATTCCCTATGAGCAATAAACTGTAGACCTAGGTGGACTATCAAAGGAGTGATGATAGTGGTGTGGAAACATACTCATCAGCTTTATGCAGGCTGAGTAAATTTCTTTAGAATTTCAGTAAAGACAATGATGGTATTTTGAATTCCTTAGCTAATTGTTTTGACCAGATGACTGCTATGTAATCATGTCTCACTAGCAAGTCATTATTTATAGACACCTGCATTGCCATTGTCAATTGTTATTGCACTTACTTGATGTCTTGAAGTCTTGACTCATGAAATGATATAACTGCGAGGATCTCAGGTTTAATTTTATAATTCTAGACCTTGGAGTTCAGAAGAAGAGCACATATGGAACATAGAAGACTATTCTGAAACCCTTGCTTCCAAAATGGAGGAGTGAAATAGAAAAGGAGGCTTATACAGTTACTTATGGCCTGCTGACATTTTACTAGTTTATAGCTGTTTGTATAACTTGGCTTGATAGTGATTTAGGCGTACTGACTGATTGGTTATATGCAGTATTAACAGTTTTACAATATCATTATTGACTCTCTGCTGTTGTCCTTTAACACTGAATCTTGAAGCTCACAAATGAGTGTCAGGGGACACACAGCAGCATAAAATTTAAATAACTTCCACTGATCTCATTGGAAATTTTATCTCTGTCTAGTTTGGATTCTTGATTCAGTTCTGTGTACCACAGAGCTCTTCTCTCCTATGAGGAAGTCGCTGAATTTTAGTGTGTCTCACTTTCTCAGTCTCTAAAGGGAGATAATTAATGCTGTTCTACATTATGTAGGGAACAAGAAAGCATCACAGAATTTAATGTAATTTAAAGGTTATTCCAAAGTTAGTATGTTTCTTGGACAGTCTGTCGAGCTTCTATATGTTACATCATTTTCTTCCTTTAAATAATGTATTTCAAATGAGGTGCACATGCCAGTAGCATTTAAAATTAATTAATAATTCTGGGGTTTCTTACTTAAAGTTGTAGAATGTCTGCAGCTTGTCCCCATCATTAAACATATTGTGAGCTACTAGAGCTACACAGAACTGCTCTACTGTAAGGTGTCTTGTTTTTCTTGAGGACCTGCATCTGTGTAAGAAAGCAATATTTGCTTATTTGCAAAGATATCAAAGGTGCACTGCAGACAGTGTCATAGCATGTAAAGGTGTGTTTTTCACTTTATTACCCCAAATTATTCAGCTAAATGAAAATTGCACAGTATTCTTACTGCAGTTCTTAATGGACAAGCATCCAAGTAACATGTAATAGGACAAGAGGAAAAGACCTCAAGTTGCACCAGGGGGGGTTTAGACTGGCCATTTGGGAAAAATTTGTACACTTGAAGGGTTATTAAGCATTGGAACAGAATGCCCAGGGAAGTGGTTGAGGTACCATCCTTAGAGACAGATAAAAAGACAGATATTTAAGGGACAGATAAACATAGTACTTACAGATATGGTTTAATTTTGTCAGAGTGAGATTGATGGTTGGACTAGATTTCCTGAAAGGTCTCTTCCAACCTAGATAATGCTGTAGTTCTGTTGTTCTATCTGTGCTTGAAATTGTATTACACCTTGATGTTCCCAAAGATCCTAAGTATGACCAAAACTTGTCTGACTTCACCATTTGATTTGACATGGTTCTATGATTTCAAGGATTAGTCTGGATAGGCCAAGTCTGTGTGATTGAACAGAACTGGCAAAGTCCATGGCTGTGTAATTTGCTCTTGTGACTACTAATGGACTTACTAATGGGCTTAATGCTGTTGCTGCCAGCCCAGGTTATTCCATGCACTCAGTTATCTTCTCTGTATTCTGCAGGCTTTCTGCTTGATTTTTTTCAAATGGATTTAGACTTACCCTCTAGACTTCCTTGTGTGCCAACTAGCCCTACCAGTGCTAAGGTCAATTTAAAGTAACAGTGTTCGTATTCAAAATAGTTTGTTTATTTGTATTATTAGAGTTGGGGAAGTGAAATTTAAACATTTGCTATCTACTCAGATAAATCTAAATACATGTTTATGGTGCTGTGTACTAAGTCAGGGATTCATCTCGATTTCCATTTTACTAAATGAAATGCCTTGTTTGAACTAGCCATACAGATGGTTTGATAGAGAAATGCCCAGTGATATGCTTCATTCAATTTTAAAATAGATGCTTGAGAAATACGTTCTTCTCTTGCCTGAAATTGTTCATGTCTGAGGTATTCTGTGACTCTGCCAAGTTTCCTCCATTATTTCATAGGAGGTTTTATTAAAAACATCCTGTTTGATTTGAGTGTGAACAAAATCAGAGTATCTTCAATTAGTGTAAGGTGGAATTTTTTGGATGGGAAAGATGCCTTTTCTAAACTTGTCAGGAAGGGAACATGGAATTATCTTACTATCTGTCCCGGAACTTGGAAAAATAATTAAGTCTTCTCATCTAGCATTTCAGTATTTATTTATTTATTTATAAATGCATCTTCATGCATTTAATTGATTTCAGTAAGCTAATTACACAAGCACAGTGTGGTACAGGATTGATGTTGGTGATTTTCTTCTTTTTTTTCCTTAAGCAGGTCAAGTCAGCCTGATTCTCAAGTCTAATGAAGATAAACTTTGGCTAATTTCCTTGTATGACTAAATATAGTCAATTTTCGAAGACTAAATTAATTAATAAGCTTATCCTTAGGTTCTCCAAAAATTAAGAAAATAATACACTGACGTGTAGCTAGTGCTTGAGAGAATATGAAAGGCACACATATGTGATTGCTTATAGGAGAAGAAAAAGATCATAGTAATTTATCTTTGTGTAACGAAGTGTATTTTACTAAATTAAATCAGACCTTCCTTCAAGGCATTGCCTGCTTAGGAGAGTGTTTGACAATTGGATGTTAAGTGGAGGCTGCCTAGCTCCACTTACTGTGTCTTTGTTTCTCTTGGCAGGGGTAATTTGGAACTTGTAACATATTTTGACCATGGTTCAGAATCATCCAAAGTAGTAATTTTACTCCTGAAATATGGCACAGAAATTAATGGGTAGCAGACCTTTTCAAGCTCTGTATTGTGATGATGCCAGATGTTCAGGCATCAGTTTTCTTTCTTCTTTCAGTTCAGTCTGGAGGGATTATATGGAAATGACCTCTTTATCCATGCTATTCTGGAAGATTTTGAGGTTCAGCTACTAGTGTTGAGTTACTGTTTTTGCATTGATTTCAGCAAAAATTAATCCATTATGAATTCTCCACTTTTGTCTCTAAACAGCTGTTTACTAAATCTTCTGATATCAGACAGAGGTATATGTTTTTATTTTCCCTACAACCTTTCGGTTTAGCGTATTAAACACTGTTTGTCTGTAAAAGGCAGATACGATGTCAGTCTAGAATTCAGTAATATTTTTTTTGCCCCATGCAGAGACTGACACTGTGTGTATGCTTGTGAGCAGTTTCCAGTGGTTGTAGCCACCTAGACCCACTTATTGTCAACACAAACAGGACATCCTGGAAATAAGATATTGCCCATATCCACCCTTTTGTACCATCTTATATCAAGTTGAAGAAACGAGACCAGGGCCATCTAGCCTATTCTCATGAAACCAGAAGACCTGTCAGTACCAGGAAGGTTCTGTTAATAACCTGAAATAAATCTGTGTTGTAAAAAATAGAGACAATTTTATTACATCTGGATGTGATTATATTAATAATATTATAGGTAGTGTTTTGATAATATGTACACTGACAAAGAATTAAAGCTGTACTAATTTTTAACTTTAAAATATCTGTTTTTAAAGTGAATATTTAGTTTCAGTCTTGTAACATTGTCCCAGCGTAATATTTTGGCAAGTAATACAAAAATATATTGTTGTATTGTGGCCAGAGAGACCCTAAGTAAGTATTCAGAGTTTCCATAGTAAAGTGTTTCACTAAATCTTTATCAAGCTTTCTTAATAAGCTTTTTAACTCAAGAAAAGCCCTTACCTGTCAGTTTCCATGAATGCAGTGTTTACTTCTATTGCAGAAATCACAGAAGTTTCCTGCCATTCGTGCTAGGGTATCGTGATAGATCTTGTGTATAGAGACACATTAATAAACATCTTTGAATCAAAAATGGTGTCTGTTTAAGCGGCAGAGAGGTCGTTTACAAGGACTAGAAAAATTGACTTAAAGTTTCAGCAGCTTAGTACCTGTTTAAATCTAAAGTTTTGATATCTAAAACTTCCATTAAGCAGCTGCCTGGATGTGTTTTACTTTTGAACCAAAGATCATAAAATAGTTCGGGTTGGAAGAGACCTTAAATATCATAGAGTTAAATCCCCCTGCCATAGGCAGGGACACCTCCCACTAGATCAGGCTGCTCAGTGCCATGTCCAGCCTGTCCTTAAACACCTCCAGAGAGGGGGCGTCCACAACCTCTCTGGGCAACCTGTTCCAGTGTTTCACTACCCTCACTGTAAAGAATTTCTTTCTTACATCTAGCCTGAATCTACCCCCTTCCTATTTACATCCATAATTTCTAGTCCTTCCATCAGATATCTTATTAAAAAGTCCTACCCCTGCCTTTCTGTAGGACCCCCTCAGGTACTGATAAGTTACTATGAGGTCCCCCCTGAGCCTTCTCTTCTCCAGGCTGAACAACCCCAACTCCTTCAACCTGTCTTCATAAGGCAGTTGCTCCAGCCCTTTGACCATCTTCGTGGCCCTCTTCTGGAACTGCTCTGACAGCTCAATGTTCTTCTTGTGTTGAGGACTCCAGAACTGGACGCAATACTCCAGGTGAGGTCTCACCAGTGCTGAGTAGAGGGGTAAAATCACCTCTCTTGACCTGCTGGTCACACTCCTCTGGATGCAACCCAGGATTTGGTTGGCCTTCTTGGCTGCAGGTGCGCGCTGGTGGCTCATGAAAACCACCTAACTGGTTTTCATATATGAAATAATGCAGTTACAGGATATTGTGAATGAAATTGCACAAAATGGTAGTTTTGCCTTGCCCTTCTTTGTTACAAAAGGCTGTATGCCAAAGGGTTTGGCATAAGTACAACCTTTATTGTATTTTACAACCTTTACAAGCTTTGATCCTCTTAATTCCTTAAGTAGAACGGCACTCAGCTTGGCTGCAGTTTATACTTCTTTACAGCTTATCACTCTGCTCATGAACTACAATTTAGAATATTTGACACAGACTTTTGTAACAATTTGTGGGAGTCTTACTTTTAAGGAAGATTAGAGTTAAGTGATCTGAGGAAGATTGCAGGTTTTCCATTTAGAAGAATTTAGCATATGATAAGTATCTTCAAAGAAGATACTCTCTTGGGAGAGCCACAACTGGTGATTTTCGTTTACTCTAAAAAATGCGTGGGGAGAGCAAAATTAAGAGCTTCATATGAACAGTCATTTTGTGGGCTCTTTGTTGTGGATGTGCCCAGGGGATTGTGTCCTATCTATGCTGGTGTGAGCAGATTAAAAAACAAGCCATGATCCTTATGTATTTCTAAAGTAAAAGGTGAAATTTTTCTCAGTGGATATTACTTTGTGAGAGATAGGAGAGGATACTCATGTTTTAGTAAAAATAGCTAACTACTTCTAGGTTAGAAACTTCTGCTGCCTTCTGGCAATGCTTGCTAGAAGGAAAGTTTTTTAAGACTTTGGCATACAAATATTTGGGCAGTACATGCCAGTCTCTAGATGCAAGTATACAACTACTGTACTGAATTTATGTAAAAGTAGCCTGTTAAAAGTACAGTCCTGTTTTTGTGATGTGGCTGTCTCCTGACAGTTTCCTTGTGTAGTAACTGAACCCTTAATTTTAGAAGGTGTAATATATTTGAGGCTTGGTTTGCACTAAAACCCACGTCCACAAATAGTAAGCGGACAAGTAAATCATCGTGTTTATACTGAGAGAGACTTCTTGTGGAAGGGGGCTGTATAAATTTTGGATCCAGGCATTGTGTATTGTGGATGACTGGAATGCTACCCTGAAAATTGGAATATGGATCACCTTGCTCACTTTCTCTCAATGCTCAGCATGAGTGACACGGTTAACCTGCTTTGTATCCCTGTGTTTCATATAATCACGGAATGATTTTGGTTGGAAGGGACCTTTAAAGGTCATCTACTCCAGCACTCTTGTAATGAGTAGGGTTGACTTCAACCAGATCAATTAGCTCAGAGCTATGGCCAACCTGATTTTGAATGTTTTCAACAATGGGGCATCTACTAGTTATTTGGCAACCTGTTCCAGATTTTCACCACCCTCGTAAAAAATTCTTCCATATATTTAGTCTGAATCTACCCTTGCCCATATCCTATTGCAAGAGGGCCTGCCAAAACATTTATCCCTTTCTTGCCTTTAGACCCTTTTTAAGCCCACAATCAGGTCACCTCAGAGCCTTTCCTTCTGCAGGCTGAAGAACTCCAACTTTCTTAGCCAGTCCTCATCGGACAGGACAACTTCAAAATAAAAAAAGGGTTAGTGATGGTGTTCTTTGGTTCCTTTGTAGAAGAGCTATCCTTTCCATATCCTGGAGCTAAATTTAGATGACATTGATAGATTTCAGAGTCTCTCTTCATCTGTGTTATTTGCTTCTGAACTGAACTGAAATGTGGTCACTGAGGACTGCAAAATCTGGTGGCAGAGAATGTAATTGTAGCAGCATATTTAGTTTTTGAGCTGTACCAGAAATGTTTATATCATTAATTCCCTCTCATTAAGAAGTGTAGAGAAACCAGCAGTTTTATCACAGGACACTGCAGGAGGCGCTGGTTCTGTTGCCAGTAGCAGATATTCCTGCTTTGCACTTAAATGATGTCCCTTGTTTGCACCCCTAGGTGAACCTTTTTTTTTCACACAGAAATTCTGCCCAGATTATAATTGAAAAATTAGTTTTTAAAGCATTTTAGGTAATTACAACCTCAAACAGCTACCCGTGAAGATTTCTAAGAATTATTTTCTGATTAACCACTATTGCTTTCAGCCACCTAAGAATAATTTTAAAGTCTTTATCTTCGGGAACCTTTTGAAGTTTATTAAGGGTGTATTTGAAGAACCAGTGGGTGTAAAATGATACAAAATTTTAATTTAAAAACTTTGCTCTTAAACCTTTTTTGAGGTTTGTCTCTATACATGCCCTTGCGCTTTAAATTGATGTAATATGTAAGAAGCCTGTATAGTGCAAAATACTCTGAGAATGTTTCATTAATTTTTGCTACAAGTGCTACATAGGGAAAAAACCCACAAAGCAATTCCCCAGAGAAAAAACACAGTAAAGTCTTGAAAAATTATATTTACAGTATTTTGAGGCCTTATAGACAGCTTCTCATGAAAGCTATCTGAATACTCACATCAAATATGTTAATACTTTTTCAGTAATAATTTAATGTGAAATTAGACTGTAATCAGAAGTCCACACATCTTTGAAATTCATATTTAAAGACAAAGCTTGAATTTAAATGGAGCTTGAATCTGAGATTTTGTCTGACAAGAGGGAATTGTCTAATGTAAAGGGATGTTGTCTTCTGTTCCTTCCTGGCTCCTAAATAATGGTGCAGAGGATACTGCCAAGCTGGTAGAGCATTTGGACTTTGTCTGCTTCCTCCATTATATTTACTAATAGGGATTTGTATTCATAATTTAGCTGATGATTCATTTGCCAGGACACAGATGAATACTTTTATCGTTTTTGGCAGTATGTGTGTTGGCACAGCAGTCATCATGGAAGTGAAATGTACGTGTTTGTATTTGGATCTTGTAGCACTTGGGTAATATAAAGGAGCTGCCACTCTGGCAAGGCCACTTTCCTGGCTCTGCCTGCATTTTGAGTGTTCCCTGGTTGTGATCTGTCATTGTGACTCACACTGATGTTTATCTGCCTTTTCAGGACAAAACCAGCATGTTCTGTTTTCCTTTTTTATTGTTCTTGTGATGTTGCAAAAATAGTGCAGCATGGCACAAACACTGTGGAAGCATAAATTTGTAATATACTTTTTGTCAATTGCCATACTGATTCTGAAAACCATTTGTAACCTGTTTTCATTTGGTAACTGAAGAACATGGGTTTGCAGCCAAGGCCTTAGAAAGTGCATAATGACTCTGTTTCTGTGGGCTTAAGTAAGTTTATCCTATGTGGTTAAGTGTGTAGGGAGAAAAAAAGTGAGACATGATGCAATACAAACTTTTTCCCCTTTGTTGTATGTGTAACTTTAAGCATGTTCTGCAGGGTGGATTAAACTCATCTTCCTGTATGTTAAATGTTAAGAGCTTGCTAAGATGGGTGTGTAGTTTGCCCTCTAAAAAGATTTAAGTGGTCTTTTTCAGTAAGTTAACTTGCTGAAAAATAATCATGCTTATTAAGACGAAGGAGTTTTTATTGGGTTTGCATGGCAGGGTTTCAGTAGCTGAGAAGCTATAGTAGTGGCTCCTGTGAGAAGCTGCAAGAAGTTTTCCCTATAGAGCCAATGACAGCCAGCTCCAAGAGGGACCAACCAGCAGCCAAGCCTGAGCCCATCAGTGATAGTGGTAGCATCTCTGTGAGAACATAATTAAAAAGGAAAAGTTACTTTGGCAAGAAGTGATCCAGGCACTGGAGAAGATACTCCCCGGCGGCCCATGGTGTCCCTCTGCAGCCTGTGGAGGACCCTGATTTTGCCCATGATGGTAATCAGTGAGTGATCTCCCTTTCCTTATCTTGACCCATGAGAATTTTATGTTTCTCTCCTCTGTGCAACTGGGGATGGGAGTGATAGAGAGGCTTTGGTGGGCACTTGGTGTCCTGCCAGGCTTAACCCATCACAGAGTTTCTCTTCATTTTTCATCTACAGGCTAACCTTTTCTCAGCTAAATTTCAGCTAACATCCTTCATTTTGATGTTTTTGTCAAATTTACAGCATCCAGCAGTCATGAGTATTGGGATGCTGTGTTTGTGTTTCAGCTAGTCTTCTTTCTGTGCCAACAGAGGAAAATGAATGCACAAGAAGGTCTGAGGACAGAAGGGCCTGAAAGGGAGGAGAGGCAGCAGTAGCTTCACTGCTTGTTTTGCTTTACCTTACACAAATGTGGTCATGCATGCACAACAAATGAGAACAAAAATCCCACTAAAAAAAAAATTGAGATATTGAGCTGTCATTGTAAGTTAAATTCTGACTGCGGTTAATTAAGTAAAAATGTTCTCTAATGATGTTATCTTTGATCCCTTATTATTAAATGGAAACAAAACATAGGAGGAAATGAAACTCTCTTACTTCTTTTCTTGCTGGAGCATTTATTTCCGCTTACATATATTGCAAGAACCCCAAGCAAATAGTGTTTGTATTTAGTTCTGAATATAGTGAACTACATGCTCACTCTTATCTCTGTGAAAGCAAGCTCCAAAGCCTGTCTGACTTCCCAAAGCGTACGCAATTCTGCACATGTGATGGATGAGTTTGTTGTTCTAATGAAGCATGGCTGTTATTGGAGGTCATGGTCGCAGAAGGAGAGAGACAATCCATCTTTAATGAGGAGAAGTTGTGTGGTGGCCATGAATGGCAAGGCAGAGATAGAGCTTTTAATTTATTATTTGATGTAGAGGGCCAGTGCAAAGATAGCATTTTAGTTTACAGTGGATTTTTATATTACAAAGAAGCTGCATCCTGTACAAACTTTAAACATTTTAGATGTTTTGGCTTAGTTCCCTTAGTTCCTTAGTTCTAGAGTTTGCAAATACATGTATTTCTATGACCATATCCCTGATGAGACAGAGAAATCTGGCCATGCACAGATGGTGTTAGACTTGCCTGTTGGAACCTCCTAATATGAACTGAGGTCTCACAAGCTGCATACTGACTAGCAGGCAGTGCCTGTGGTCAGAAGGAACATTATATGGTCTAGGGAAATTCTTCAGAGCAATTCCTATCCATACAGGTCATAGGTGTGTATTCTAAGTATCTCTGAGGATCAGGATCATGTTGGGCCAGAATAAGGTGAACATCTCATCAACCAGGCAAATCCTATAACTTGCAGTCCCTCCTTTTATTTTGTAGACTGTGTACAGACATTTGAAGTTGGTTTTGACAAGAGTGACTGAGCCCTTCTCATTCAGATCAAGTAGCAGGAAATTAATTATAACTTTTCTTCTTCACTGAACTAGTTGTATTAGTTTAATGTACCAAGGATGTAGAATTAAAGACACTACCAGTCCCTTTGCACATCTGTTTTTTTGACACTGATTGTATTAAAGGTCTAAAATTTAGAATGTTTTCTCATAATAGATTGGTTATTTTAATTGATTAGCCTAAAGACTGTCTTAGCGCATATGCCTGCAGCGTATGTAGCTGACGTCTGTTTAGGAGAACATAAAATGCTTTCTCTAAGCATGAAGAATGTTAAATATCTTATTCATCTTCAACTCTTAGGCCTATGGCAGACAGATGCAAAAGGAGAGCTGAACATAACTTCTTCTAGGTTCAAAAGATAAAGGGTGTAACACATTTACCTTGTTTCACTAACATTGCTGCTCTTAGATTTGTTCTTTGGAAAAACTTCTCTGAAAGATGCAGGAATCACCAGCATTGTCAGTACAGAATCAAAGCTAGGAATGAGCTGTGTTCACCAGAAAATTGAAAGTTTGACTCACCCTTAGAATTCAAATAGTAGGATATATTGTTTACCTATTTAGTGAACAGAATTTTCAGGAGAAAATATGTACTGTGGTCATAATTTTCTCTCTTGTGGTCTTTTGTTACATTTGTTTAAAGATTTTGACAACTTAAACTAGTTACAGATTTAAGTATCTAAGGCAATGCCAGTGCAGGACTAATTACAAATGCACTTTCTTTTTGATGTGAAAAGTTTGGCAATTGACCTGTCTCTTTTCAGTCTTTTCAGTAGCATTCATCCCAGTTTCTGAAGAAACAGTACATAAACTCCTTTAGAGGAGAAGAGGGTTTGCATTTAGTTTCTTTGAGGTTAAGATTTCTTTTAAAATATTCTTAAAGCCAAACATTTTTGCTGTATTTTTGTCTTGCAGGTTGATCCAGCTTTGAAAGAAAAATTAAAGCAGAACACTGTGACACTGGAATCTGAATATGAGGTAAAATAAATTTGGTGCATGAGGCTCATAAACCTTGGCTACTTTTGATTACCCTGGTCACTAGTGGGTGGTATCTGTCCCTAACTAAAATTAGAACAGCCATCTACCTTTGACACCTTGATGTCCAATAAAAACAAGGTTTTATGTAAAGAAAGGTTTTTGAACACAGCATGCTTCTTTCGGAATACAGACTTGCTTTCATGTCTAGACTCCAAATACATTGGTACAAATAAATTCCACTATTTCTGTGGTTAATGTAGTCTATAAATGTGTATGTTTATGACAGTACTTCTACTGCTTGAGTTTTGATGATCTTTAGACCAAATTACAGAACAATGTGCTTGATGTGCTTTCTGCTTTTTATTGCTTCTGAAACTTAAGTGTATCATTCAAGCAACTACTTTTTTCACTATTTTGGAAAATTTATAGAGATGTATTTCACTCTTTCCTCAGATATTTTCTTCAAACATTACTGAGCCCTAAAGTGGCTGGTTTGACTAATAACTAGAGTTTAAGATATCTTCAGGCCTGCAAAAAGCCACGTTCCAACAACTGGAAAAAGCCTCCTTGCATCCAGAAACAAAGGATAAAGATATTTAAGATAATTTTTAATGTTTTAAAAATACTTGGATCAAGGATTCAGATACAATTTTAATTATCTCTGTGGCATTTATGCTAAACATCTGTTTTCTTTTTCTTTCCATACCACATTCTTGTCCAAACAAGCCTTCAAGGATATTGACTGTACTCATAGTTCCAACTGGCAGTACATAGGCTTGCTAATAAAAATTTTCTATAATATTACTCTTCAGTGATTTGCCTGAAATAAAAATAAAACTTACCCTTTGTATTTTTACCAGCCTAGTTTCACAAAATACCTGCCTACCTGCCAGGTTTGTGGTAGTGTTTTACCATTACTGCAGAGCTTTGGGCCTTCCTTGTTCTGCAAAGAAGTGTGTTTTGCAGTGCAAGGCATAGAAAGATTCAGTCCCTGAGTATAAATGGAATGCTCTAGTGGAAACTCAGAACAGGCAAATCTGTTAAGCTCTGATTGCCTCTGGGATTATTGTGTCTCCCACTTTCCACAGAATATACTGTAAGGCTGATCTGATTTATTTATGTGGAAGAACCACAAGCAGTACAAAGAACCACATCTCTCCATTTAACTCACTACCTCACCTCAAAATCAACTGATCTGTATTCAGAGATGTTGAGCCTGGAGAAGAGAAGGCTCGGGGGGACATCATAGTAGCTTATCAATACCTGAAGGGGGTCTACAGAAAGGCAGAGGTGTGACTTTTTCATAGGATATGTGATCAAAGGACTAGGAATAATGGATGTAAATTGAAGGGGGGAGATTTAGACTGGAGAGGAGAAAGAAGCTCTTTTCTGTGAGGGTGGTGAGACACTGGAACAGGCTGCCCAGAGAGGTTGTGGATGCCCCCTCTCTGGAGGTGTGTAAGGCCAGGCTGGTCAAGGCACTGAGCAACCTGATGTAGTGGGAGGTGTCCCTGCCAATGGCAGGGGGGTTGGAACTAGATGATCTTTAAGGTCCCTTCCAACCCAAACTATTCTATGATTCTAGGATTCTATGTCTTGCTTTCTCATCAGAAGATAAGTAAATAATTGAAGGATATTATTTAAATGGCCATATTTGCATTAGCTTTATGGATAAATCAATGGTAATAAAATACAGTTGACATAACAGCATACTAAAATCTACTTGAGTAATGAGTCTTCTTCCTGATGGACAGAAATGACAGAAGCAATCTTACGTTTTTCTTAATCTCAGTTGTACAGAGTTCCTAGGCCAAAATTCTTCCTAAGTAGAGTTTAAGTATTACAGCAGGCAGACCAATTAAACAAAACTATGTATTTGTATTTCCACATAATGAAAATACACTCATTATATTTTTAACTCTGATCTCAATGAATACATTACTGTGGACACTGACTTGCAAGCACTAGCCATATTAATTTCTTGTTTTGTTGAAGCTTGTTGAACTACCAGCACTCATGCATATATTTTGCAGGCTGCACACCATGTGACAATCTTAGTCAGTGCTACCTCTGTATTCTGGTGGACAAAATCTAACCAATCACTGTATTACAGCTAACATTTAGGGCATGAGTTTTCTGTGGGCCCTTTGTGTTCCAGGCTAGGGTGGCTTGAGCATTTTTTTTTATCCCTTTGCTTAATTTTTTTAATTGTCCAAAGTACAGCTCTTAAGGAGATCTTTTACTTCTATACATAGGTTATGTTGAAGTCATACACTGGTGGCTGTTGCTGGTACGATAAATGATCACGGGCTATTAACAAAACAGTTGCTGTTTTGATATGTAAAGTCATGTTTTACAATATTATTGGTGTTACATCTGCAGCTGTTACTGAGAATACCAAACCAACTCTTCTGATGAATGCAAATGTCCTCTGAGTCCTCCTGAGACTTCAAAAAACATCTTATTGTCCTTACAGAAATGTAAATCTTGAATACATACTGACTTCTTTTAGAATGTTACAATTTCTGTTCTAAGCATAGATCTTTATAGGCATATTGCAAAAGCAAAAGACATTTTCAGTATTTCAGACATGTTGAAGACTACATTCTGTCTCCAGTGTTGTGGTGGGGGGTGATAAAAGTTGTAATCACAGATTTAAACAACTTACTGTGAAGAAATTAACATAAGGACATTTTCTCACCTTGTAAAATGTGATTTAGCAAATTACGTCTTCTCAGACTATATAAAATTTACTTTATTGCAATGGCCTGGATACTAATTTAAGGAAGAAAGAATTTGCATGTTTAATTTGTACTGTATTTCTTATGTCTCAGATCTGTTAATAACGCCATTTATCTTGTGCTTTGGGATGTGCCAGAGGAGCAAGCTACCTTTTGCATTCACTCTCTGTCGTTTATGCATTCCTCTCACTCACTTATGTGTCCTCATGTGGCCAATTAGTCCTTGCATCTCCCCTTTGCTTAATACATCATTGCTCTGTCCCCTGCTGACACTGGTACTAATGTGAATGTAGTTCTGCTGCTGAGCTAGGCCTTGTAGAACACGGCGTAGAAAATGTCAAGAGTTTGACCCGTGACAAAAGCCTAGAGTATCTTTTTGAAAGCATAAAAATATTGTTTGAAAGAGGGAGATAAAAACCTGATTAATGTGATGAGTGAAAAACCTTGTGTATGTTTAGTAATCAGAATATATTCCTTTTCACTGGTTCAAATGCAATCTCAAAATAATGTTTCCTTATTCTAGCACTAGGTTTCTGTACTTCTGTGAAAGTAATGGTCTAGTACACCTGGCCTCAGTTGGTTAAGTTATGCTCCAAAACCATATTCATCTTGGTTGGAAGGGATCCTTTGGATCATCAAGTCCAGCTCTAATAAGCCTCATATCTGAACAGGGACTAGAACCCTCAACCCTCAGACTGGGAATTTGATGCTCTCCCATCTGAGTTACACAAAAAGAATTGTTGTTTAGGGTTTTTTCAAGTAAATAAAAATATCATTAAATATCTTTAAGAAGATTTTATTAACACTCTATAATGGAAAAATAAGTGGAGTTTGAAAGAAATAAATTCAATCCAGTGGGAGGCATTGGTAGTTGAAGGCAGAGGAAAAACGTATCACAGTAAATAAAAACTATGAAGGATTGCTATGGAAACAGTAGATGAGAAGCTGTAAAGAGAGAAGACTAATGAAAGATTCTAAGGACATCAGAAAGTTGTCGGAGAAGTAAGCTGGCAAGGGTGTATGTAAGAGGACAGTGCTGTAGCAAACTAGGAATAAAATAATGAGGATAAGAAGTGATGAGTAACTGCATTAGCAAAGTTGCAATATTTTAGTTACTACTTTACTAAAAGTGTCTATTTCTTTTTGAGAAAAAATCAGAAGAGACAAGGGATATACTTCCAAACCTTTTAGTAACCAATCCAGGCGTTACTTAATATCTATTAGATGCTAATGATTTATAGCCAAGTTCCAATAAAATGCTTGAAAGACAACCATAGCTGCTGAAAATCTCCATGTGGGAATGATGGTTCTTTGGGGATCATCACTGGGCAGGAAGATGATTTAAGTGTTCTGTGAGACTTGGGACATATCTGGACAACACTGAGAACTTTCTTCAGTGATACGGAAGAAACTGTAAAATCAAAACTGATCTGCATCTGACAAAAAACTGTTGAAATAGTCAAAGTATGGCAAGACAACATCAGAGAGCTGTTTGTATTACTTGGTAAACTAGGTGCATTAGAGCAGCAAAGTACCTTCTAGATTCAGAGTAGTCTGCATTGGAAGGGACCCTTATATGAATATCTTCAACTAGATTAGGTTGCACAGTGCTTTGTCCAACCTGACCTTGAATGTTTCCTGGGACAGAGCATCTACTACCTCTCTTGGCAACCCGCTCTGGTGTTTCACCACCCTCTTTATAAAGAATTCATCATTAGATTAAGTCTAATTAGTTTAAATCTACCTTCTTTTAGTTGAAAGCCATTTGCCCTTGTCCTATCTCAATTGGCCCTGCCAAGAAGTTTGTACACATCTTTCTTGTAGGCCACTGTTAGTTACAGAAAGGCCTCAATCAGATCTTCCTGCAGCCTTCTCTTCTTGAGGCTGAACAACCACAATTCTCTTTCTCCTGCCAGCTTACTTCCAAATGATGCCCTATATTTGAAATTCTTTTAAGTATTGTTCTACAATTCTTGTATGTTCTTTGATTCTGAAATTATTATTGCCCATCTTTAATGCTGAAGCTATACTGTACAAATGTACTCTGCAATCACACAATCACAGTGGCTCATTGTGTGTGGATTTATTCTTATGTTATTTCTTACAGTACATTCAGTGGTATTGGTGTCATTGGCAGTGTGGTAGAGGACCAACACTCATATTACTGTCTTCATCAAATAGACAGGGGATGTTAGCCAGAGAGGAAAAACATGAGGATTTTTTTTTCCCCTGCAAGAAATTTGCCCAGCAGTACAAATGAGACAGCAGCCATTGATGTCACAGAAAAAACTATTTATAGGTGAGTGGATTGGAGTTGCTCTGCTAGCATTTAGCCAAAACCATAGTTTCTACACAGAGAGTAACATTCTGCTCTGGATATAAATTGACAGGTAAGGTCTGGAAAATTAGCAGGGAAGTGTGGGTAAGAAACCAAAGTCCTTAATTATACTAACTCTGTGTGAACATTACCTGAACTAACTGAGGCCAGGCTGGAGGCAATAGCTTGTCAGAGGCAGATTTAACTCACCAATTCAGAAGGATCTACTCTTTAACAAAGTTGACTGATGATATGAAGGACAGTGGTTACTTCAAGATAGCTATTTAGTGGCCTGGATTTGAGTTTAACTTTGCATTATCATAAACCTCCTTTAGTTATTTTTTTTCCTTATGCCTACACACTTCGTTAGTGATAACTTATTTCTTGTTGTGGGAATCTCTTAGTCCTTCTTGGTGATACTCATCACAAGTTTTTCCTGCCATGTAAAAAACTTGTAAACTTTTTGCATCTCTTCAGAAGGAAAAACACCATGTATGATTCATACGTCTGCTATACTTGGAACCTTGTACACCTTTTATTTCTTTTATTTGAGTGTCTTATTATTAGAAGGATATTCTGTGCCAGTATTTTTATACATGAAGTGTAAAAGTTCTCCAAGCTTCCAAGTAGTCATAGTCCTAGCAAGATGTTTGAAATAAACCTTCTCTGTGGTGTCAGGAGGCTTTTGTGGCCTCAGGACATGGACATGATGTGGAAATTTGTATGTTTTTCCTACCACCAGCCACAGAATTGACATTTCTTGCTCTTACTTTGTTCCTGTGTTGTAAAATACCACCCATCCCCTTCAGCTGAGCCTACTTTTAAATAGTTGAAAAAGAGCCTGGAAAAACCCCAAAAGTCTGTCCCTGGCTGCTCCTCTTTTAGAGAGTTCTGCTGCAATAACTAGTAAGCTTTACAGAATTTAATGTGATAAAAAGCTTGCAAGATCAAACACTCAAAATTGGGAAATTCCTTGATACTATTAATTTGGCTAGGTGTCCCAAGCTGTAAATCTGGAGCTAAATCTTAATAAGCAGCATTTCTCTCTCTAGGGTGCATTAGCCATAGCTTGATCAAACTCCCATATACAAGGGAAATGAAAACTATTCTTAATGTACTTTATAGCTTAATTAAAAAGTGGAATTTGCTGATTTTTAGATGCTTGTTCTTGACTGTGTACTACTGTACTCCTGCTGTTCTTTTTGTTGGATGTTTCAGTTTCATTTTTCTCCAAGAGAAGAAAAGCTTAAAGTAAATGAGCTGTGTGTGTGTTGTCTTGACTTTCCAAACCTTGTGAATTCTCTGAAATGAGAATCTCATCTTGGCTGATCTGCAGGTGTGATGCATAAATGGCACTTTGAGATTAAATCCATTTTTTAAGAAAATCTTCATTTTGAGAAGGGAAATTGCTTGTCAGTTAGGAGGAAATTATGGCAAATCCTAATTCCTAGATGAAAATGTATCTTTACATTATTTTAAAAATTCAAGGCATATTTTTAACTGAAAGCTATAGTTGTTTGGTAATTTGTACCACTATAGCATCTTCACACAAAACTGTGACACCACTCTGCAAACACCAGTTGAATGCTGTGACACCTCTGTAGTGGAGGCAGTCATGTTCTCATTCTTCCCATTGGGAAAACAATACACAAACAAATTGATGGTGTGGTTCCTTGATTCACATCTTTTACAATGTAGCCACCTGAAGTTCCCTTTGATTTTCGCATAATCAAAGGGAAAATAATCCCTATGGGGAAGTTGTCTCTTAAACCAGCTCACCAAAGGTTAATTAACTGTGCTGTTGCTGAATGGTATTGGATCCTACTGAAGTAAATAATAAAACTTGTTGGTTTCATTATTGTGGTTTTTGCCAGTCTTTATCAAAGCTCAAAAAGAGGAACAGATCTCTTGATGCTTTCAGGCAAAAAAACCCACCCCATTTCTTACCTTAATAGATAAAAAAAGCCTGTATTTTGACCACAGCACGCTGTCTACTGACATGCTTAAATACCAATTACACAAAACCTAAACATCCTGTAGCTGGAAGAAGTATACTTCTTTTTAATCTGAGGATTAAATCACTAATCACAGGTTATTAAATTACTAATTGTTAAAACGCTCATTGCAGATACCAAATTATGTCACATCCTGAACAGAGTAAATAACACTAAGTTTATATTAAGAAAATTTGATGTCAAAATGGTGGCAGTGGAAATGATTTGCAAAAAACCCAATAAGGCCATATCAGCAGGATAAAGTTAATATTTTCAGTCACTGACAAAAGTGCAGATTCAGTTTCAGTCTTAGCCTTAATTCTTTACTCTCTGCATCTATACGTCGTCATAGAGTTCCACTTTATATCTTCTGTGGTCTTCAGGCTTTTAGATACCTTTGCTAAACAGACTGATTTAATGCATTTCTTTCACTCCATCTTAAATCTATGAGGATATTTTCCCCTGGATCATCTTGTTTACTGGGCTTGTTTAACGATAGAAAATAATTATCTTTCTGACATAATACCAAAGAAGGAAATTAGTCTCATCACAGAAAGAAATTTAAAAAGTAAAGGTAAGTAAGTAAATAAATGTCAAGTCTGTAATTGTCCAGTGAGTAAATGAACAAAGTAAAAAAGTAATTTTCTTATCCCTCCTTTCACATGTGGGAAAGTTTTTTGGTTTTTTTTTGCAAGTGGCCATTTTGAATTAACTCAGCCTGAATACAATAGCTCTAGCTGAATTTCTGCAGATTTCAGTGTGTTTACTGTGATATGAAGGTTGTCCTGCAAGAGTAGGCTGACAGACCATTATGGTTGTTGCTTCATGTCAACCAAGGAAAGGAACCAAGAGTTTAGAAGTGAAGGTCTCTCTACCTCAGTATTGGTACCTTTGTGCCAGGCAAACTGTAGAACAGAAGTCTTAGAAGTCAAAGTGTATCGCAAACAGTTGAAACAGTTTTGGCTTTTTCTGTTCTCTTTGCCTGCCTGCATAGCTGCATTTTTTTACTTGAATTTACAGCTTCTGTCAGTCTCAGACTTTTAAGAGGCAGTTTAGCTGATTTAGGAAGTGAATCAGTAAGTCTAATGGACTACACTGATCTTAATTTAAACAGCTAATTTTCAATATCCTTTGGGCTATTTGAGACAAGCAGGAATAGCAGTGCTGGTCTGATGTGATTACGCTTCATTGTAGATTCCTATGATTGACTGTTTAGTACATTTGAATTGGGAGAAAAACCTTTTTGGTTTTTAAACTGCCAGTTCATATGGATTTCAATTTAGTAATAGCCGGAAGTGGTTACCATCTTTATGTGATGCTCTTGTGAAGTTAGGTGATCAGAGTCCAGGTAGCCAGAAATAAAAAAGAAATAAAGTAAGCAATTAAAAAAAACAGTTAGAATGGAAGAAATTGACTTCATTTACAAGCAGAAATAGCTGCTTTCCTGTCGGGGTCGATACCTGTCGGGGCTCTTGTGCCTTAGTCGGTGTGATCGGCAGAGGAAGAATGCGAGCACGCTCAATATGAGTGATAAGCAGACTTCGACTTTATTTAGCTCAGCAGGTACATTTATAGAGTATCTTATGAATAACACACTTGTCTCAGTCCCTGCTGCAGTACAGTCCCTCATTGTTCAAACTACAGTATCTTGTTAGTGTATAACTTTGTATACTACATGTTAACTTTGTATCATCCTAGTGCTGTTCTCAGCGCCTTCCCATGGGACCCAGTGCTGCTCTCAGCACTTGGCCTTGCTGTACCCGAGTTCACCATCGGTCAGTATCTTTCCTCACATGCTGAATCTTTCAGTATAGCAGTAGTATGGCCAAGGCTTTGGAGCTATCCCAGGCCTCAACTACTAACACTGGCTTTCAGCACACAGAGGACCCCAGGAATGGCCATGTCCTCTCCCCTTAAGCCAATCCCCAACACCACTGCAGTATGTATCATTGGTGATGTGCAGTGTTGCCCTCTTCAGTAGCATGCAGAATATCCCTGGCACTGGTGCAAACTCCCTCTTCTGCTGGCAGATTCCTCTCGTGTCTGATGTACTGTTCTAGACTAATATGTGAAGCTTGAGATCTGTGTCTTTTGAGGAAGTACTTCTGCTTCTCTTCCAATAGAACTTTGAAGATGCAGTATGTGTTTGTCTTCAACTGCAGCACTTTGTAGCGAGCTCATTTGTATTTCAGTGTGGGAGTGATAGGAATACACAAGGAGCTGATTAAAATCTAGATAGTTTTAAAATATCTCACAGTTGTCATATCTCTTCCATGACTTAGTGACCTGTCTGTAACATCTGAGTGCCATGAGAAACTAGGCAGCAGAAAGCATCACATACCTCTGTTAAGTTAAAACCATGTGGATTGAAGGGAATCACGCCATTATTGCACTGTCTTGCACTGTCTCTTCGAGCTCAATAATTGTCTTCTACAGAGTGCTTTGTAACTCTGCTGATGTGGTACTTCAGGTCACTAATTACTAATCTCCTGATTGAGCAATACCAATGCTTGTCACTCTCACTACTTCAGTATTTGGCAGACTGGAGTTGAAGAACAGATCTGGAAAACAAGGTGAGAGGAGAAAGAAAAATTGAATACAAGATACCTTCAGTTGTGTTCAGATGCTTCCTGCGCTTGACATATTTATCCATTGCTGAGTAGATGCAGTAATGCCCATCCTGGTCGTTTATGTTGCTATATGGGTAACTGCCATGTTCTTTTCCTTACTGTTGAACTTCTCTTGTGTGATAGAGCAAAGTTGATCAACCCAGTAGTGATAATGAGTTCCTTGTGCCAAAAGAAAATAACTTAGAGTAATACATACTTTAAATTACAGTCTGTTAAGGTGACACATTTACTTATGCTCTTTATCTGCAGAAGCTGGAAAAGTCTGACTTAAACGACTGGGAGAATATCAGAGGACCCCGTCTGTGGGAAGATTCCAGGACTGTTCAGAAGCAACAGCGGGAAGCTCTCCATCTCAAGACAGAGTGATTGAATGAGCCTATTTTGGTGCCTCTGCCCCGCAAAAAAGGAAAGTCTCATGCTGGACTCCCATATTTTTTAATCCAGTGTCACGAACAGGCATGTGACGGAGAAACCACACTAAACAATTCACGCCAGTGTCTATGTAAATAACAGTGAGATTAATTCAAAACTTTTATGAAGTTCTTTCTTTGTATCCATTTGCATGGAGTTGCACAGGCTGTATATGTGAATTCTCAATTAAAAAATATCATATTATTCTACCAAAAGGACCTCATTATTTTTCAATCCTTATTATTCACAAGTGAGATGCTTGAACAAAGGATAACATTTTAGGAGTCGCTTGTCAGTACCAGAAGTTGTCATCCTAATGAGAAGAACAGTGCTGTCATCTAGATGTGTGTGACCAGATAAATGCTGCTTCAGGGAGCCCCTGCATGACTTCAGGCTCTTAAGCTTGGAAGGGACTCCACAGGCATATGAACTGAGTGAGTCCATTTCTGGATAAATAGTATTCATGTGTTTTATTTACAGAAAATTGACTGTACAGAGGCAAAGCTCATTGTAGATGAGTATCCATGTGTATTTGTACACATCCATGTGTATTTGTGCACATGTACAGAAATCTTTTGTCTTTTGACTGATTATTCAGAAATGCTTGCCTTTTTATATTTATCATTGTGTGCTAAATGTTTGCTGTCATAGGAAGCCATGTTAACATTCAGGGCCTTTCTGCTGAGACAGTTCAATGAAGAAGCATCTTCATTTGAAGTTAATTCTTCAAATGAAATTAAGCTTTTGATAAGATGTTACAAAAGACTTGTAAAATTTCTCTGTGGAGAAATGTAGTGGTAGAACACAGATTAACAGCAGATTCTACTTTCAAAGCATTCAGTGACACCTATATGTAAATTCTTTTGGAACTATCTTTGGAAGAGGTGTGATATTATTGCCCTCTGCAAGATGTGTCAAATGCAATCCAAGTGTCCTTTTGGACATGTTATTTAGAACAGCTTCCTTGTCTGCAAGTCCTCTTCCCTTAGCATTAAATTTTCTGCGGTTTCAGTGATGAGGTCCAGTCTTTCAGGAAGAGGAATCAACATTTATTTTTAGAGAACTGTAACTTCATTTATAAAGCATTACATGAAATATCTCAGCCATGTTTTGTGGTTTGTTTTTTTTTTCTCAAAGAGTTGCAGAGACCATCAGAAAGTGTTATATGTTATCTGGAACAAGGTTGGAGCCATGTGTTTGTGTTTTCCTGTTCAACATCATACATAACTTTGTCTCTAATAAAAAGCACTCCAGAAACATGGAGAATTACACCTCAAAATACTAGCAAGAGAGGCCAACTGGTTGGTTCAGGTCTTACACTTAGCTTGGCTATTTATTGGAATGATCCTTTTGAAGGCCGTGTTACAGCCCTTGTGGTTGTCTCTAGGGCACCTGGGCTCAACCTTGTTAATTCCTGAATTGTTATTCTAAATATCTGGCTGAAGGGGTCAGAGATAATGAAATATAATTGTCAGTCTGAGACAGTGATTGACATTTTGGCATCCTCTTGGGTAACTGGCATGTACCAGTCTGAGGGGAATGATAACAAGGCTTTAGTAATGGGGTAAAAGAGAAGACTGAAGAATCCAGATCTAGTTGGTGTTGCTGAAATTAGAAAGAAAAGAAAAAAATCTTCTTAGTGTCTGTGTGTATGAGGACAGTAAAATAGCTATCCCTATTTTGACAGTAAAGGTGGAAGTGTTCCTCTCTTGGAAAAAGCTGTGGCAATGTCGGTCTCTGGAATCTTCCATACCAAGAAAAGTAGTAGGATATGGATGTGGAAAGAATCTATCCTCCAGGGATAGGGAAAGCTCAGTGTGGCTCCAGTGGGTGCTTCCCAGTGACAGCTTTTTGCAGCCCAAAATACTAGCCAGGTCTTTGAATGAGATCAGTCCTGTGGATCCTACTTACTGAGTGTGTTTCTCTGATAGCATTTTTGATTTGCAGACTTATGGGTGACCCAAAAAGAAAATTATCAGTATCTTAGCTCTGCTCTAACACAGATGAAGGAGAGGCTTAGTGAAAGCTGTAACTACTATGATCCAAAAAAGGTTTTAAACTGGGCTCAACAGCCATTGAATTTCAAAGCTCCTAAATAGATCTAAATGGACATGTGGGTGTTACAAACTTTTAGAACTAAAGTACAGACAACAGGCTTGCCAATAATGGTCCTTCAAAGTCTTGGAAAGGCTCCAGATACCCAAAGAATGGGTATGTTATGGCATAATAAGAGATGAGTGGTGAAATTTTAGATCAGAATACAAAACGGAGAAACTTCTGCAAACAAATTTAAACATTCTTCATTATCAACTGGTGACCATTCACAGAAAGCAAAGGGAGGAATGCTTTTCTTCACAGAGAAGCAGCAACTTGGAGCAATTTAAAGGTCACTGTTCAGTGGATGTTTTATGTGTACGGTTTTTGTTTAGCTGTACACCTGTGTGTGGAGGTGAACCTTAAAACAGTAGGTTTCCACTTCTGAAATGACATAGACCCATGATTTATCTGGGCGATCTTGCATTTGCTCTGACTTGCTGGGTTTGAATTTCCAGCATGAGTCTTTATATTTTGTATTTTCCAAATGTTTTCTTTCTGCAAGAAATGTGAAAGCCTAATATTATCCTTTGCTGTTTACTACATTATGGCCACTGAAAAAAATTAGAATAAAGAAACAAAATTATCTGAAGTCTTAGGGAAAGCTGAATAACTATTTTTACTTTTAGATGGTCAAAGAATTTTCCATAAAGCTTTGTGTTTAGAAAGGCTGCTTCAGTGGAAAACCTCTTTTCATCCTTCTGTGGGGTAAGGTTCAGAAAAAAAGATCCAGTCTATTTTTGACTACTAACTAGAAGGTTTTAATTAAAGTAATTGCCTACTGTTAGGGTTTCTTTTCCTGCTGACTTGAAGCCAGCCTCAGCCAACACACAAATAGTCTCTAGACTTAGAAACAAAAACTCCATGAAGATGTTTTTCTTAAACCTGTCCTCGCCTCAGGAGTCCAAAGGAGTCTTTCATGCCACTGGAATCAGACCAGCCATACTTTCTTGTTGAACACGATCTTTAACTGCATGTTTAACACTTGCTCAGCACAGACTGGCAGTTGTAGTTTTGCCCTCACCATCTCCGTGCTGCTTGGGAGGTGTGTTAAAATTAGATGTAGCCAAAGCAGCAGCTGGTAGTACTGCAGAAAGGACATTTAAAATACAATTATACATTGCAAATTTGAAAACTATTGTACGTACCAGTCACAAGTCCTTTGAGAAAGAAAAGAAATAATCCAAAAACCAGAAACAAGGAAATACTGTGTATTGGCAGTGTCTCTGTAAAAGAAATCTGTGCATTTTCACCCAGCATACTTGGAGTCTGGCTTGATATGCTTCAGTTGATGGTAAAAAGGACCATGCTTCTTTAGCATGATCAATGTAGTTGATGAGAGATTTGATGTTCAATCCCAAATGCTTTTTGAGTGTTCAATAGCAGACTCATTACAGTATCAACCTCAGGGGGCCTGGTGGCTCCCAAGAGTACGGCTTGATCCCATGCAGGGGATCAGCCATCTCTCCATCCCACAGATCCATTCTTCCTCCTCTTTCTATCCTGTCTTTCAGTGTTCCTTCTAAAAAGTAACAGCACAGTCTCTGAGTTACTCTTTTCTAATGGAGCTGGCTGTAAAACATCAACCTATTTTTTTAGAAGTTAATTGTCTACAAAGAATTGAAGAATAGTGGTTTCTAAATTAATTTGAAGATGTCCTGTGAAATGTGAGCTCAGAAACACAGAGCCAGTATTATATCCCCTTAAGTATGGCACCCAGCATACGCTCAGCCTCTTCTTATCTTTAGATACACAATGCTGTACTCTCTACTTTATGTACAAAGGAAATTAAATTTACTTTTTTCTTTAAAAGATGAGATCTTCATCCATCACCAGCTGTTAGTTCCTAATAATGTTGCCCACAGAAGTGTTATCTGTGATTTCATGGCTTTAGTGGACTATCTTTGGATGAATAGAGGAGAGTAGAATAAAATTTCAGCTTAATATAGCTCTTTTCTTACTCCTTCCAAATAAACAGAAAAAAAAAGAGGAAAGCAATAGCAAAGAATCTTGGGTGCTGTATCTTATGTTTTTGTCACAAAGATGGCATTTTAAGAAAGAAAAGGGGGAAAATGAAAGTGAAAAAGGGGAAATAAGAGAAAAGAAGTGTGGAATGAAAAAAAGCTTAGGGACAAAAATAGTATTAGAAAACTGTTCTTTCTGATTGGTCCCTCTGGATAGAGTAGGAAGGAGAATTGTTTCTGTCTCAGGAAAAACTTTTGAGCTCAAAAAATCCTTGTCTCAAGTCAGAATGAAAAGTAAAGCATAATATTTTTCAAACTACTGGCTTTAGAAATACTTTTATTTGGATGAACTGCAGTGGCTTTTTTCTTTTGATGTTTTTCCGTTCTTGATTCTTTTTCCTCGGGTAGCTTAACTCCAGAAATGAAAAACCATCGCTGATCTTAAAAGTGTGTTTTTCACTTAAAAGACACAACACGTTCCAACAGTTTCCAAAACTT
This sequence comes from Turnix velox, assembly GCA_013400935.1. Taxonomy (NCBI): domain Eukaryota; kingdom Metazoa; phylum Chordata; class Aves; order Charadriiformes; family Turnicidae; genus Turnix; species Turnix velox. Next base: position 132,878 of record VZTY01023687.1, on the reverse strand, counting down.
TTCACAAAACGGTGTTCTCAGTAACACTGATGATCCATCAAACTAGATCCCTCTCAATGAACAGGTTGTAAAATGTCAGTCAACCCAATTAAGAAAAAAAGTAAATGTGAAAGATCTTTTATCAGTTGTACCAGTTAGTTCCTTTGTTAATTAGTGAATGCTGATGCTGCTTGCTGACAAGAAGGAGTGCACATTTCTATGTGTGGGGTTTATGCCTTCATAAAGTTGCACACTCGCAATTTTACAGAGGATTTTACTTTTCAGTTACTCATTAACAAAAGACCTACTCCTTACTGCATCCAATGTTCATAGAATCATTGAATGTGTTGAATTGGAAGGGACCTCCAAAGGTCACATCTAGTTCAACCCCCCTGCAGTGAATAGGAAAATCCTGCACTTGATCAGGTTGCTCAGAACCTCATCAGGCCCCTCCAGAGATGGGGCCTCCACCACCTTTCTGGGCAACCTGTTACAGTCTCTCACCACCCCTCATGGTGAAGAACTTCCTCCTAATGTCTAATTTAAACTTGCTCTAGTTTAATACCATTGCCCCTTGTCCTATCACCATGTTCTGCCATCCCAGGCAGTTACATTGTAATTTTTGCATCAGGCAATGAAATTGCCTTTAAATCGAGTTCCCCTTTCTCCCTGCTTTTGCTAATACCACAACCTGAATTTCTTTCTGTTTTGTTAATATTAAATAATGCCACTTTTATTAGGTAGCCAAGCAGAATACTCACATCATACTATAATAATAAGAAACCAAGCATTTTTTCCAGCCTCCAAAAAGGCACCTCTCTTGTTTAAGTGCAAGGTCTGGCGTTTCCATTATTTTAAGTGAATATAGTCTGAGTTTTCCATGATTTGTCCAACAACAAATTAGCAGTCAAAGACAGAAAGACTCCAGTCCTACTCACTATCTTATATATTTGAAGTAACTCCACTTTTGGAGTCATGTGTAACCATCATTTGGATATCCACTCCCCACCAGATGCTTTTTTTCTTGACTGAGTGGTAGATGTGATTAAGGTTAAATGCATATTTTCAGTACTGAAGTCTGAGACTGCAGTATTCTTAAAAGGGCTATTTCAGGCTGTGTGCTGCCTGTGAAGTTCAAACATCCTTGTCGGCTGCACTGCAGTAATAGACAACAAAATCATGTGCTTTGTTTTTATCATCCTTTCAATCAAGATGAACCTGAATGCAGTTTGATAAAATTTTCAAAAGTCAACCCTGGTCCTGATACGAGTTTTTTTGGGAAATTTTAAAAATTAATCATGGCAGGGAATGTTTTGCAACTTTACATGGGGAAGTCACGAAGAGGAACAGCTGGGATTATTCATGGTTTGTTTCAAGTTAACTAAAACTCCCTGTATTTCAAATAATAAATTAAAATTTCTAAAATGCTTCTTTGCATGTCTATTTTAGTGCATTTTTCGTGACTGATGTGGAACATGTCCTTTTTTATTAAGTGGACTGAAGTTTCAGACTAGTTCAGGTTATTCAGACTTCGCAAGAAGAAGCTGGATTTGGGAACTGGTGCTTTCTATGGACAGACCCAGCTGGCTGATCAGGAATTCTGAATACAAATAGGAGGAGGAGACCTTCAGCTCTAATGTTTCGTCTGTTCAAGATTTCTTACCCCTTTAATAAATTATTCATAACAGAAATTAAAAATTGAGGAGTCTTTATCCCTTGAAGCTACACAGGGTTGTTCAATGTTATTTGACAGGTCCATTTTTCTAACTCATAGTGCATGTGATCTTGAAAGTGCAGATAGAATTTCCTGACGAAGCCAGGTTTGCACATTACTACCTTAGATTAACCTCACTAACTTAATAGTATCCTCTGCATATACCCTGTTCTATATGTGCCTACCAGTTGTTGGTCCCTCAGTTGTCTATTTTTTTTTCCTCTCATCTTCTTTGCCAGTGGAAAGATGCACAGGATTTTCAACAGCTCCCTAAGGTTAAAACCACTGATATTTCTTCTCTGAAGAATGATATTTACTTCATTTTTTCCCTGTTCTGTTGCTGGCAAGCACTAACCACTTTGACTACTGTATATTCTACACAGTTTTTATGTATTTCCCTTTCTGTGTTTTCATGCAATGTAAAGATACCAGCAGGAGAGCTGATGTTAGACATTTTATGTGCTCTGTCTGGAGATCTCGCGATCTAGCAGTAGTTGATCAAGGTATTTCTTTGCCATATTCATTTGTCAACAAAGGATTCTTTTCTCTCTAATTCCTTTGCATGAAGAGGTGTAGCAGAAGGTCTGAAATTTGGAAAATGCATAATACCTTCATATCTCTTGTGTGCTGCCATAGAACTGCATACAGTAGCTCCATAGAAGCCAAGAGCCCAAGCAAACACGAACATCAAGGCACGTGCAGTGATCATCTCATTCAAAGGCAGATGTCTACCAAGGTGATTGTTGAATTGTGCTCCACCACTTATTCCTTTTGACCAATCTCAGAAAGAACTTAGATGATGAGTTTTGATAACTTTGCCTCTATGAGTCCCAGTGTGGGTGAGCTGAATCTGAAGAAATCAGATGTTTAATAAACAGTCCAGGAGGCTCCGCTTTTGGCTTTGAAAGAAGCTAAGACAAAACCATTGGATGGGTGCTTGCAAAACTAGCAAGGGCCTGTGTTCCTCTGCTACTGCCCTCAAGCTTCTGTCCCTGGACTATCTGGGACAGGGTTACGGTCTCTGAATGAGTCTGCAAATTAGAGAAGCTCTGATATTTCCATATTCTTTTTATTTCTTTTTTTCTCCTGAAAAGCTGCTGACTTTCTTGGCTGCTTAAGTAAAGACTATCTCAGTAAATTATTATTACAAAGATCAGCAAATATCTTACTCTGTCACACTGGTATTTCAATACCAGAAATTGCAATCCTAGCATTGCCTACTACAGAGGTAATATATCTAAAACCACCTTTCTGGGGAAGGGAATCACAGCACAGAAAAGAGAAATTCATACTTTGGCTTTCTTAGGCAAGAGTCATTGCACTCTGGTCTGCTGTATGAAATAAGCCAAAGGTGTACATCTTGCCTACTTCAGAAGCAAAGTTTTGCTTGGACCATCCTTCGGACGGAGCTCATGTTGTGTGGGCAGTAAGGTCAGAAGATCCACAGTGTCCTCCAAATCAACAGAGAGCACTAAAAAGACATATTCTGCCATTAAAGATAACCTTGTGTATAGCAAGGGCATAAACTAGCAAACTAGCCCTGTGAGATTACTTTGTTTATGCTGCTTCAGGTTTCTTGTAACATGCAAACCAACAGAGAACTGGCCCAGACCTTTCAGGATTACGTATTAAGAGCAGCAAGTCATATACCATCTGCCTAACGTGATAAATTCTAAGGATTGTTCCAAAAAGGTTTTCTTAAATTTCCTCTGTAGGCTGCTGCCAATTGCTTTCATCCTCAGTCCCCTTCCCATTATGACTTCTTGACCTTTTGGCTAAAATAAAGTGTGGTATCAGCTGAAGTCTTGGCATGTCCTCTCTTCAGGGGCTCTATCCTGACCTGGCAGCAGGCTGGACTCAGTGACCTTCTAGGTTTTTTTTCGATCTGTGACTTCTGTCATTGCTGGTCTTTAAGAGAGCTGACAGCTTTTAGAAGACAAGTCCCTTTTAACATGCCTTGCAATTACAGGTGAAATGTGTTGGCCTGAATTACTTCTGTTTCAAAAACCCAGGTGGATCCTCAGCTTTTTTAATTGAGAGGAATGGTGGTGTTATTGAAGGGTTAAGTGCCTTCTGTTGAAGACTAGCAAAAAGTCATTTGTCCCTGTTTGAGCAGGATTCTTTCCTTTTTCTTAAATTGATTCTGTGCTTAGAGAAAGTATAAACTAAAAATACTTGTAAGACAGTAAAGGTAAGTCCTCAGAGAACTTTGTATCTCTGCACCAGTGTGGTTCTGGGAGCAAGTAATGAACACCTCTTACACATGAAGACCATGAAATGCTGTAATGATAATATAGTGATAATGTGTCTATGTTTTTCTAGTTTTGATAGTTATAAACCTAAATCTGAGGCTGAGTATCTGCAAGAGGTATTGTAATTGCAGCCAGACTTGGTGCCTAAGGACCTTTTCTGGCCCTGGCTTTTGTGAAGAGATGTATTAATTTGTGATGCAATAATGTCTGAGTACCCAGGAGGGGGAGGGGATGAATACTGGTGTCATGGATAAAAGCTTTTGGATGCAGTTTTATCTGGTGTTTTGTTGGGACTCTGCATTTTTTTTGTGGCTTGTCTTCCTGAGCTGTGACACATGAGAGGAGATGGATGCCTTTCTTAGGGCCTATGGTATAATACAGATAATGCTTGCTTGCTTTCTTTCTCAGTTTGTTTTTCATCCTGATGCAACTGCAGTAGTCTAACTTCCAAATGGAGCGTGCTCCACCAGCAGATTTTGGCCAGAGATCTGTATAGGTTTTTCAGGCAAATGCTTCTCAGAGCAGACCCTGCTTGGCTTTCTGTAGTGGGCCTGCCTCTGGGTTAAATAGTTGCATCAATGTAATTACATGATGTATGGGAGTTTTGTGGCTGGGTTTTTCCTTTGCCCAAGTCACTTATAGAACAGGAAATTATATACATTAGGTCTGTAAGAGTCCATAAAAAGAAATAGAACTATGTAACTCAAATTTATCTCCAGCATTTCTGTATCAAACCCAGTGACGTTGGGGTGTCTTTCCAGTCTTTGTGTTTAGAGAGATTATTAAAAAACTCTGCCCTTGTCTTTGCAGCTACTGTTTCTAGAGACAGTATGTGGAGGGTGTTGTGGATTTGCCTTCCACATAGGAAAAGCTGGCCAAGTACATCCCCAAACCATTTGGGGGGGGAGCATCAGCCCTTGGCATGGGGAGGGATGAATGTAAGAGACTGCTGCTGCAAGGAATCTCTCAGTGGCTCTTGTGGGAAGGCAGCAATGTCTTCCACAGCCTTAATCTATCTATCTGCTGATTTTTTTTGTCTCAAAGATCCATTGGATCTAATGACACAAGTTGTGGGAGGCTGGGTTTTGTTCACTGTCTCTTGCTGCTATTTTTGGCACGCGATTTGTCTGTTTTGGTTGACTGGGCATGCAGGGAGTGTTGCTCTGCTTTAGGGAGCACTGCAATTGGATTTCCTCTAAAGAATCATGATTAATAATTATGACTGGTTTTTTACTAAAAAAGGAAAAGGTAGAAATAAATAATCAACCCCTGTTATTTTGAAGACAATCTCTGACTCTTTGGAAAGCTTTGAACAATCTTGGGAGCATTTCAGTTATCCTTAGGGGGAAGCCAAGTCCCGTGACAGTGGGCCTTGCTTTAGCATAAATAATCACAGAATCATAAAATAGTTTGAGTTAGAAGGGACCTTAAAGATCATCTAGTTCCAACCCCACTGCCATGGGCAAGGACACCTCCTGCTAAATTGGATGAGTTTTCTGACAGAAGAATTGCATTTACCAGTTCACCTGGAAGGCAGGCAACCCTGGTAAGGTGACATGGTATGCCTTAATAGAAGCTACTCAGCAATGCCTTTTTTCTTTTATTTTTTTGCCAAAGAAGAAAGCAGATCAAACACAAGGAGGGGAGGAGGAAGGAATCTCACAGATGAATGTTTGCTGTTCACCTCTGAAATGCCAATGAGCATTTGTGCTGCTAAGTTTGAACTGCCTGGTGGCCTTGTAGAAATTACTGATGTTCCTCTGTAAAGAAATTCTTTACTGCTGAAGGAGGTAGAAAAGGTTTGTCACAGTCTCCATCTGTAATCATGGATAGATCATGTTGTTATTCCACTACATCCAGGAAATGAGAGTGACTGCCTTTTATTCTATTTGCTGTGCCTTCATAGGCCTTCAAGCATTATATATGTCTGCTTTCCATTTTACTAGCATAAGCAGTAAGGTGATGTTTCTTCAGTGTGTTAAGGCTTTGGTCTCATGTTTATGCTATGTCCTGCTGCATGACAGCCACCCATACAATTAATTGGGCCATGCCACTGGCTTTCTCTTCCGACTTCTGTATCTTCATACACAGGTACATGATTTGACTGAAGGCAGAAATGGAAAACTTCGCAGTGAGCATGGAGGCTCCCTATGAGAGCAGCAGGCAAATATACCATAAAATCATAGAATGGCTTGGGTTGGAAAACACCTCAAAGATCATCCAGTTCCAACCCCTCTGCTTTGAGCAATGACACCTTCCAACTAGTCCAGATGGCACAAAGCCCCAGCCAGCCAGCCTCTGAATGCTTCCAGGGATGGGGCACCCACAGCTTCTCTGGGCAACACATCCAGTGCCTCGCCACTCTTGCAGTGAAGTAGTTCCTCTTGATATCAAATCTAAATCTGCCCTCTTTCAGTTTAAAACTGTTAGCTCTCATCCTATTGCTTCACTCTGATAAAGAGCCTCCCACCATCTCTCCTGTAAGGAAGGTACTGGTAGGCTGCCCTTAGTTCTTCCAGAACAACCCCAACTCCCTCAGTCTTCACAGGACTGGTTCTCCAGCTGTTTGACTATTTGTTGTCTTCCTCTGGATCCATTCCAACAGATACATGTCCTTGTGTTGGATATTCTGAAGATGGACACAGTATTCCAGGTGGGGTCTCACAAGAGAGAAGCAGTGGGTAGAATTGCATTCCTCAACCTTCTGGCCACAATCAGTGGAGGAAGCTAACATGGGTGGGAAAGGAGACTGGTACCAAAGCAATTGTGCTGTCCCTGAGATAAAACACGTGCTCTATCCCTGTCTCCCAGGGCTATGGGACACTCCTTCAGCACTTGACCAGAGGCCGGCTGCCTGTCCAGCATTGCTTGCTACTTTTATTTTAAGTCTGATGTGGCTTTAATAGATATCTTTTTTTTTCATTTTACCTGATTGTTACTAATAAGTTTCTATTTGTACAGTACTTATGTGAGGATCTCCAGATAATTTCCTAAAGGTAGACATACATTTTTAACCTAACTTTATTGGTGGTGAAACTAAGAAGTAGACAAGTCTGTGCAACAAACTCCTTGCAGCACAGCTGTGGTGGGGTGAGAAGAGGTGAGCTGGGTGGCTGGCTTCTGGAGTTGGACTGGCAGATGGAGAGGTGCAGAGATGCTGGGGAGGCTTTAGGGCTACACAGTGCAGCATGTGGATGGGGCCAGGCAACCCTCTTCAGCCTGCATCTGTCCCCTCATCTACTTTGCTTCTAGTAAAATTGAGTTGTTCTCATCTAGATTTGGGGTTGTTGAACAAATTTGGGGCACAGCTTTGTCCACGTGTGTGCACACCAGTACAGTACCTTTTTAAAGCATCCCTAATGCTGCCCCACCAAATCCTCTCCACCTTCCCAGTTAGTTTTAGCTGAGCCAGGGAGCAGCTCTACATACACATAGAGCATTTGCTTTAGGGACTTACCCATCAGTTAAAGTGGAATTACATGCTTAACTTACTAAATTACTCTAGGCTTTGCTTAAGTTTGTAATTAAGACACATAGACTCAAAGATAACCATTTGTAGGGCTGGGGCTTGCTGTCCTGCTTTCATTTCTCTAAGAACACAAGCAAATTGCTTGTGCTTTTGTGGTGTTGTGCCCGGGTAGTATTTCCAGCTGCTGGGATTGGAATATAAAGAAACACGAGGAGAGATAAAGGACACAGACCCACTGAAACAACTAATTGTTCTGGGGAGCAATCTCAAAACCTGAGATTATCTCAGAGGTCCAAGTATAGGTAGAGAAGCTGACAGAGGTAAATCCTGACTGTACTCCAACCTCCAGCCTTTCTTTGAGGGACCTTTCCCTCTGTGAGTGAATTGTCCTGAGCCAGCTGTTGGCAGAGCAGTGTCCCATAATCACCACCTGTACAAGGTATTGTTTAGCAAGCTCAGTTCTGCAAACCTGTGCCCATCTCCCCTGCCCATAACTTCTCCAGATTGCTCTTGGTGTCCCAAAGTTACAAGTAGGCTGCCCCTCCCTTATGGTTATACCAGTATCAAAGACTATGAAGGAGGAGGCCACTGACTACAAACTTCTGCCAGAGACATTCTTCTGCAGAATAAGACCAGGAAGATCCTTTCATTCAAATATCTGGACTGCAGCAGGCAGGAAGAGATCTGAACTAATAATGGCAGCAGACAATGCCTCGTGTCCATTAGCTTGTAGGTCTTGGTGTCTCCTAAATAGTGCTTTTCAGAGGGAGAGATCACCTTGTCCCCATGAGTTTATGGCAAGCTTTGGCCATGGCATGAGAGCAGATAGAGGAAATATGCATTGCCTCCTAAGGATGAGTGTGCTAGATAAGTAACTAGCACACTGGGGACACCTGTTACTGTCCAATGTCATGCCTCTTGTCTTTCTCACTGCCTTTGTGATTCTTACTTGAAAAGATGGAGAATACAATTTAAGGAACTAAAATCTTTGTGATTTTTAGATACACAAGGCAGGTTTGGGGGCACTTTATCACTTTCTTCTACTGATTCATGCTGCCTTTCCAGGACCAATTTACCAAAGCTCAGAGGAGATTATTTCACTTTGTGCCCTTTTTTATTATCTAGTCTTATTTTCTCTTTTCTCCCTTGCACCTCTTGTACCACCATAATCCCTTTTGGGATCAGGGAGTTGTTACCACAGATAGGATGTACTTGTAAGCCAGATCACTGCATGGACCTGCTCCTGTGGGTCGCTCTTCCTTTGCCTGTGTTGCAGGGACAGAACAACATGTAGTAGCATGAGCAACTCTGCAAGAGATGGCATCTTATGCAAACAAACCATGGGAATTACTCAGGAGTTCTATCCTTGGACATGGACATCATCACAAAATCTTGAAAAAGAGCTAGACCTCCTCTAGGCTTCTTGCACAAGCCCAAAACTTCTGCTTGAGCTAGAGCAGATCAGTAAAAAAGTATTGGATATTAATTTTAAAATCTAAAGTCAACAAATGCTAGCCATCTACCAGAACATGTTGTACCAGTGGCTGGTACAACTCAGTGTTTGGAGCCTGACTCTATGTAGTCCTTGTCTCCTGCCAAATTTCACTTGTCTGTGCAGGTACTTACAGTTCTGAAGTTCCATGGTACCCTAGAAGCCTTCTCCTGGCCAAGTCCAGTAATAGTGACTTCACTTTACCAGCAGAGATGTAAGCTCCAGTGCTATTTGGAGCCCCTGCATGGTTGACTAATGCAGACTTTGCTGTGCTACTCCAAACTGCTTGATTTCTGAGTGTGTTGTAGTTTTGCAAAGATTTCCTTTGATCCTTGGGTGAAGATGAGCTGCACTGTGGCTGATACTTTGTGTGCTTTCTGTGTCATGGAGCAGGGCTTATAGAGTCATAGAATGGCTGGAGTTGGAAGGGACCTTAAAGGTGTAGTTACAAGCCCTCTGCCATGGGTGGGGACGCTTCCCAATAGACGGTTGCCAAAAGCCCCATCCAGCCTGCCCTTGAATACTTTCAGGGATGGGATATCCACAACATCTCTGGGCAACCTGTTCAAGTGCCTCACCACCAAATGTCTTCCCAATTTCTAGTCTGAATCTTTCCTCTTCAGTTAAAAAACATAACTTCTCCTCCTATCACCTCACACTCATCCCATCTTTTCCGTAAGCCCCCTTTGGGTATTGGTAGGCTGCTATAATGTCCCCTTGGTCTGTTCTTTTCTACAGGCTGAACAGCCCCAGCCTCATAGTATAGGTGCTCCAGTCCTCTGGTCATTTTTGTGGCCCTCCAAGGGCTGCCTTGGTCTGTTACCACTTTATTTTCTCTATAGTAGTGCACTAACCAGCTTGGACAAGAATTGAATGGTGTCATCTACATTATGACTAGTCTTTAAGAACCAAACTACTTACCTGAAAAGAAACCTTTAGAGCAGGCTCTTTCTCTAGCCTGCACTGGAAAGGAAGATTCCTGGCCTTCAAAATGAGTGCTAAATTTGGTGTCCTTGGGCCAGTCTGGCTTTCAGAGTAAGTCTAAAATGGACATTTCTGCTATTCAAACAGAGGGTTGCCTCCTGCCTACACAGAATTATTTCTGCTTCCTTTTTTTTTTTTTCTCCCTTCAGAGATCCCAGTGGCAAAGACTGTGTGGCTTCAGTGTTACTGTTTTATTCACCCTGTGGTTTCAATTTGGTTTTAAGCAGCTTTAGCAACTCTAATGTTTGAATTTGACGCCAGGAAATCCCCCGTTTCAAACTCGGCTGCATCCCACATATGTCCTGTGTAACTCCTCTCTGGGCAGGTTTGTGTGTCTCAGAGCAGCATCTTTTTCCAAATTCCTGCCTATAGTATGGTTGTTCAGCAGATGAACCCTCCACTGTAGCCATTCCAAATCCATTTTTTTCTTCCAAATCGCCTACTTGTCTCTGATCATCTGATAGCAAGTGCCTCCTTTCATGTCCTACATCAAGGCTGCTGCTTTGGCCTCCTGTCCCATTCGCTCTTTTTTTTATTAATGTCATGCCAAGCTTATTAATGTCAAAGTGCTGCCCTGGACCCCTTGGTGTAACTCCAAATGCAACCCCCTTTCCTTTCACCCACCTGGCCAGGGATTTGCTTGGGCCAGGGCTTTGCTTGGGCCAGGGCTTTGCTTGGGCCAGGGCTTCCATGTGCAAGCCATCATGGTGGCATCATCTGGACCACTGCAATGTATTATCACATTTGTTGCTAACTTCTGGCTATGCTATGTCAGAAAAGCATCCTGCTGGCCTCTAGTCAGAAACAGACAAGGTCCAGGTCTGGAATTTGAGACCAGGAGAAGGAAGGGGTCCCATGGAGTATAATACCTGTTGTACACAGACATGGGAGTGTCATCAGAGCCTGGCGATGGATAACTTCCTGCTGACCACAGTACTCAGCTCCTTTGGGAGCACAGGCCATCTCCAGGCTTTCAGGGTTACTGCTTTGCTGCCTCCTGCTCCCATGTAGGTTTTATCCTTGATCCAAATATATCATAATCCAATTGAAAATGAGGAAGAGTCTGACAGAGACAGACAGGCTATAAAGGCAGTGAAGGAGAGTGGGAAAAGGAGCAAGTTATCTGACGAGTTATTATAATTAAGGATTATCTTATTTATCCTGCTGTAGCTGCACACAAGCCAGTTGGAATGCTCTTTATATCCTTTGGTATAAAAATTTTGCTGTGTCCTTTCTGTGAATGCTGCCCCATTGTAACAGAGGGGGAGAGGATCCTCATTGTCCACATCTCTAGTGCTCAGGACAGGTTCATCTGACTGGACTGCTCCCTGCAATGTGTTGCTGATGCCCAAGTTAATTAAGGCAAGAGAGAATCCGGTCACTCTGCATTACTGACAGCCCCTCTGGGCAGCCAGAGGACTTTCCAGTGTGACAGCTCTGGCTGGCTCCAGATTAGCTGGGGGATGAGTCACCTTGGGTGCCTGTTTTTTTGATTAATCCTGGAAAAACAGGACAGTAAAATGTCAGCTAATGGGGAGAATCTTCAGCTGGGGTAAGATAAAGTAACACCGCAGCTGTTAGGGACACTTGGCCACCAACCACCCACCTCCAGACCTGGCTGGTTCAATAGAACTCGTCTGTGATGGATATGCTGAGGTGAAGCTAGTGAGATGTTCCACAGTTTTTAAGCAAAGCCTGAGCTTCTGGCACTACTTTCTCTGTCCTGAGACCTCAGGTTTTGTTTTATACAGAGGTCAATGGGTAAAGAAAGAGGCTGTTTCCCCTCGTTTCTCAGAAATTCTGGTAAAGAAGCAGCTGAGAAAATACATCAATTTCTGCCTAATATATGATTCTTTCCAGGTCCTTGGTTGCCACTTTAGTCACTTTAAAAGCTGATAGGAGTTATTGATCTCATTACCACTCTCCATCTTTATTTGGAAACCCGAGTGTTAAGATGTAGACTAAAAGCGAAGCTTGTTTCATGAGTTGAAATAAAAATGTACTTTATTGTATCTGAAATCTATGAGGCAGCTTTGTGTTTCTGTGGGTTGCACTGGAGTTTGAAGTCCCTGGCAGGGAGGAGACCATGACACACTTCTGAGGAGAGGAATCTGGCCTCCTGGCCATCTAGCAAGAACCTCTTTTGCTACCACCCTTGTGGGCATGTCTGCAGCTTATCTGTACTCACAGTTCTGGGAAGCAGTAGTTTCTGCTGGGGAACAGAACTGCAGCTAGCATTTTTGCCTTCCATCAGGCAGCTCCTGCCCTCCAGGGCAACTCTTGATGTACCTAACTGAAGAGATAGACCTACTTCTTCATTTCCAGTTTGTGTTGCACAAGCTTCTTTCAGAGCTGCAGCTCTCATTTAGGCCTTCTAAGTGTGCTTGATGATATACAGAATGGCTAAGTGCACAGACAGACTGCTGCATCCAAACGATTAAATGTTTTGTCTTTTATAGCCCTTGGTAGCACCAGGTTGCTGCATCAATATCTTGTCTGTTACCATCCAGCCTGATGGGTCAGTAAGGCAAGGAATATTGGCAAGGTGGTTTTCCAGGGAGTGTGGAAATCAAAATAGCTTTCTGGGGCAATGTAGAGTTGTTGCCTCAAAGCTGGGAAACAGTATAAAGTTGTGCAAGTTCAGATGCTTGTCCAGCCCATCAATCTAAAATAAAAGTACACTGGTTTCATGAACTATCCAGGATATTTTGCTTAGGATTGGCTGACTGTGCTTGAATGAAAACTTCAGCTGCCTATTTCACTTCATCTGCCTTTGATCCTGACTGCAATCAGGATGTGCAAATAGCTGTCTGTCGTAAAAAATGAGTGAGGACTGTGAACCAAGGTCTGGACTCTAAAACCTCTAGGATATGAATCTGTGTGAGTCCAGTTCAGAGCGGCACCATCACCAATGCTTTTCCCCAGGATGGGATTCACAAGCTTCATCTCCTTCAAAATATCATCCAGGCTGGATTCAGGACTTAGTGCCACATCCAGTGCAACATCAGGGCTGGCTTTACACCCGCAGGTCTTTGTCCTTCCAGGAGAGTGCCCTCTTACCTGCCTAACAGCAGATAAAGCATCTAGTGCGATTTGGCTTTGAAGACCCAGAGAAGCCCACAACAGGAATGGATTTCCAATGTTCTGACAACTCTTGTAAGGCTAGATCTGAACCCAAAGGAAATTTCACCATGTATAAGAAATTTTACCCTTGCTCCCTTCTGGTCCCTTTCTCCTCTCCTTTAGGAGGAAAACCAGCTTTTCCTGGAGGATGTAGAAGGCTGCAAATTGAAGGTTAAGGTTTTGTGCTCAGCATATTATCTCTGCTATGGTATGGAGCAGCTGGGACAGAGAGGAAGGAAGAGGGAAGGACCTTTGTGCATGTTGAGCTTTTTTTCACAGTGGACAGGGAAAAGTGAGTCTAGAAAAATAAGTGTTAAATCAGTTCATTGAAATCTTAGTGAAAGAGGCAATAGTTGTGACCTTAAGCCCTGGACAATGCAGAATGGAGGAGGCTGGCAGAGGAGAAAGAGGCTTCCTGGTGAAAACCATTTTCATCCACAGTTCAATTTCCTACTGTAGTCAGAAGCTGTGCCTCATTCGTGTACATCCCTAGATCAGATACACTTCATACAGCCATTCTTCGTCTGCGCACTAGACACAAGTGACGGCAGGAAATTGAATGCAGGGCTACATGGTTGTGGCTGCAGGGAATGTGATAGCATTAGCAATCTAACCAAGTGTCTCTTTCTGGTGACTCCAGAAGTCACTGAAATACAGTATAAAGACTCTGATCCAATTTCCTGCTCTCCTTGATCCTGGGTGTACTTGTCAGTCAGAGCGACCGCCTGTCATTTTCAGGTGATCCATCATATTAAAACAAGGGGGAAGGAAAAACCACAGCAAAAAGGAAAATTAATGCTCTACGGTCTTTAAAGTACTTCCCCTTCAACCTTAAGCTGTAAAACTTTTGATTTAATTTTGTATCCTGGTTCCTCTCTGTCCTTGTACCCTAAGCTGTTTAGTCCAGTTTGGACTTTGTTGGGAGTCAAGCAATACGAGCATCCACATGTATTAACCTGGCCTACACTAACCTTCCCTTCTGGGCAGGGTCAGAGTAGGTGTCTATCAGGACTGTTACTTCACCCATGCTGGTTGATGCCATCCTGTGCTAGATAAGTGGGTAAATTGTTGCTGCCTCAGGTAATCCACTCCCCAACTTGGTGCATTAAATAATACACAAACAGAGTGCAATGCCAGGGTGGCCAGTGATCTTTTCCTGGGCTGCTGTATAAAGGAGGAGGTCCTGCAGCATGTGGAGGAAGATGCAGGCTCTTCTCTTTGAAAGTCTGAGATTGTTTAACTGGGACTGCAATAGCTTCCAGTCTAGTTCAAGGTCAAGATCAAGCCAATGACCTGTTTGTGATTTTTCCCTTTTAGTAGCAGACATCAACTCAGCAGCTGTCATTAAAGGTTATACTCCACAAGGGGACTGGTGGCTGTGATGTTCTGGACAGAGTCCAAACTTCAGTCTGCTTCTGCAAATTCCCCTTGGAAGGTCTCGGACACACCATGCTTCACTTCCTGCCCTCTGCTGCTCCTTGTTGCTCCCACCATGTAACATGGACTGTACTGCTTACAGTGACTAAGTACCAGATAAGCTAAATCCTGATCCTATGCAAGTTGATCTCATTGTAATTTGTACTCTGCAAAAGTGACTGGAAGTACTCTGCATCTCCCTCTGTATACTGCAGTAACATTGGGTTGCTAGGACCTTCTTTCATTTGTCTTTCTAAATACATTGGAAGAGAGAGAAGTCACACATTGACAGCTGTGAATCGTCTTCAGGTTCTCTACCAGCTCAGAGAAGGCTGTTCAAAGATTGAGTTGTTCCAAAGTTTTAAACTGGTCCCACAAGATGCAGAGATTGTTGTTCTAGCCAAGAGCAGTGTAATGCTCAGACAGCTAATAGTGTCTATATGATGCTTCACTGCCAGAGTGCCTGAGCTCAGACCTATGCCCTCACTGCTGCTGAGAGGTGCATGAGCCTTTTCCGTGTAGTGGGGCCCTGGAGAAAGCATGCATATGTCTGTCTTACTGCGTGCTGGTGAGAAATCTATAAAGGGAATTTCCCTGCTCATCATCTCAGCATCCTGGGAAGCTTCTGTAGCAAGTACTGGCACCTCATCTCTGCATTTCCATCAAAGAAAAAAGGTAACCTGGTCTGAAGTGTTTTGTCCAATTGCTTTCCCCAGTGGTACCTGAAGTAAGGGAGGAGACCGAGGGAGCTTAGAGTGAGCTGTAATTGGATTCAAAAGAGAGAGATTTCCTGTCCCTACCTTCTGTGATGAAAATAACAGTCATAAAATTAATCGCTGATTTCACACTTCCTGATACGCTATGAAAGTGATTAGACACAGCAGCAGCTGGAGGAAATGTTGAGACTCATTGAGGTTTTGCTTCTTCTAATATTTTTTTTTCTCTTTTGCTCCTCTTTTTTTTGAATATGCATTCATTGTTTGTGGAAGCTGGCCCTTACAGGGCTGGGATTAAAACCCTTAGAGAATGTGGAAGGGGAGAAATGCCCATCATCTCCTCTGGGAGCCCATGGTGGGTCTGGCAATGACCCAGCCCAGGAGACTGAGTACTTGCTTGAAACTGAGGTTTCTGACTGCAGTAGCTAGCAGAAAGCAGCCTGGAGGCATCCTGATAGGCAGGATAGTGTTTAGGATAATGCCAGTTGAAAAGAGGTCTTTTCCTCAGGGGTGGTAGTGGCAGCCAATGGTTTGGCTTATCTATATTCTTCTTACTCCCCCAGCAGCAGTCACTGCCCTCTGCTTGTGACCTGTAGGACATGGAGCCATTCTTCTAGTCTCCTTCAGTAACAAGAAAGTACTTGAAGAGGCACTAGAATGATGTTAATAGTGTAGGTGTAATGCAGCTGAAACCAGTGAGACAGCAGCTGGAGTAGTAGCGCAGTTGGTAGCAAAGCCAGCTGAAAAGGAATCTGAGCACTGCAGGCCCTTCTGCTTTTGCAGCCTCAGCAAAACCACATGATGGTAGGGAAGAAGGCAGCTTCATGTTGGTGCTGCTTCTGGGATGCTAATTCCCTTGTCTAGTAAACACTAGCTTCTGTAATGAGCCACATAATGAGTGTGCTGAACCACACCTTCATCCTCTGGAGGGCATTGCAACTGAGTGTCAAGCAATTAGCTCTTGGGGCAGCCTTGGGAGATGATTAATGCTCCATTGCATTGGAGGAGTCACCTGGTGCTGAAGCTCCTGGAGTAAGCTGCAGCAAGTCTCCTAGCTTCCAGTCAAGTGACTTGGTCTGCATGCTGCTGGGATTCAGGGGCCTGTTGTGCTGCATAGGTGATTCCTGTGAGATGGACCTGGAAATTGCTTTGGGTATTGTCAATACCTTTGACTCCCAGTTCAGGAATAAATCCAGTCACAGAATCGAGAAGAGAATGGAATAGAATCATAGCCCGCATTGAGTTGGAAGGGACCTCTAAAAGTCATCTAGTCCTACTCCCCTGCAGTTAGAAAGGACACCTTGCACTAGATCAGACTACTCAGAGCCTCATCGAGCCTGGTCTTTAATGTCTCCTTATGAGCACATTGCATGCAGAAAATGTGAGCTGAGAGCAGGCTGGGGCAGGAAATATGGGGAGGGAGCAACTGAGGAATTTGTATTCTCAGACGTTCCCTGTCCGCAGGTGGAGGGAGGAGCAGGGCAGGAGTGATATTTTCAACACCTCAGAGGACTCCTGCAGGACACTTGGAGGGCACTGCAAAGGTGCAATCCAAGCCAGAACCTTTTCCCTGGTATTGCCCATTGCCCTTCACGGAGGCAGCAGTGCTGAGGAGTCAAACACGGTCTAGGGGGCTGGAGCCCACCCATGACTTGTCACCACCCTGATCCCACCAGCTGAGCTTCCCTGAGCACCATAAAGCTGCTTCTTCAGTTCTGCTAGCAATGCAGGGAGCACAGCTCTGCCTCCAGCTTCTGCACTCGGCTGGACTCTGGGGCTTGTTTTCCTAAGCTTTGGTGTCTGTGTGAGATTCTGCTGCTCTTCCCATTAAGGTAAATGGCATTTGCTCATAGTTCAGCCTTTGCAAAGGACTTGTGGCACCTTTTCTGCAGATAAGATATGAGACCTGTCCTGGGCTTCTTGCAAGGGGGCTATGTAGTCTTTCTCTTCCACCACTGGGGACATTTGCTAGCTGGGTAGAGTTTGGGAAAAATGAGGCAAATGAGTGAGGAAGGAAAGGCTGGGGATGCCTGGTCTGTGAGGGCTCTACTGCAAGACACTGAACATTGCCAGCTGGGTCTTGTCTGCCCAGCTGTGCTGAGTGGCATTCAGCTGCTCTCTCAAATGTGGTTCCGGTGGCTGCTGCAGCTGTGAACCTTGACAAACTTACCAGCATGTGGAGATGAGGTGTTTTTTCTACCTAGTGTTTCTGCTTGTGGCCCTTGGGGTGAGGTTGATGTATCTGGATAGCAATACTCTAGGCAGCCCTGTGCAACTGGGACTCCTGGACGTGAGAGAAATATCTCTGTAGCTGCAAGATGGCTGGCAGTGCAACTATGAAAAGCTGCACAGACCAGATGCTGTGCAAAATGGCCTCTAGCAGGATCACCAGGGGGGAGTTGAGGGTAGGAAATGGGTAGCCTGAGGCTCTCCACAGCAAAACTTCTGTACATTATGGCATGCTAATTGGTTATCATGGCAAGAAAGAGTTACTTCAAGATCACTATTTATGTGATGCGTTGACAAAGAGCAACAGCTGAACTCGGGTCCCTGCAGCAGCAACGTGAAGGGTGGGTTAAAGAGCCTGTTCAGTGAAGGGCACAAGCCCTTTTGTGTTCAGAAAGGTGCAGAGGACGTGACAGAGGCTGAAGGGAGAACAAATAATGTGACAAAATTCACATTGTGTGGAAAAGAACCTCTTTTAGAAAGAAAATCTAGGTTATGAAAGACCGTCCTGTCTTTTGTGTGTTTGCCTGAGTGTACCTTCTCCAAAAATTCCTTCCGTGTGAGTCCTTTTGATTGCTTTGAGAGTGGTATCCCCTTCTCAGAGTGATACTATGGAACTGATTCAGGCTGTGATGACATGCCTGGCACAAGCAGGTTGTGTTCAGCAGTTACAAGTATATGTTGCATAAGCCTATGTCCTTTTTTGGGTTTTTTGTTTTGTTTTTTTTTTTTTAAATTAGGAGATACTCTTGTTAACTGAACTTTTAGGAGAAGCTGAATAAATGACCACTTCAAGCAATAACTGGTGCTTTATCACCAATTTAATCCAAAAACATGACACATACATTGCCAGATTGCCCTTCTGTTAAGTGGAAACTTGAGGTCAAGGCTTTAGTGTAGAGTATTGTAGCAGCTTTTGATAGGAGTCCCAATGGCGAGTCTCTTCCTGGGAAGACTGCCTCTGCCTGACCACCATCCATCTGGGTCCGAACATGCACCAGGAGAGCTCATCCCATAAGTGTGTCCTGGGTCCTCCTCTACCTTGACTGAGGCCACATATATTATAGAGATTAACACATCTCTCCAATCCCTTCATATACAAGCTGCTCACTCCTTTAATTAAACTGTTAACTTTCATTAACAGCCGATGTTAATTTACTTCATAGTTCCTTCTCCCTCCTGGTTTTATAAACCACAATCAGAGTCTCCCGGAGGGAAGAATGGCTTTCTTCTAAGTGCTCAGGGGGAAAAGACAATCTGGTAGTCTTCACTTTGTCCCACATTTTTGAAGGAAGATACACTGTTGCAATGGAGATATTTTTAGTAGGTCTCAGCTGTTTTGCTAATAAAATTCTTGCATTGACCTTAGGCAGATTGTAAAATTTTATTCTATCTTTTATTCTATCTAGTGTTTGTTGTTATATCCACTGGGCTGCGCCATTAAGGTCTGTACCTTTGCAGTCTTGCAATATCCCCCGAGGTTGGGGGCCTTAATCTCTGGCATCTCATGTACTTGAAGTGGAGACAAACCATAGCATTAAACCCCTGCAGGAACTGCTGTGAGGTTTAAGAGCAGGAGCATCCACAGCCACACTGGCGTTTTTGTGCCCATGGGCTGAGCACCCACAGCTCCGTGCTGGGCACGACTAGTGTAGGCAAGCAGTTGCGGTGTGGCTGTGAGACTACTGGGTTGCAAAAAGGGGTGGGAGAGTTTGAATCGCTGGTGCTGTAGAAGACTCTTAAGAGCTGGAAGCCAGTGCAGGGGATAGGTATTCTCCCATTACATACATGTTGTCTGCAATATAACATAATTCTTTATTGTCAGTTGCAGGCTGGTGGTAAGCCTGCTGGCTGAGGAGTAGAATTTGAAGGTATAGTTGCAAGGTAAAGAAGGAAGAATTTGAGAGAAGTGTGAGAAGGCCAGGCTGACTGTGGTGCTTGGCCAAAGACCCAGATGCTGCTCTAGAATTGCTGTGAATCCTCCTCTCCATTTCTAAGACTAAGCCAGCTCTTCATGAAGATTTATGGCAGAAGCAAGAGAGTCCCATTGGTCCTTGCTGGAAATAACATGTTATAAAACCCCTCCAAAACCACAGCTTGTACAAATTGCTGTTGAGCTATTTCTCTAAGATGCTAATAAAGAAGGAAAAATCTCAGAAGTCTTCAACGTAAGAAGGTTACCCTTAAAGCCACTCACGTTTGGTATTTAAAATGATAGGAAAATCCCCTTTGAATACGTGACTGTTTCCTGCCCCAGGATGTGGGTGTAGAATCCACGTATTGAGGATTCCATCATGATCAAAATCTAATTGTGAGGTGTGCCCTCAATTTCCATTGTCAGGTGGGTTCTTTGGATGATGGCACTTCTCATCAAAAGTTTTCAAGGGTATTGTGGCCATTCTTGGGTCAATGGACCAAGGGCTGAAAGATTAGAGGACAGTGGGATGGTGGAAGCAATTCCTAGCAATTTCCTTGCTTAGCTAGAAATTTCGTAAGGTGGGGAAAAACCTGCAGTTTGTTGTGTCATAATGTAGCAGTAATTACAGCCTTATCTGTCTGAAATTTCGTATGGCAACTCTGTGAAATTCTTACTCATACATGCTAAGTACACAGTTGGTGGATGAAGGGAAAGGGATAGGTTCTTTCTAATTCAGTTAACATGCTCACAGAGTTTCTCCTGGAACTTGTAAGGCACTATCAGGTTATTTATGTCAATAGAGGATATTGGCCTGGCAGAGGAAGTTGCTGCCTGTTATGCATACTATCCTTACAGTTCTGCCAGCACTGTGTTCTCCTGTCAGTATCTCTATTGTCATCACAATTGCCAGCACATGGTATATTGAAAACTGCAGGTAAAGCTAAGAGAGTCTTCTCTAGTCTTAGGTGGACAAGGAATGGAAAAGCAAAGTCTGTCTGTCTGTCTTATTCCAACACAAATCTCGAGCTTGGAGACAGGTATGAGAAATGGTAGCAAGGGCCTGACTGCTCATGGGAAAAGTGTCCAACAGGTGCTTTTTGGGTTCATGAGAGATGTTGCCTTCTTGTGGTTTCTGTTTCGAGTGGTCATGGAGGAGACTGGAGGGGAATGGGTTTTGCTTTACAGATAGGCTTTGGGGTTGTATTTATTTTTGGGGTTTTTTTTTCAGTCCCGCATAATACCATTCCTAATCATGCTTATCATTCACAGTGAGTGAGAAAAGTTTTAATGTGTGTTCCTTCAATATGTTAATATGTGTTGGTCTTCCAGTGGTTTTGGTTGAGGTGAAGTAACACCTGAAGCATCAAGAGTCGCTGAGGAGACCAGTTCCATTGGAGAAAGGCCATCCTAGGGAAGAGAATCTTGGCAAAAAGAGCCGGCAAGAAGCTAGGTAGGTCTTGGACTTTCTGGAGCTGGGGGGAGAAAACGCCGAGGGGGGAGTGGGGATTGGGAGGGCCAGTTGCTGGAGCAGCAGCTGCGGGGCCGGGGCCTCTCCACGCGACAGATTAAAACCAGGCCCCGACGCGCCCCTCCCTCCCCACGCGTAAAAGGGGCCTTTCAAGAGACCCCGCGTAAATAGGTATCGGCTGTCACCTACAGGGCTAGTGATCGCCTTCTGGGAAGGAGTCGGGTGTTGTAAGGATGGTCTCCGCTCGGCGGCAGGCTCTCTCAGAGACGCGCAGCCGTCCAGGTAAGAGACTGCGGGAAGCACTGGAATCTTTCACTGGTAATGGGGCACGGCTCTGAGAGGGGTGCCTGTGCTTTGGTCAGGAGAAACGTCTGGTGGTGGAGCTGCACAAACATTTGGAAAGGCTGAGGAGCATTAAAGAGGCAGAAGCAGAAATAGAATGGTGGAGCAAGACTCCATCCTCCTTGAGGCGAAGACAGGAGTAATTGTCCGAGAGAAATCAGGATGATGGTGTCCCTGTATCCAGCCCTTGACAAGAGGAAAGGCAGAAGCCTACATGATAGGGGTGAGTGGACAGCAGTTCAGGGTTGGGCCAGAGGGCGATCTCCAGGCCTCCAGTTCCTCTGAACAGCAGATACAAGGCTCTGGTTGAGGAAGGCCCTGCAAATGAAGATGTTAATGAAACACCAGAAAAATGCTTGCAGTTATAGAATAGTTTGGATTGCAAGGGACCTTAAAGATCATTGAGTTCCAACCTCCTGCCATAGGTAGGGACACCTCCCACTAGATCAGGCTGCTCAGTGCCTTGTCCAGCCTTGGCCTTAAACATCTCCAGAGAGGGGCCATCCACAACCTCTTGCAGTTGAGAAGGCCTGTTGCATCAATTACAGCCTCAGCCACATGGGAGAGAAGACAGGCTCCCCTCAGGGGTATGGGAGGCCCAATATGCTGGGTAGGCCCTCCCTCACAAAGTCTTCCAGGAGCCAGGGTCAAGGACATCACTAGGAATCTTACAAACCTGGTACAGCTAACAGACTATTATCCATTACTTATCCTTCATATAGGTGGAGAGGGGTCTGCAACTCAGGAAACTAGGGAAATCAAAAGGGACTTCTGGCCCTTGGTAAAAAACCCTTAGGGGGTCAGAACACATTATCTTTTCCTTGAGCTTTCCAACTGGGGCAAGTGACATTGGAAGGAATATTTGGTCTAGCAAAAAATGGCTCCATGGCTGGTGTTGGGTTCTTTGACAACAGGATGACATTTGAGCCACCAGAAATTGCAAAGGGAAAAGAGATTCTTTGCCCAAAACATTGCAGGGCTGATTGATAGGTCTTTAAACTGAATGAGAAATGGAGAGGGACAGTAATACCTGGCATGTCTGTGACAAGCTGTTGGACAGCATGTCAGGGTTAGGGGGACAAGGGCCTAGTGAGGGTCCTTGACCAATTACCCCAGGTTTGTTGGGGGCACTCCATCACCATCATGGAGAGGAGCCAGGGAAACTTGAGATGGTCATAGTTAAGAGTAAAACACCTCAGGGGGCATTTCTCTAAGAAGACAATGCAGTTAGCAACCTAGTTGAGGTGCCTCTGTGCACAAAGTAGGAAGGTAACTGGAGTAATGTGTCAGCTCTGGTGCCCTCTGCACAAGAGGGTCTCAAAATCCCTTCTGTGCTGAGGTCAGGAGCTAGGACCTGCCCTGTGGACTTTCAGGGAGTTGATTGTCTATGCTTTCTGGCAAGGGACCACAGCCCATTTTCAGTTTTCCTAACCTATTTTTGGCAGTATGAAATAGGGGAAACTATTTGACTCATCCTTCCACTGTTTTGTCATCCTTTCCCCTTTTTGGACATCTCCTGCCTGTGCCTGGCCAAGGTAAAACCTGTTGCCCTATGTAGGGCTCAGGCTCAGGTTTCTCATGGCAGTTTATACAGCTGCTATTGACAGGGATGGTTTGCACTTATGTGTGTACTCAAGTCTCACCAGAAGCTTCTGCTCCCTTATCGTGTCATGTGATAAGCAGGAGTCACTGGGACAACAGAGTGGGGACTGGAGGATGAAACAGCCCATCCTTTGGCAGAATGGCTCTGCATCAGGGATCATTCCCTTATAGGACATGAGCTTGCCTATTCTTTGAATAAGTGAGAAACCATGCCAGAAGGGAAATCTCAACTTCTGCCTAGGACTGCTGCAGTGAAAACAGAGGGGATCACAGTTAGAGGCAAACAGCATGATCTCCCTTGTGCAGGGCATAAAGCTATTTGTTTCACAGCCCTGGAAACCAGCTCCCAGGATTCTTCTGCCAAAGTCAAATAGTAGCTTTGGAGGCAACATGTAATTTTTACCTTAAAATTACTTGGTGTCTCACAACTTGTTATTTCACTTTGGTTTTAAAAAACTCAAAAGATTAGGTGGTTTCTGCAAGCACAAACCAAAGCAGGCAGCTTCAAATGGACACCAAGACCAATGCTGCCTGTGTAATTACATTGCCTATATTTAATCTCTCAGAAGCATTTGGCAGATGATTTAAATCTCAGATACTCAATGAATATCTTCTGCTCTTAAGCTCAACTACCATTTACATATTCTCCTTTGCCTGAAATACAGTCAAAATACTTGGAGGGTACCAGAGTGATCGCTGCTCAGTGAGTGTGTATGTCTATCTGTATACGTACCCATGGAGATCTCGGGGTGGGGGGGGATGTATGTGTGTGCGTGTACATTACATGCCTTTGTTTACTTTGCCAAGGGTTTGCTCTGGTTTGGTTGTGCCTTGCTTTTAACGAGCTGAAAATCCCCTCCCTCTCCCCCGGATTCAGAGGAATAAATATGCATGGCTTGTAATTCTGTTGCAGCTCTCGCTCCCCCAGCTGATAGGGTGACGTGGAGTTTGGAGGCTCGCAGATTGGCTTTTTGATTTGGCTTCTTGCTGCAGTTGTGCAAACCGCTCGCTGGCTCCCAGAAACCAGGCTCAGCGCTTCGCCGTGCGCCGTAACGCTGGGAAGCCTGGACAGAGCACCGATGGTGTGAGCGAGGGAGCAAGGGGAAGCCCGACAGATTCTGTGGCAATCTAGGGTACAAGCCATTTTCTTTTTCTCCCTCCCCCGACCCCCATTCATCTTCGTCCTCCTTCGCCAGATCTCCCTTTCCTCCTCGAACTCCACCGCTTCACGGAGCTGAAGATCAAGGCTGGTGGATTTATCAACATTTTTACCTCTACCCCTCACCCCCTTTTCCAGATGCACCTCCCCGCTCAACCTGACAGCTGCAAAATAGAGCACAGGTTTTGTAGCCAGAGAGGCAACTTGGACTGACATGCAGAGTCGACCTCGTACCCGCACACACCGTCGGTGAATCACCGGGAGATACGATGAGCTCCCTTTAGGAACCGGAAGGATTTGCACGGGGAAAAAGCGGAGCACCCCTCTTCTCCCGCACCCCCTCCGAAAAAAAGTCAGGAAAGCATCAGAAGGGGTAAGTAAGAGGGTGCTCCCCTATTGCTCCGGAGGAGACGCAAGGCTGGTGGTTAAGTTTTCTGCAATCAAGTGGGGCTTCATGCCTTGCATAGAATGGCCGCGGAGCTGGGGGTGCCGGGCGGGGGGGAAGGCAGGATGTCTCTTTGCAGGCTGGGCTGCCGGGCTGCGGGGGGTGGGAGGGAGAAAGGGATTTAACGTTGCCCAGGTGCTGGGAGCTCGCTCCGCTCGCTCTGTTTTGCAGACGCGGCGGCTCCCTGTGTGTGTGTCCGTGTGGGTGCGTGTGTGTGCGCTGCGGGGGGAGGGCTTTTGCATACGGCGCGGAGCGGCCGCTGCGGGCTGGATGCGCGGTTGGGAGGGGGCGACGGGCCGGGCGCTGCGGGGCCGGGGCCTTGTCGGAGGAAAGGAAGGAGCGGTGGGAAGCGCTGAGATCAGGCGGGGAGCAGCCCGCTCCTGCTGCACCGGGATCCCGCCCGCCGCCGGGCTAGGGTGCCCCGATTCGGTGCGGTGCGGCGCGGCCCGCAGGGATGCCGGGGAGCCCTGGGAGGGGAGGAGGGGGGACTACGAGGGTCTGTCCGGGGCTGCCGGGCGGCGGAAGCGCCTCTCATGCAGTGCTATAAATTTCCTCTTTTAAAAAATTTCCGAAATAATAAAAAAAAAAAAAAATTATTTTCCTTCCCGAAGGAGGCTGGGCCACGCCATCCCCGGCCGCGGGCTACTGTCCCCGGGCAGCTGTCGCTCTCTGTCCGCTGGGTCCGGCTTGTTTACTGCGGGTGTCAAATATAGCTGCTGCGCCAGGCTCTGCCCTAAATAAGGCACGGGGCCGGTGGCGGGGGCCCCCGCAGCCCCCAACTGGTAGGGGGAGAGAAAGAGTACACACACGCACACACACGAGCTGACCTAAATGTTGGGTAATGTCGTGCTCTTCCTTCCTCACAGCCTTTCATTTTCACCTGTGTCGAAAGTACCCATAACCCTGGGTGTGAGATGAAAACCTTTTGGTGTGTTTTTTATGGTTATTCTAAAACATAAGTCTGTGGCCATTTCTCCTTCCTCCAAAGTGGAACTGTAGTGTAATGGTTTGGTTCCTGTCTCCTAGTTTTGTTCCTAGGCTTGTTCTTGTGGTTTCACCCTAAAAAAATCTGTTTCACATTTAAGATGAAGTGCTGGAGAAACAGCGAGGGTGAGCATGGGTACCTTATGCACATTCCCTCCTCATGCTTGTGTCTGTATTTCTTATATTCCTCACATCTCTTTGTAGAGCAAAAGGGAGATTTTGTTGAGCCTTTTTTTTTTTATTGGGGAAGACATGACTTAGGTAAGGGTGCTCATCCTGTGCTCTGTGGTAGCCTGGTGGAAGGCCTAGCAGAGCAGAGCTGCCTTAAGTGTACTGCTGAGACAGAGGCTTTGAAGGTGCTCTGTACTTGTGGTGCAACAGGGAGAGGCATTGCTCCCCTGTGGCACAAGCAATTTTAGGGAGTCCCTAATTCTGCTCCCTCAACTATTGTTGAAGGTGTTTGTTTATCCTGGTGAAGGTTTAGCTAAGGAAGTAAGTCATGTTTGGTGCTTACATTCAGGCTTCTATGGTCAACTAGAACAGGACCTGTTCCCTGTGCAGAAGTAGTGATGTTAGAAAAGAGCATGTTCAGCTACTGCTGAGGGGCGTTGCAAAGCTGGGGAAGAGTGAGAACAGCTCAGGAGCCCTCAGTGCTTGTGCTCATGGACTATGTGATGGCAGTCACATCAGTTACCCCCTGTTGTAAATCAAAGGGTGTAGTACCAATCAGGATAAGGAAGGAGAAGATTGAATGGGATATGCAGAGAGCCCTGGGTAAAAGGTGCAATTCAGCAGTGTGGTGCTGTAGTTTTTTCTACCCAATCAAATAGAAGTCCTGTTTTAGTAAGTTGGAGATTCAAGCATATCCCAAATGCTCAAGCTGTGACATATTGTTGTAATCCCTCAGTCCTGTGTAAGGACAGCAAAAATGCAGATAGGCTCAAAGTCTCTGGCAAACTTCCTGTGTGCTCATTTAATTTTCCTGAGTCTCATTCATAGAATTAGTAATATTTTTCTACCTGTGTGAGAATTTGATGAGAACATGGAAATGGGGAGTCATGGGCAATTGTTCTTCATAGGGGATGCTGGGCACTCGGGGTACTGCTCCTTCACTTGGCTGACTGATAGAAGGGAAAGAGAGGATGCTCTCTTCTTCCTCTGCCTTCCTCTGGAGCAGTTGGGGCTGAAGTCAGATGAGGTTGGTCTGAGTGTGGCAGATCCTATCATATTGCTGGGAAGACAGGAGAGGGTTTTTCTAAGGTCCTTGGCTGACCTGCTGGTTTCAGAGATTCCTTCCGGCTGTCAGCATCCTCTTCCCCAAGGCAGGGAAGTACCATAATAGAGCCTGTCAATACTTTTTATTGGAAACCAACATAAGATATATTTCTTCCACCAATATTTTCAAGTGAAGTACCATCCGGATAAATGGATTTGTCTGTCAGTTTTTTGTTTGCTTTTTTTAAACTAACAGCATCAATCTCCTCTCCTAAGCTTCCCCAATGACCAAATGACGTAGACAAATAGTTCCTTGTTCTTTTTTTACTCTTGTGTTTCATATGCCTTTCATGTGCTTCAACAGTTAAAGTGATGGCTTTGATTGCTGTTCAAATTTCTTTCCCTTTTTTTTTTAATTGGGTAGTAATAACTGATTCTATATTTAAATAAAAATGAAGAAAAATTACATGGACAATAGGAGAAAAAAGAATCTCTGAAGTCTGGCAATTGATAGTTGTGATGTTCTGTCTACCATCACCCAGTGTTCTTAGGTAGTGTGGCATAGACTAATTGTATTGTTGATTTACTTTTTAGATAATGCTAACTCCTAAAGGCATCATCGCAGTTGGGCACCCATGTTGCAAAGTACCATACAAATGTCTAGTGAATTATGGTCTTTGTCCTGAAGAGTTTCATGCATTGAGAGATATATTAGATCCCAAGCTGGTATTGGAACTCCTTTAAAAACATCTGTGTTGCTGAGCCTAATGGGCCTGCATTTGCTGATTTCTGTGGGGCCATGAGATTAGGGGTGGAAGATGAACTTGCTGGCCCCTCTCACCTCCTGAATTAAATCCAGGAACTACCTTGAGTCCCCTGAACTTCAGGGGACTGCTTGAGGACTAACGCGATAAGGACAGTAGTTGGCTTCCCTCTTTCCCCTCTGCTCTCTCTCTGCCTTAGTGCTTTACAGTGCAGGCTCTAGTTGAGACCTGTCAGTGATTCGTGTCAGTTTAGCATGATGGCCTCCCAATCTCCCCTCCAGGCACTTTTGTCACAGGGTTTTGCAGGAAAAGTAAGGCATGGGGTGGCAGGGATATGTTGTGCCATTCTGAAGGTACTGCCACTATCCCATCTTGCCAGTGTTGCGGTGAAAAGACCCAGGCACAGCATAGTAGATTGATTAGTTTGTCCCATAAGAGGTGATCATGATGATTGTGCCCCCATGCACCTTAAACCCTAGGTTTTCTGGTAATCTGCCTTAAATATACTTGTCAGAGCCTTTGATCACACAGCTGAGCTGTTGCTGATGTCTCTGACAGTTGACATCATGGGAGAGAAGGAAGCTTAGGGCACTTAACATTTCTTTTATGGTGGCTTGTTTTCTAACAAAACACTCCAATGAAGATTTTCCAGCACAATAAAACAGGGAGCTTTTCCAGAGCACTCAGATTTAAGGAGAGGCTTCTGTTTCCATTCAGTGTTTCCATTCACTAGCTGATTATTTCACAGCTGCAAAACCGGACTTGCTATGTTTGCTACTTTCCTCTGTGCTGTCTTTTTACCTAAACCTCCTGACTCACGATAGCAGCAGAGACAGCAAGGTCAAGAACAATCAGAAATACTAAATATTCTGTGCTGCTGGGCATGTTTTGCAACCAGGGAGGTGTCAAAGAGTTTTAGAAACTATCAGCCTATGAGACTACATTGCCAGTGCTTTCGTCCTCACCCTCTCCTAGGCTGGTACTTGGAAGCTGTCTCTGCAAACAGCAGCATTCTCCCAGCCGCAACATGGAGTATGGTTTTAATCAAAAGAAATGTAGTGATGCAGAGGTGTACCTGTGAGAGGGTGCTTAGATCTGACTGTTGAGGTTGTGTTGAAGGTGACATGTCCAGGAGTGAATGGGGGCAGAAAGGTGCCGATAGTGCAAGGTGCCCTGATGGTATATGGTATGCTGGTGAGAGTTGGTTTCCTTCCTCTGGAGAGAGCCAGAGCAAAAGCAGGGAGAAGAGAGCTGGGACACATCTGCACATTGCTCTGCCATTGGGCTGCAGCTCTCTCTGTATATTTCCTCTCAGTGCAAGTAGTGGTATGAGAGAGTCTGTCTCCAGGGTCCAGGGAGGCTGTGAAACCCTCCTCGGCCCCAGTGTCATTTACTCCCACAGGTAAACTGGAGAAGATGGCACTGCATCTGCCATGTACTGCTGGCCCACCCCCCCTCGTGTCACATCTGGTCTCTGAGTAATGCACTATGTGAATGTCACCCCATTCTTTAGGTCACCATCCAGGGGATGACTGATTATCCAAGTGGTAGGGGACACAGGGAGCAGGTTTGGATTGTCATTTGGATTCTCTTCTGTTTTACATGGGCTTATTGGGTGGCCCCAGAGGGGAAAATTGTGCCAAGCACCAAGTCACTTAAGGAAAAGGATGAGTGAATACACCATCCTTTTGCCCTCCATACTTTTTGCTGTTTGAGTGAATTTGTTTTGTACCACTAAGGCCTCAACGTCTCCATTTCCCACCTTGAGTTGGACCTTATGTGGCAGGAAGTAGTATCTTGATGGTGAGCTTAAAGTTCTCCTTTATCTACTTCCTTGTTTTTGGTTGGGATTACTGGGTTACCCCTGAACATGGAAAAAATGAAGGGGGAGATGCATCTCTGTGTAGTGGTATGAGAATGTTAAATGGTCAAGGAGGTTGCAGGATTCACTGCTGCACGAGGTAGACTTGCCCCTTCCCTCTTGCCATTTGTACTCCCATGTCTACAGTCTTTCTGGCTGCTTGTTCCTTCTCATGTGCCTGTACTTGCAGGGCACTGGCACAGTGCCATGTGTGGCCAGGTGCTGAGTCCAGCTGGCTTTTCAGCCCAATCTGTTCTGAACTGTTCTGGTCCTTATTCATGGCATAGCCATGCTAACAGCTATGCCAACAAAAAAAAACGAGAGCTAGTGTGGAGTGGGAGTAAATGACCAAAAGTGGAAAATGTTCCGGTTGGCTTAAGAAGACCTGCTTTCACCTATAAAGCCTCAATTGCCTGTAGCAGTTAAGGCAAGGAGTTGTTTCAGCCTTGAAGTGTGCTCTTGGTGAAAAAGACAGTTCTGAATGTAAATTAGTTGCAGAGAACCTAAGAGTGATGGGGTCTGCAAAGCGCATCTTAAACTATTAAGAGGCACAAGAATCAGCAGGGAAAAAAGAAGACAAAATAATTTTCAATGCAGAAATCTTCCCAAGAACACACACAGGGGCTATTCTTGATTTTTAAAAAAAAATTTAAATGGGGAGTTTAGGATAAGCTATCTCTCAGTTGCATTATGCCAAATGGATTCAGGTTCTTCAAGAAGAGAATGAAATGAAAACTTCTCTACTGCTCTCAATTCTCTTAAGTCCCTTGAAAGCTTCACACTAGCACTCAGCACTTCATCAGCAACACTCTCTCTATGTTGGAACCTCCAGACTGCATTCCCTGGCAGTGCAAGTGGGAACAGTGCCAACTGTTTTATTAGGTTTGCACCCACGAAACCCACTAGCAGGCAAAGACCTGACTGCTTGTCCTCATGAGGCCATCACATGCTAAGTTTGTGATGCTGCCTTGCAGTCACTGAGGGCACTGTGCTGTCTCATGGCTAATTGGGGGACCCCTTTATAAGGACCTGAGGTCCCAGAGTCAGGTGGATGTTACAGTGTTGTTGTTTTCAAAGTGCAAGGCAAAGTGGAGCTCCCTGTGTGTGCTTTTTTTTTTTTTCCTTCAAAGGATCCACATAAGAGATAACGACTTGCTGCTGCTTTTGTTTTAGAAGCCCCCAGACAAGAGGGAGCCTTTCAAAGTAGTCTGGGTTGTAGAAGGCAAGCAGAGCTAGACATGACAGGTTATTCCATCTGAGCATCTTGAAGATGGGTGCACTAGACATTGCCCTCACATAAATTACCACCTGCTTTGACTCTTTAAGCATCATTTTTTCCTTCCATTTTAACTTTCCAGAGTAGGTTCAGGTTCACTTCTTCTAATAAATGTTTCCTTTTCTCCAACCTAAATAATCCATCTCCTCAAAGCGGACCTGACAGATGTTTCCCCCTGCAGTGACCCTGCACACACAGCTCACTTCATGAAACCCTGGCTTCCGTGGGGAAATGCAGCACTAGCAGTGACCCTGCTGGTGTCCCAGCTAAAAATAAAACCTGTCCCTCCTGGCAGTGTTGGTGTTTGTTTTTAAGTAGGTAGGCAGTTTTACCCATTGGATGCACTGTGCTCTAGTGCCAGGCAGAAGGTACAGCTTAACCTTCAGAGCATGATGGAGCTGCCTACCCTCTGGGTAGTTGCACTGAGAAGATGCTCAGTTGCACTTAGTGCACCTACATCACTCCCCAAAAAACTGCCAGCTTGCCTCCTGCCTGCCCAGATGCACCTCTTTGCTGCTGCGTGCATCCCAGTGAGTCATGACCACCCCTCCCTTCCCTAGCTGCTTTTCCTTCTTAAATATATACATTTCTTTTTGATTGTCCAGCATCCGCCTCAATCACTCTATGTCTTCTAGAGGCATCCCTCACATGTTCAACTCCACTCCCATTTGTCCTCTAAGTATGGCCTGCTATCTGTCTCTCGGGTCCATATGCGCTTGGCTTCTGGGTCAAAGAAAAAGGTTGACCCAGTCGGGAACTAGATGCTCAGTTTAGAAGGATCTTTCCAGCTTTCTCTGGAAAACACACATCAGCAAGTTTGAAATATGCTCTGGAGCAAGAGGAAGAATACATCCTGGAAGGTCAATCTATTCATGTTTTCAGAGTCTCCATGCTCATCTGTTTTTCCTTTGACTCTTCCCATACTTACTTTGTTTTCTATGGCTTCAAGTTCCACAGATTGTATAAATAAATTTATAACTTTACCAGTGCTCACTAGGTAAATACCCTGAGTCTGTGAGCTTTCAGTTGCTGCTAGCCTTGAGTTTCCTTTGGTCAGCTGGTTGGTTGGTCAGCTCTGTCCCTCTGACCAAAGCTGATTTCCCAGTGAAGGCTGAGAGAGGGGACATGGGAATTGTGAAAAGGGAAGTGGGAGTTGTGCTAGATTGTGCAAGGTTCCAAAAACCTCCTCTACTTAATGTCGCAAAGAGAGCATGAAGAGGTGACATAGTTATAATTTGCAAGTATCTGTACAGAAGCTAATAATTATCAAGTGTGTTTGGCTGTCTGCAGTCACCTTGGGCAAAAGAATGCTGGTCTCTCTGGTGTCACATTCTTATGCATTTTTGAAAGGTCCAGCAGTGCTGGTGGCTTGCTGCACAGCACAGGAGGCTCTGAAGGGACTGCTGTACGTGCTGCTTGGCTGGTAGCTGTGTCCAGGAGGGACCACAGGAGAGCTGCTGCCAGAGGAGAGTCAGGGAAGGAAGGCATGGAGGTGTTTGTGTGGGAGTCTATATGGGGAGGGGAGAGCAAAAGGTAGGGAGAATGGGCAGAGGAAGGACTGCTGCAATTGGGAGGGTTGTTGGAATACAGGGCTCAAATTATTTGAAAACCCATTTTTATTAATTTATGTGCTCATTGATCTCCCACAGCAAATTAAATTTATTTCAAGGCTTTGCTTGTCTTTAAAAGCAACCATCCTTTTGTCAAAGATCTCTTATGTTTGTTCTTTTACTCTATGCGTCACTGACCTGAATGAAATAGTAATGGTGGGTTGGCCTGGAGTTGGCTCTCCTTGTCTCACGCCTTCTCTCCTGCTTGTGTTTTGAGGACTGCTGCTCCTTTCTCAGCAAAGTGTTTTTCCATCACTTGTGACAGGTTTCCCAGATGACAGAAGTTACTGTCATCAACAATGGCAGAGCTGGATTCAGGACACCATCTCAGAAGCAGGGTTGGGCAGGAGAGATTTTTTGTGCTGAGAGAGGAGGGAATGGGAGGCAGAGTAAGGGTGTGAGGCTGCTTGCTCTTGCCTTAGCTATTGCTCAAGTTGGTCCTCTAATGAAACTCCCAGTGAGAGAGAGACCCTGTAATGTTCTTGCCTTAGTAAGTAGAGCACATCTCGGTTTTAATCTTTGCTTTGCTGACATTGGTGGAAAGATTATTTCTGCAGTGCCTGAAGGGGACCAAAACCCCTCAGTAAAACTGATAGACATGTGGGACTATCATCCATCCATAATGGGGACTGTGCCCCTCAGTGGCAGGACAAGAGACTGTCCTCTCTCTTTGCCATGATGGCTTTTATAGACTGTACTGTGTGTGGGTGTATGGGATGGTCGTCATGTTATCCAGGCACCTACATTAAGCCTTTCATTGTACCTCCAGGAAGGGGCACTTTTAGGATGCTGATCCAAGGTGACGCTGGGCACATGATGGAGAAGGGAGACTTGTTTACTGTGGTCTAGTGGTGTAGAGGGAAGGAGGATTTTCTCTTTCCCTTGTCTCATTTCAGTGCACTTGGCTGATGTGGTCATCTCCCATGACTCAGCTGCTTCTGTTGGCAGGACTAGTTGTAGCAAATTCTGGGCCAGCAGGGAGCACTGGGAGGAGGGAGGGACCAGGGTGGGATGGGTAAGAATATAGTGGTTAAGGAGGAAGCAGGAAGATGCCCCCCAGCTGGTATGTGTGACGTGAGTTGCAAAGAGGAAATAGATGAAGCATTCCTTTTGGAAGTTTGTGTTGTATGAAATGTGGCCATTGCTCCTCAGGCAGCTCTTCTGGTAGAATAAGCTGGCTCTGCTGTCTTGGGCTCATTGGACCTATGCTGATTTATGCCAGAAGAAATATGGCCCTAAGGACCCTCTGTCTCTTCTCTCTTGCCAGGCTTCAGCTGATGGTATGCAGGTTGACTGTGATGGAAAGGCAGTGCTCATTTTTAAGATGACTTTGTGTAAAAGGAGGTTTTCAGAGGGGAGGGTCAAGGAAGGAAAGCTGATATAAGCAGTGCTCTGAATGGAATGAAAATGTAGTTTCTTACACTTTGGAGATAAACAATGGTGTGATTATTACATATTTTGCTGGGAAATATTTCTGATACAAAATACCCTGCATCCAATTTTCAAATGTTCCTCACTAGTATCTAAGTTACATCTTGGGAGAGTAGAAGACTATCATTTCAGGCATGATAGAAATGGTAAGGGAGGAATCTCATCCTTTTCAGGTAAGGTACTTTGTTGTATGCCCTGCACCAAGCTGGCATACACATAGAGCTAATTTTGAGTTTTTGACTCCTCTTGAAGGATGGCACTTTATGCTTTTTGAGTGTGGGATCTGCCCAGTGCTCTTGGCAGGAACCAAGAAATGAACATATTTGTCTTCAGAGAAGACAGCAGTGACCTCTTCTTGTCATCTGGTTTTCTGTGGGAATATTAAATCATGCTTAGGTGTGCAGATTTCTATGGGGTCATGTTGTCCAAGTAGGTTAAAGAGCTGCTCCATTAAGTTTCTAACTACTCTGTGGTCCTTTGTGACTTACTCACTCCCTGTATCTTAGACACATTGCGACCATGGGAAAGTTCTTACTGCTGTAACAGTGAGAGAGAAAATGTGGATATTGAAGATGACTGGCTCTAGACAATAGTTTGGATTAGCCACCCTTGACAGGACAGAGTGGGCAGCCAGCCTGGGAGAGCAGACCTGTGGTTGGAATGCAGACTGAAAGGAGGAGGGTGAATGATCCTGTCTGGTAATGCCATAGTGAAGAACAAATCTCTGGCTGTATGTGCTGTGGAGATTGGAGTGGCATGTGGCTTTATACAGCCCTCAAGGAAAGCCATGAGAGGGTGGGGGGAGAAGAAATGAAGGTGAGGCTAGAGATAGCCTGGAGACTGCTGCCACTTACTGTAATTGTTGTAACAACTCAGTTTCCAGTGTCTGTTGTCCATGTCATCTCTGCAATTACCGTATAGTAAATATGACTTGAGACTAGCAAATAACAGAGTTAATATTAGGAGTGAATCTGTAAACAGCTAGTGCATAAATGAACAAAGAGCAATAAACAGCCTGGATTTAAGAAGAATGAATTAATTGTGGTAGATGCAAGAGTTTGATGTTATTTTGGTTTTTTTAAGCAGTTGCAGAATTGAAGAGCTGAAAAAACACTGAAAGATTAAGATTCCTCTGTCAGTAAGAGATACATGGGCTATGTGTCAGGAAAAGGTGAAGGTAATGTGTGAAATCTTATTTGATAACTGTATTCAAATGGATGAATTTACAGATTTTGGCACCCTTCAAGTGAAGTGGGAGGTATTTTGAGGATAACCCATAGCTGAGTGCGTTTTTTGTGCCTCCTGCTGTGCTCAGATCTGCAGAAGCAGTGAGCATGTTACAGTGTATTTCCCTCCTCTCAGCTGGAGACCGACTTTTTGGTTGAAAATCTGGAAATCTTTGCTTTGCTTCTGTACGTAGCAGTCAGCGCAGTGCTCTTCACACAAGCCTCACGATGCTGGGGACACAGCTAGGGTGAAGAGATCTTCAGAAGTGGGAAACACACCAAGCTTGTGTATAGTGATCTTTGTAACAGTCCTGTATGTTGTGAAAACCTGTTGTGTGACAGAACTGAGGGGCAAGGCTTTGCTACCCAGGCTTGTCTTGCCTGCTCCAGCAGGAGCAGATGTGAAACGGTTTTGATGGGAACAGGCACTGGGGTACGTTGCTTGTAGATACCCAGCTGCTTCTGAACTGCCTTGAAGATGAAAAACTAAGAGGAGATCAAGATAAATTATTAAAAGGCAACCTGGACTAATTTATAAAGATTAAAATAAATCTGTGTGCTTTGGTCAAAGAATAACTGTGGAGGAGAGTGGCTGTTTACAAGTATCTGAAGCATGTAAATCTCAGGCAGGGAAGAGAATGCCTAAGAATACTTCAAGGACAGAATAATGAGAACTAACTGCATAAATTTTCTTAATTTTATCCTAAATATATGAAAGACAACTAAAACCTCAGAGATAAATTACATCATGGCAAAGTCTATATGGGAAGTTGTGGAAAAGCCGTCATTTGTGGACGTTAGGAAATAATGTTTACAAGGAGAACAATGCAGCTGCAGCCCCTGAGGCATGGGCCAGATAGCTCTTCTGGTTCTACTCTGACTAAGTCTGTGAAACCTGTGCTAATTGGGCTGTTCGAGAGCTTTTCCTGTCTGCTCTTTTTCTGGGCCTATTGCACAGAGGAGCGTGGAAGTCTTTAGTCTAACATGAAAAATGACAAGCCACTTGCTCCTAGTTGCAGTGGTGATGGTCGTTTCTGAAGCACAGTCTTCTACTCATCTTCTGCACAGTTTCTCAGTGCCTCATTTGTGCTGCTTCTGCCTTCATTCATCTTTAAAATCTTTTTCACCAAGGCAGGAATGAGGTCTTTTGAACAGTCTTGTTCAAAACTCAATTTCTATTGTGTATGATGTGGCATTTCTCGTTAAAATATATTTTTTGCTTGATTTGAAATGAAAACAAAAATAGAAATTGTATTTTTCCTTGGAGAAGAAGTTAAGAAAGCATGTTCCTCAGCTGCCAGGGTTAGCACCCAGCATGGTTGGCTGGTAGCTGTTTCAGGAGCCCCTGAACTGGCAGGAAAAGGGCTCTCTGCCCAGCTACTCGTCTCATCAAACCCCACACATCATAAGTTTTATTTTGTTTGTCTCAAATAAGTGTTTTCTGTCAGAAAGTTTGTATTTTTATTAGGTAATTCTGCATCTAAAGGGGGTGAGATATGACTAAAACACTTCTCTCCCTCTTACTTACCATTTAGTCGCCTCTGTATACAAATTACTGGCTCTGCAGCACAAATGCACTATTGACGACAAATCCTACAGTCTTTAATTGTAGTTGTTGCAGTTTTGTCTCCAGAACGCTGAAGAAATGGCTTGAGTTGCTGCTGTCATCTTTCCTCTAGGATGCTGTGAGTCACTAGGTGATAAGTTGCACTCTGATGGTGGCACCTGAACTAGCAGTATAATATGTCGGTGAAGCAGGAGCAGTAAATAAAACACCCTGTGTGCTGCCAGAGGCAGTACATAAAATATCTTTTACTGACAAGAAGTTTTCCTCACACCGCTAGAATAATTTTTTCCCTTCCTACCCCCCTCCACAAATTGTCTTTACTGCTCTTTATAAACCTGCAAGACAGAGCATGATGAAAACTTCTACCTTGAAGGCTGCAGCAGAAAAGTCAGTGCCTATTGCAACCCCATGTGTTGTTGGGTGGCTGCTCTGGATTGTCTGTATCAGCTGCAGTCTGTGGAACAGGCAGAGGGCCTCTGACTAGCTGACCCAGTAACTCCACTTCTTTATTTCCCTCAGCTTCCTAAACCTCAAAGGAAGGACTTTCAGCCTCTTCACTGGGCCCTTTCACATCATAGGCAAAATTCAGGGCCTGAATAAGATGCTTGAAAGTACCTGCCCTCTCAATTTGAGACCATTCAGACTGTGAACAATGATTTTTTCAGATATGCACTGGTATTCAAGCACTGGAAGGCTTTAGTTATGTTTAGGAATACTTCTAAACTCAGGTAAAAACCTGGTATTTGAAGATATAAACCCAGGTGGAGGCTTTCCAGCAACTTCCAAAACTTGCAGTGACTTTTTCCTAATGTACATGTGGTTGCCACCAAGGTGCTACAGTGAGGTTCCAGTGCAGTTTGTGCCTTGAGGGCACCAACTCTGGTTGTGGTTTGTCATAAGCAGACTTTGCCTCCATACCTGCAATTTTTTACTGTGAAGATAACTGAGCACTGGCACAAGATGCCTAGGGAGGTTGTGGAGACTCCATCCTTCATTTTTTAATATATTGTCAATATTCACAAGACAACTGGATGTGGTCCTGGGCACCTGGCTCTAGTTGGCCCTGCATGAGCAGGATGGACCGGATGACCTGTGAAGGTCCCTTGTATCTCCTATGTGAACTGAAAAATACTACAAAACAGCATTCAGAAAAACAGCAGTGAGATTGTGTATTGTTAATGAAAAGAAGAAAAATACATCTGCATCATATGCTTTTTAAGCAGAAGGATGGCCACTACAAGTCTATTTGTCAGCATAAATACTACGTTTTGTTTTCTGAATTTTTCTTGCAGTTGTGGAGGAGAAAAATGAAAAGGATAACACTCGCTGTGCCTTAGCCTGAGGAATATGGAAAAGCAGAAGTGCCGGGACTCCTATGGAGGCTGTGCTAGACCACATCATAAATAAGGCTGGCTCTCAAGAGCATGGCTGTGCTCCTCCTTTATGGATCTGTGCACAGAGGGTAAACCGTAGCTACTGTGTCCATGTATATCCATCTCTACTGTACAAATATTCTTCAGCAGGGATGAGACCAATTCCTGCCAGTCAAGTACAGCTGTTGCAGTATAGGATGGGGACAATAAATTATAAGCATCTTTATGGGCTTGCTGTTTATAGCACTGCTTCTTCAGGAGCATCATGGATGCCATGAAAAACCATCATGGACTGGTTCCCCAGGGCAAGTTGAGTGTTGGAAGGTTACTCTTAGCTGTAAACAGACTTGTGCTCTTTTTGGGTCAACTGCTGGGTTCACTGAGTGTAATGGCATTCCATCACTGCATCACTCATTCCTGTCAGGAATTAGTAGTTGAGTCATTATGTCAATTAACACCCATGTACCATGCTAGAATTGCAGAAACTACTCAATTTAGTAGAGCTTGTAAATATAAAAAGAGTTGCTACAAGAGCTGTGTTTTTAATTTTTTGCATGATCTTGAGAGAAAAGGCTTTTTTTAACACGTACCAAGGAGGTTATTCTGTAGGCTGCTGGTGCTAGGTTTTGGCAGGTTTCATGGGGTGCTAAGTAACAAGCACCTACAGGTCTCCACCAGAACTTTTCCACAAAGCTGAACTGCAGGGATTTGTTATGACCTAAGCATGAGTTCCATTATTTTTTTTTCCTCTTAAAAACTAGCTGGTGTGGTAGTAGGGAGCTAAACAACCTATTGCTATGTATTATATGCTATGTAAAGTCAGCTTGGGGTCTTTGGCTGTGCTTGGAAATTTGCATTTGTTGGACAGAATGGATCTAATTACACTGCTCAGGCTTTTGGCTTTGAGATAAATCTTAACTTACTTCCAGAGTACTCTTGTAGTGGTGAGCAAAGGGCTCACTGGTGGTTGAATGGAGGCAATTGAAAAATATGCCTTGTTTTGCTTTAAATGTTTTGTTATGCTTTTACTTTGGGGGAAGGAGAAGTGCAAATTAGCCATTGTATCTCTTCTGTTAAAACTCAGTTGCTTCTGTTCTTTGGTGGAAAGGCTGTAATTTCAGTTTTTGCAGATGCTTATAAAAAAACCCCATTTGCTTATAAAAAAAAAAGCTTTTTGATGTGTTTTTGGAGCTGAGGGATGTGAGTTCATGTTATTAAGCTGAACCTCATTTCTGTCTCTTCCAGTTCAGTGTGGGGCTCTATCATGACACTAATAGCTGCTCTGTAATCCACTCTGTTCTGGGACAGATGCTTGCCAAGTAGACAAAACCCTTGATCTGGAAATGTCTCTGTCTGGCCCTCAGGTGGTGCCCATGCCTGAATGGGGCTCATCCCA
This sequence comes from Turnix velox, assembly GCA_013400935.1. NCBI lineage: Eukaryota > Metazoa > Chordata > Aves > Charadriiformes > Turnicidae > Turnix > Turnix velox. The sequence continues at coordinate 93,870 of VZTY01023687.1, read as the reverse complement.
TGCTCAGATCTAATCAGTAGCCTTTCCTGGAGTCAAGGGAGAGAGGATATGTGGCCACAGATATGCTCCATGTACCTGATTTGGTGTGGGAGGGAGAGAGGAAGAAGACCAAGGTGTCTTATTTGCAGGTCAAATTAGAAGGTTTTTATAATTTAAAGGGAATTTTGTTTAAATAAGAAATTACTAAGGACTTGGCCTTTGGTTTTCTATTTACTGGGCAGTGATTTTGGGCATGTGGTATGTGGAGGTTATGTGTTAGCAGCTATCACTCTGTTATGTTGCCTATTGATTTGATTTCTTGTTGTGAATGCTTCCTGTGAATGCTTCCTTTTGCAAATACCCTTGCCTTTAGAGTCACCTGAGAAGCTGTACACAAAAATATAAATTCTAAGGGATAAATAGAGCTCTCCCATCTTTCTATCTCACAGCAGACAAAACATCGTTCTTCTGAAACTTGGTTTTTATAGAAGATGAAAGGAGCTTGATAGTTGTCTGAAAGTAATTTTCTATTGCAGGCTTAATTGTGACTAGCATGGTCCATGCTTCTTTCTGGACTATCCTCAGAGCTTATATCTTTATTTATGGGTTCTATTTATGGATTTATGGATTATGTGTCTACTGTCAACTCTTGTAGAGGAAGGAGTTCCCCCTGCTAAAGTAACTGTTAGGTATTTTCCCAGAGCCTTGCTATTGAGCACTAGCTCTTTCTGTTGCATGGATGCTTTCAGCTACTTGCCTCTTTTTTTCCATTGTTGTATGCTTGAACTTATCCTATCAGATAGCAAACACTTAGTACCACTGCCCTTATTTGCATGTATTCAATGTGATAGCAATAGTGGGGCAGAGACCTGTAGGAGAAAATTATCTCTGGTGGCAAAGATAAAGTGGAAATTATTATCTTCTTGTTATGAAGCCAAAGATCATCCAGTACCAACTGACTTCCACTGCTGCTACAGGCTTCTGTTTGCTTCCCATAGGATCGGGGCAGTGATGCTGTTAGAATTACACCTCTCTGCGTCAGACATGGATGTGTTTTGTCACACTGCCATTGGAGGAAGGACACTGTGTTGCCTTCTAAGTGACTAGGAGTGACTCAGGACTGTGCTACAAGCCCACCTAGAGCCCCAGTCATCAGAGCCAGACTCCCACTAAAGTTTCTTGTTCACAGTTAACCCTGCTGAGATCAGTGCTGCCACTTAGGGGAAGAATATGGGAGATTTGTACTTCACTCTTGGCCAGCCAGAGCTATGTAGAGCCCGCTCCACTGATTTCTGTACTGAGTTTAGAAGATATATGTGAGGGCAAACTTGCACCTTGTATAAGCAACCGTGCTGACCTGAGCTCACGTAAGAGTGACTTTTAACATTTCTGTCCTCTGTCATCTGAATGTTAAAACTGTTATCTCAGTGTGTTATTAACCACAATTTTTAAATTTCATAGTTTTATTCTATGTTGTAAAGGTCTTTTGCACCAGTTCTGAAGTGGGAGATGATAATAAGAATGCATCAACATTGTTTTTCATATTGGTTAGGTTAATATTTTTAATGTTAAAGAACTCATACTAAGATCTTACTAAACATTGTGTCTGTGGGCAAAGATCCTGTTGATCCCACTGGATAGTTTATTTGTGTCAAAGAATTGCAGGATTGGGTCACTATTTCACTGTAGAAAATTACTTTGACCTCTGGTTAACATTAAAGTGTTTGTCAGCAATACCAGAGAAGAAAAGTATTCACAAATTCTGAGATTTTATTCTACAGCCTACAGCCTGAGTATGGAGGTCTTAGCATATAAACAGAAGCTACGCTGGTAGAGGTTGGTTTTGAAACAATATATTATTAATTTGAAAAATAATAATAATATCCTCTTCTTAAGATCTATTTAAAAATTTAAGAAGAACTTGGCAAGGTCCTGGAGTGTGTTGAGAAATGGTGAGCAACAGAAACCATCACGGCATTAAGGAAGATAGATAGTGTTAATTACAGAAGGTTGCTGCCCCACAGAAGGGCTGGGAGGCTGGTGCTAGCAGTGATTTATTTCAAAGGGCAGTTTAGTCATTGTACTATTTCTAGACAAGGCTCTGAATCTAAGTGATGCTCAGGCTCTTAAGTAATTTTTGAAAGCAAATTTAGGTTCTTGAGTCATGTAGATGTTTTTGAAATTACTTCTGTCTTTCTGTCAGCCATTTCTAAGTGGCTGATCTTGGAAGATATTGCACATACTGGCTGCTGTACAGTTAAGTAGGAGCCAGGAGGTGGGTGGATACCTGCCAGCAACTGCAGGATGGAAAAGGATGATCTGATGTGCCCAGGGTGTTTTTGGAGCTGCTGTGTGAGTACAGTTGGTCTCTGTGTGCACCTTGAGTTGTAGACACCTAGAATGTGCCATCTTTACTGTGCATGTGCACACGTATACCTTGTGGCTCAGAGACCTTGGGCTTGCTGCTCATAGTCACTCAGCACATGTTCACTGATCCTTTCTGAGGGGTTTGTCAACATCCTACTGCCAGAAAGCTGATAAAATACCACATGGAGCAGGAGGGAAAACACAATGGGAGTGTCAAACCAAACCCAAGCTTTATGTGCTGATTAGCCCAGTATTCCCAATGACCCTGAGCTGTGGAGGCAGGGAGAAGCTTTAACAAGACTTTGAGACAGGGACCGGGGCTAGCTGATAGCCTTCACTGGAGCTGAGGTCCCTCCAATCCCAGGGGACTTGGTCAGGCTATGGTAGATGGGCTGATGAGTAGGCATTGGAGAGAGAATGTAAATAGGCTAATGTGGGAGAATCTCACTCTTCTGAATTAGTTTGGACAGCATGAAGGAGTATATTGTTTTTTCATATCAAGAATGTCAGATATGGATTTGTGATTCTGAAACCATGTAATCAATTCTCCCCCATCTGCTTTGCTTTGTCAGAAGTGGTTTCGTTCATTTGCAGTCCTTGTTCATGCTTTCCTTCCAGTTCCGCTTGTCTTTACAGATTTTTATCTGAAAGTAGTAAACAGTTTTGTTGATATAAAGAAGATTGCACCTACTTTTGAAAAGAGGCGAGTGACACAACATGATAATAAAATAGCCATTCGAGGTGCATTTGTTAATGCTGATAACATTAAAACGTTTCCTGTAATATTTACAGAGTAAGGGAGAGGGGAGGGACTTCCTCAAGTGCTTTGTTAGGGATCAGTTCTTATCTTCAAACTGCTGCTGTCTGGAGGTTTGGCATCTGCTCAGAATTGGTTGTCTGGGCATCCTTTTGAGATCATGGAGAAAGTGGGTAAAGGAAAAAATCCTTCTAAAGATGTGTATCTTAAGTACATCTTTTTGGGTCAGAACAGGGGTTGGACACAAAGGATTGTCCCGTGGAAGCAACTGTGTCTTTCCTCTAACTACAATTGGAGTTTAAGTGACTTCATTTAACTTATTGCCCAAGATTCAGAGAGGTATGGAAACTAATCCCAGTCCTACTGATTTGGCAGTAGAAAACTCAATAAAAGTTAGTGGGAGTTAAGGCTCTTGAACCTTCCAAGTGCTGCAGGTAATGTTGCTATTAAGTTTGATATTTCCTGCGAGATACTTAGCCGTGTCTGGACTCACAGACATGATCTGTCAGCTAAGGTCTGAGATCAAATTCTTCCAGAGGTGTTATATAATGGAAGGAGAATAGTGTGATCCATAGCAATGGAAAGAGTTACAAATTTGAAGTGGCGCAAGCACCTAGAGCATTATGTAGTCCATAAGGAACAGAAGGCACAGCGGGATGCCAAAACTATGTAACACATCAATCAGCAACTTTTATTTTGCTGCTATTTGAGGTCAGAAATTACTTCCATATTAGGGAGTGTTTGGAAATAAATTAATTTCTTGGGGATGCAGAGGGAATGTTGATTGGCATATCTGTTTTTCTGTATTCTCTAAGTTCATGAGCACAGCTTTTTTTTCTAAATCAGGTAGTTTTATAGGTTCCTGTGCCCATTTAAAAGCAGGATTATTGATGTAAAGTGCGATCCTCCAGACAGCAATGGAAAAGCTATTGAAAAATTGCTTTTGGTGCTCTGCCAAGCACATGAGTCCTTTACCCTATTTTTGGGCTGACATAGAGGCCTCAGAAGGTTGGGGGAAACCCAGGACCCTTTCTGGAGACTACAGCCGTTTAGGAGAGGCTGGATGTGGGGATCGTTTGGCCATTACCAAGTTAATCCATAGTTTATAACTGAATTATATCCAACAAACGGACTTCATTTGGAGATTGCTCACTGTCCTTAAGTAGTACTGCTTGTGTTGCTAGTGATTCCTTGACCATGGCATCATTAGGTGAGCGGCAGCTGAGTGATCAGTACTCCTATTGCACATGCTGTCGGTCAAGAGTAGGCTATTACATACATACACTTTTCCTCAATGTTACTTTTCTAGCAATTGTTTTTCATCTGCTGGGCATGTAAATGCTGCAGCTTGTTAGAGTCCCTGCTAAATACCATTTTCAAAGTGACAGAGAGATAACCCCTCCATCTCTACCAGTACTCTTCAGTGGTGAGATATTGAAGTGCATTTGGGTATATGTTGCATCTTCCTTTTCTCTCATGCTTCCCTCCCTCCTCTCTGTTTGTTTGTTTCAGGTTCTCGTCCTTTTTGGATCTACACAGTGGAAGTTGCATCTTGTGTATGGCGTGGTTAAGCTTGCAGCCTGTCACCTCGGCCTTCCTCCATTTTGGGCTGGTTACTTTTGTGCTGTTTTTGCATGGTTTGCAGGTGGATGCTGGCCTGACGGGAGACTCAACCAGTTCAGTACAAAACAGCTCGTGTTCAGGATCTTTTGACTGCAAGGAAGGTGTTATCCTGCCAATATGGTACCCAGAAAACCCATCCCTTGGGGACAAAATTGCCCGTGTTATTGTATACTTTGTAGCACTGATCTACATGTTCCTTGGAGTCTCCATCATTGCAGATCGTTTCATGGCATCTATAGAAGTCATTACATCGCAAGAGAAAGAAATCACAATTAAGAAACCCAATGGAGAGACCACAACAACCACAATTCGAATTTGGAATGAAACAGTTTCCAACTTGACCCTCATGGCTCTGGGCTCCTCTGCTCCTGAGATCCTTCTGTCTCTGATAGAAGTGTGTGGGCATGGATTCATAGCTGGAGATCTAGGGCCATCTACAATTGTTGGCAGCGCTGCTTTCAATATGTTTATCATCATTGCCATCTGTGTCTATGTGATCCCTGATGGGGAAACCAGAAAGATAAAACACCTGAGGGTTTTCTTTGTCACAGCTGCATGGAGCATCTTTGCTTACATCTGGTTGTACATGATCCTTGCTGTCTTCTCTCCAGGTGTGGTTCAGGTCTGGGAGGGTCTGCTCACGCTTTTCTTCTTTCCACTTTGTGTCCTTCTGGCTTGGATAGCAGATCGTCGTCTGCTTTTCTACAAGTATATGCACAAGAAGTACCGTACTGACAAGCACAGGGGCATCATCATAGAATCAGAAGGTGATCACCCTAAGGGAATTGAGATGGATGGCAAGATGATGAATTCCCACTTTCTGGATGGAAACTTAGTGACTATGGAGGGGAAAGAGGTAGATGAATCTCGCAAAGAGATGATACGGATCCTTAAGGATCTGAAGCAAAAGCACCCAGAAAAGGACTTGGACCAACTAGTAGAAATGGCCAATTACTATGCCTTGTCTCATCAGCAAAAGAGCAGAGCCTTTTATCGTATTCAGGCTACCAGAATGATGACAGGAGCTGGCAATATTTTGAAGAAGCATGCAGCTGAGCAAGCCAAGAAGAGTAGCAGCTTGCATGAGGTGCGGCCAGATGAACCTGAGGAATTCATCTCCAAAATTTATTTTGACCCATGCTCCTACCAGTGTCTTGAGAACTGTGGTGCTGTTCTCCTGACTGTGGTGCGGAAAGGAGGGGACATATCCAAGACCATCTATGTGGACTACAAAACAGAGGATGGCTCTGCCAATGCTGGTGCTGACTATGAATTCACCGAGGGGACTGTTGTCTTGAAGTCAGGGGAGACCCAGAAGGAGTTTTCAGTAGGAATTATTGATGATGATATCTTTGAGGAAGATGAGCATTTCTTTGTGCGGCTCAGTAACCTCCGTGTGGTGGAGAGTGAGGAATCTCCAGAGCTCAATAATTCCCCTTATCCAAAGGCTATATTGGCTTCACCTTGTGTGGCCACAGTGACTATACTGGATGATGATCATGCTGGCATCTTCACATTTGAGTGTGATGTTATACATGTCAGTGAAAGCATTGGTGTGATGGAAGTCAAAGTCCTAAGGACATCAGGTGCTCGGGGTACAGTCATAGTGCCATTTAGGACAGTAGAAGGGACAGCAAAGGGAGGTGGAGAAGACTTTGAAGACACTTATGGGGAGCTGGAGTTCAAGAATGATGAAACTGTGTAAGTACTCCATTAGTTTCTATTCTTGGGTCTCGTTTTGGTGTTTAACCCCACATTTTGCCTCCATTACAGGTGAATGCTGACAAGCGACAAACTTCTTTCTTCAACTTGCCTCCAGTTTCCTACTTACCTCTTTCAGGCAAGAACCAACAGCAGGATTTAAGAGCTCAATGTTCTTGTCCCTTTCCTCTTGGGAATGACAAAGTGAGGCTTAGAAATACTGCAGGGAGGAGAACAGAGGAGGAAAAGACATCATTCTCTGAGGTCCTTTACTAAAGCTAAGGGTTAATGGACAGTTAATGTAGAAAGAGAAGAAAAAGGATGAGCTTTTACCTAGCCAAAAATGGGAAAGCCTCTTTCTGAACACCAAACATAGATGGCATAGGAGTTTATTGCTATCTCTAGATTAAAAGTTTTCAACAGTTATTCCCAGGAAAGCAAGAGCTGCTCAGTAGATAATGGGGCTTTATTTGCACAGGAGCACCACATCATACCTCTGTCCCTAACCTGCCTGTGCAACTTGCAGGTCAGTGCAGCCAGAAGGTAAGATTCATAATGATGCCACAAATTCTGGGGACCCATTTTTTACTGTCCACTCTGGCAATTATCTAAAAATTAAGCAGAAATTTGTCCTGAGCTCTGACATCCAGCAGTTTAGGTAAACAATCTCTAAAATTAAAAGCAGATTCTTGATAATAATTCACAGCACAGGCACAGATGCAACCTATTCTGCTGGACTCGGGAAATCCTTCCAGTCTCTTTGTTCATATGGCCTACCTCTATTCCTCACATCATGTTCTCTGTGATCTCCCTATGTCAGTCCTTTACTACCTTTGGTTTTTTCCCTTGCAATTGGCAGTAATGGTCTAAAGCACTGCAGCTCACAGCCTGTCCATGTGGCTCTATGACCCAGTGTTTTCATACAGAATAAAGAAGGGAAGCAAAATAGTCTGTTCTGGTTCTGTTAATTCAGCTATATTGCTGTGTAGAAAGTAGGTGATACAAAGCTAGGAAGTAATAAAGACCAGAGCAAATAATGTCTGATTGCTTGAAGTACCTGCTGTTAACATTCGTGGGGAATGAGAAAAATCCCTTAGCTAAATTGAGAGAGGGAGGGGGCTGTGAACCCGGTGCTACAACTCGCTGGTGTTAAGTGCCGACTTTCCTCTTGTTAACATCTAATCACCGGAGCCATCAAAGGAAGAATGGTGCAGTCTTGCAAGTGGAATTAGGGAAGGGAAATCTTTGTACCAAGCTTTCCAATACAGTACCCAAAAGAATGTTAATGTATTAAATACTACAGAGCTGGAATGTCCTAATTCAGTAGCACCTTTTGCATTAGCCCATGAAACCATTTAGTCCTGCTAACATCTACAGTCCGGATGCTATTCCCTATTAAAGAAAGAGAAGCTTCTGATTGGCTGGGTTTAACCCCTATCAGAGATAGGAAAGGATCAGCTGTCCTCATCTGGCCTTGTCAGGGAGATGGGCCGTACGGGTTAGTCTCCTATACCGAGCTGCAAGCTGAATTCTGTAAAGAAAGTGAAGAAGAGTATCAGCTGTGTGGTTGTAGTCTTCTGTGAGTGAACTACCTAAAACTTAATGGGTACTACCTCACTTCAGCCAGGTCTTGGAGGAAAGACTTTTTGTCCTTGAGAAAGACCCATTAGTCTGGATAGCCACTGGATTTTGTGGTGCCAGATCCATATTACTTGAAACTCTGTTCCCTCTCTTTAACATTCCACCTGATGGAAGACTTCTTTTTTAGCATTGAGAAGTGCGACACAAGGTCAGAGCATACCCACATATTCGCTTCATTTGGATTAAAACAAATCACATTCACCAGAACCATATGTATTACCGTGAGACAGACTCTAGTGTAAATTAAGGTAGCCCAAAAATTAGTTGTGCATGGGTTACTTATGTACTGTGTTTTGTGACCCTAGGGCATCTTCGCCTAACTACACCTTTGTGGTGTACTTAAAGCTGTGCCCATTCCTGATACATTAATATGGATTTCAGTTCTAAATCAAAGACTGCTGGTAACAAAGCCTGTTAGCCATGGTGGCCATGGAGACTGTGTGACTAGTAGAAATTAATTTCTTTTGAAGCATGAATTAGTATGGCTGGCTCAACAGATCACTTAATCAAACTAATAAGCCTCACAGGAAGGAGATCATGTCAGCCAGCAGGCTGCTTTTATTCGCTCCTGAGTTTAATTTCAAATCTTCAGGTCTTCTGAGAATAGAGTTTTAGGCTGGAAACATATGAAGATAGTTTTCAGTAATCAGTGCTTGGCCTTTAAATTTGCTGAACACAGGGCAGTTGCTGTACTTTGCCAGCTCTTTCTCTGCAGTGTGGGTGGAAATAGCTATAGGAACTTGGAGCCAGTAATGGGTAGGTTAAATCTCTTCCTCCCTTTTTGTTTTCTAAATCTCAGTGCATAAATAAATAGTGCAATTATTCGTGCTGCAAACTAACTTGAGGTGATTTGGATTTGAATTTGGAATTCAGGCCCATAATGCTACTATTCTAACAAGTGCTATCTAGTTTTGATCAGCTAAGCTAGTTTGTGTAAGGGGGTGGATAGGGTGTTTGGGAGTTTGGCTAACTCCCAAAAGTTAGTGAGTTGTGATATTGCTTGGTACAAGACTGTATGAAGACACTGGGTCATCAAAGAGCCAGGGGATTGCCTGTCTGAACTTCTCAGGCCCTGCCTTGTTCATGTCTTGACACCGAGGGTAGCCCACCCACTATTCCTGAAAACTAAGTGAAGAAGGGTTCTTTACTTAAATATAACAGGATAAACAGAACTACTTTAAGGTTGTTTTTAAGAGGCTTTCCCTAAGGGATGTGGGACTGAAGAAAGATGAGTTGATGCAAACATTACAGAATGAGAGGAAAATGGATCCTGCCACCGGCTCTTGCTTATTGCTTCTTTGGTTCTTTCTAGACTAACATGGTCAAAGTTTCCTTACTCACGTTTGGGTAGGAGCACAAGAGAGGGCACATGAAAAGATCTGTGACAATGCTGTTGTTTCTGAAATACAGTCCCATGAAATGTCTGTTTGTGTGTGTATGGATGCGTATGGGTGTTGCGTAGATATACATAGAGCCATATAATCTTGAATGCTGTCATCTATTGAGAAAAGAATTGATCTGGACTCCAATCTTTGATTATGCTGCCTTTTTATCAGTACGTGTGCTGTATGTTCCAACCTTGTGCTCCAGTGAGGTTAGAAACAACTTAAGCAGCTGAAGAAAACTCCTGTTGACTGAACAAAAACTCTCAAGAAATCAATTCCAAAACTTAGCTTCTTTTTTGGGGGAGCTGGGACATTGTTTTGATTTGGTTTTATTCAAGATGATCAAACCCTTTTTTTGTGTGGAAATAAGTGTTGGATTCTTAGACCCATGAAAATATAGAAAAGTGAGTGACACACCTGTTTTATCATGTCCAAGCAATAAAGAAATCATTAAGAGCTAGTTGCAAGAAGTGAAATTTGTTGTAAAGGATTTTCCTTTTGCGTAACAAAGAAAAATCCAAGCACGTCAACAATTTAAATTGTCTCTGTTTAAAACTATGTAAATTTGTCTAGATCTTGCTTTAGAAAGTTTAGGAAGACTCACAGGTTTCCAGTAGCCAGCAAGAGTATAAAGTGACAAGTTCTGTGGGGGACATGAAACTTGCAGCACACCTATAGCTCAAAGGCTAGAATAAGAAACCTGCTTTTTTACCTGCTTTTGTTGGTTGCTCAGTTACTTGCAGGACCTGAAGGCTACTAGAGGTGTATCCATCTGCCCCAAGTCTATAGTTCCACTGTATTGCCTGTGGCTTTCCTAAGCCAGCTGGGCTGTCTCCTCCATTCATACAGAAACTGCTGAAGTCAAATATGTTAACCCTGCCTCAATAAACAATGAGATTATTTTTGTTTCTAGGATTCAGGCAAGGTGTATTAAGCAGGTTGTATGTTGCCTCTCGTCGTTTGCTTATCCCCAGAAGCCCACAGAGGATGCCTCACAGAATCACCATGAGCTTTGGATTATCTCCAAGTGCATGTTTAGCTTGGTGGAACTGGTCCTTCAAAGAGAAGCTACAATACTGAGCAGCAGAAAGCCACATGCATTTCTTCCTAGTAGGGAGTATGCATGTGTGTATGTATGAGAAGGCCAGGGCTGTGCCAGAGGTGGTCCTGTCTGGTCCATGCTTAATTTGGTGCTGTGCCCCAGAGCTAGTGGTTGACAGTTGCCCCAGGCAGTCTGCCATGTGCTGCTGCCACAGGCCTCTCTCCCTTGACTTGTGCCGCCATTGTTTGGTGGGAAGGTCCTTCTTTTCCTCTCCACCCAAGCTTTGATGCTTGTTAGCTTCCCCCACCAGATCTGGTGAAGGTGATAGTGGAGAAAGGCAAATGGTAGTTGTCTGGTTGAAGGATGTCATACTGAGGTTTGGTGTAATTAACTGTCCTTTGTTAGTGCCATTCAATGCTCAAGGAAACTGTGAACTTAATTTTTTAGCATGATCACCTACACAGTCGTGGTTGTGGCATTCTGAGGGGAATGCTATTAGTGATGCTTTTTTCTTTTGCTCAGTGTTTTGTTAGTAGATCTTGTAGCACTTTGCAGTGGAGATTGAGGGACCTTATTTGCATTTTCCAGATGGGGGAAAAAACTGCAGAGGAAGTGGTTTCTTCTCTCTCTGGATTGCCCAGTAGATCAGAGGCAAACACAGAAATAAAAATGAGCTCCCAAAACTGCTAATCTATGGCCTATCCAGAGGAAGGTCTATGTACATCAAGGTTGTCATTTCCTGTTACCTAGGCCCAGAGTGAATTTACACAGATTCACTGACCTCTCTCCAGCTATCACAAATCAGATTGGTACAGGTAAAGGCAGCAGCTGCAATATCTCACCATTCCCTCAAGTTGTCAACAGAAACTATGGTTTTTAGTGCTTATTTTCCTAAGCTAAATTTGGGTCATATGACCCCTAGAGAAAGGGAGGCTGAGAGGAGGCCTTATCACTCTCTACAAGTACCTGAAAAAAATGTGCACTGAAAGGGCTATTAAGCATTGGAATAGGCTGCCCAGGAAAGATTAAGGCACTTGAGATATTTAAAAGATGGGCAAACATAGTGCTTAGAGATACGGTTTAGTAATAGGTTTTATCAGAGTTAGCTTGATTATTGGACTAGATGATTTACAAGGTCCCTTCTAACCTAGGCAATTCTATGATTCTATAGAGGTGCACTGCATCTGTAGACTTCAGTTTATCTGTAACAACTGTGATGACTCCAATTAATGACCAAGCTCATAATGAAATAATTTTGGTAATCTAATCTGAATTCTTGTTCACCAGTTTTCATAGACCATGTGCCAATCCTGAGGCTCTGGGATCTGTGAATAACAGCACTTTAAAAATTATGTCCAGTTAGTGGGAGTCCTGGCAATGAAAATTCGTTGTGTGACAATGTTGGCTTCTTTCTCTCGAGACATTCTTCTTTCTTGTTATAGCCTTCTTGAGGTTGAGCTTGAGATTGAATCCTTCAAATTCTTCTTGAGGTTGTTTCCATAAGCTTTTTCCAAAATGCTTTTGGCTTTATTTTCATACACCTTCACATAAATTGGAAGCTCTTCATTTCTGTTTTAATTCAAATTGAAGGGAAAGGCTAGTAGCTGTCTTCCAGCTGTCCTTTTAAAAAGGACAGTGGTGGAAAGTTGTACTTGCAGTGAAAAATCTCATGTTAGCATTCTTAGTAGTACCAGTCTTTAATTTAACTGAAGTCCTTTATAGACAAAGGTATGTGTGTGCTCCTGATTTCTGCTGTTGCCCTGCAGTAAGGTCTAGATATTATGATCTGAGCAGATTAATGTAAGGTGTTAGGGGACTGTTCTTGGAGCATATGTAAAATTAGCCTGTAGTAACGTGAGACCCTGGAACTATCCTGGAAGAAGCAAAACCCTGAGCTGACCTTTACCTTCCATGATAGTCTTGTTGGCAGCTGTTCAGAGGGGCATAACTGCCATCCATGAAGGACAAACAAAATTCTGTCTTGAAGACTCTGATTTCTTGCCCATCAGTGGAGGTATGTAAGTTTATGTGGCAGCATTACATAGAGGAGGGTTGGGACCTCTGCTGAAAAGAGACATGGCATATATTGACTCAGAGCTGGTGCATGCTCTGATCTAGCAAAGAAGCCCCTGGGAAGCTCACAGGTTCATGAAGTAGGAGGCCATTGGAAAGGATGTTTTGGAAGGTATCAGGGCAGTGATATTGCTGGTTTAGAGGAAATGCAGGCAAATTCACACTGCCAAATGACACAACCAAGTTTTGGGTTTCAAACCAAACTACAGAACAGAAATGATTGAAGATAAAATAAGTCTACCATGGCTTGGGTGAGCTTTGCATTCCGTGCTTGTACTGACTTGTGTTACTACACAGAGCACCTTTGCAAGTAACTGGCTTGGACCTCATGCCCTTTACATACAGATTTACAGAGACACAGATCATATTTGTTACTTACAACATCATTGTAATCTGTGACTTCTGACAGATTGATATGCTGGCAGTGTTTGAGTCAAATATGGTTTTATCCTTTTCTAAATGAGATGAGGAGCACAGCAGAGTAATCTCCCCAGCACATTTTTGTTGTTGCTAAATAGAAGCAGCTGATCCTGGTATAAGGTGGCAGCTGTTTCAAATAAGAGATGATTTACCCATTGCTAGCAATGTAGCTTGTTTCTTATTTGCCTCATGTCAGGATAAAAGGTGATAAGAGAATTTGCATGTTGGCTGATAGAAGCACTGGGGACCAACTTCATCCTGCATTTAGCTTCAGTGGAAAAAGCAGATTTAAAGCTGGGAGGAATGTAGACTGGTACATATTTACAGCTGTCTTAGCAGATGGGCTGTTGACAGATGAGGCCCCTCAAGTCTCTGCCTGTGTGCCAGCATGTACCGCTGTAAGCATTTCAGCTGAAGCCAGTCCTGGTGTGGAGCAGGCCCTGGCTGCTCGGCATTTCAGGCCCTTTGGGTGCGTCACAGTGTGGATGGGCAGTGGGGTGGAAGCCTGAACATCAGTTCTTCCTGCCAGGGTTTGCAAGACCTGTCCTTAGGAGGCTGATGGAGATATCTGCCGGGCTGCCTTGAAGCCTGAGCAGCCTTATGTGAAGTGTGGCTGGACTGTAGTGCCTGGAAATACTCTTCTGGATATCAAATCCCTGGCACCCTCTGCTGTATCCTGCTGCTTTCCTTCCAGGTACTGGCATGGAGCCCTTCTGAGTATAAAAGGCTTGGTACTCTACACTTTGCAAGCAAAAGCCATGTCTGTGATCTCCTGGTCCTTCTGTTAGATGGTGGAAGATCTATTTTGGTATATTCAAGTGCTGGGGAAGAAAAAGGCTTTTTCTTTCCAGTTTACCTCTTCAAAGGGAATTTTCAGGTCTGTCTGTCCTGAGTGTGTTGTTGATGATTTAGCTGCTGGTGTGCCTCTTTGGTGGTCCATGTAAAAGTATGTTGTTCAAATGAAATGGAGTTGGAATTAGCTTCTGTGCCACTGTTTCTCTTTCCATGAGATAAGCAAGCCAAATGGGTCCTACGCTCAGAAAAAAACCCATGAGCACTGTGCTCTTATGCTTTTATTCCTTTGAGGAAAAAGAATGAGAAAGCTATAAATATTTGGTGCAGAAATTCTGTTCCACTTATCTGTGATTTACATGTCCTTCCTCCTGGGTTGTCATCTCCTTTACCTCTTCTGCTTGAATGTTTTGGCTCAATACTGCTATTTCCATCTCCCTTAGTAAAGGCAACTAACTAGCCCAAGATGCTGTTTAGGTAGTATGTGCCAGGAGCAGCATATTGACTGTGCAGGACTAAATAAATACTGGGCACTCTGTTTTCTAAGACATCAGAAGCACTTCTATATTTTGGAATGGATTTGGGTTAGCTTTGATAGTTCACAGTGGTTTTCTCTTTCTGCCATGCTGTTGAGGGAGAGGGAATGTGTGAATTGGCAGTTTCTTCCCAGAGGTGTCCTGTTAGTTGACACCCCCGGAGGTAGGCAGAGTTGTGAAAAATGGAAAAGCGCAGCAAACAGACTCTGTACGAGTAGTAACTGCTTGCCTAGCAGCTGGGCTCCCAGGGTCTGATCAGCTGTGTCCTGCAGAGCAATACCTGAAAGCTGCAGCAGGGCAGAGTGTACCAGATGCCTAGCTACTTCTGATGCATGAGGCTGTAGCACCATGGAAGTGTGAGGGGCTGCATACTCTTTATCTCAGCAGTGACCATGGCATCCAACCCATAGGAAGGTCTTAATTCTCTGTAATTAGGAAATTCTTGGCATAACTGTCTTTTTTGCTCTTTTCATGGCCTGACAAGTAGTGGAACGGTGCTAGATGTGATCAATGGGAGTCGTGGCTGGTGGCAACTTCAGTAGGTCATTAGACTTTGAGGTGGGCAGCTGGTGCTGGCTTTTACTTCAGGTGACTAAAAAAAACCAAAAGGCTCTGGGGCCTGATTATCCCATTCTTTGTATGATATAGAGCAGCAGAAAAAGGCATAACAGATGTGACCTCTCCCCTGGCTTGACAGTAAATTGTAAATAGGTGTGGCAGAATAGGACAGAAGTGTGGGATGGTTTCATTGGTGTATGCCCTCCAGAAGAGAGGGTGAAGAGCAGAGGAGTATTTGCCTTTGGTGCTGAGAGAGACTCAGTAAGTGGACAAGTGGGGCTGGAAGCCTGAGGAGATGAGGTTACAGGGCACAGAGTGTTTCAGGGGTATAGGTCCCAGCATGCTGCTTGCAGGCAGGCTGTGCTGGGGCAGCAGGAAGTCTAATATTTGAAAACCTGGTGTTCCAAGTCCCCTGAAAATCTAGTTTATGAAGAAAAACTGAATGAGTCTGGACTAAAACAGAGCAAAATGCAAGGGTTGAAGTAGGCCTCTGGGAGCATAACTTTGGTAGATGGTAGAAGAACGATCGGCTTCAGGGGCGCAAGTGGCCCTGTCCTGAGGTCACTCTAGCTGTCTCAAAGGGTCCAGGGTAGCAATCTGCAGCTCTGGGAGGACAGATGGATGGGTAGGCTTGAGAGGGGGAACCGTGCCAGTATCCACTATAATGACTGGAACCCTTGTTTGGCCTGGTGTGAGGCAATTAATATCCTGCCTTTAAGGACTGCTTCTTGGGATCTTTTCTAAGGAGGCTTAGACCTCCTGCATAACCTCTAGCCTAGTACATGACGCCTCATGTGGCACCATATCTCCTGAGTCCTTTCTGGGAAGGGAACTCAGCAGCCGTCCTTGTTGGGGACGGTGACTGCTCCTGGTGAGGGATTTCTCCCTTGCAACACAGGGCTGTCCTGAGTACTAGGGCAGGGAGTTTCATGGGGCTGCATGAGCTTGTGGAGGAGAGGCCTGAGAAACAAGTACACGTAGTGGAAGTTTGTTGTTGCTGTGTATCTCCCTGGTTTTGGGGGAAGATGATATTTTTAAAGTTAATTGCTGCATAGAGTAATAGCCCGATCCCCGGAGAGTACAGTTAATGGAATTAAAGGGTATCTCTATCTTGTTCTGGGTGGTGAGAGCTTTCTCAAACCAGTGCCCAGAATACTTGTGAGACACCCTATAATTCAATTAGAAGTACCCTCCAGGGAACATATAATTATATCATATCTATGAAATGACAGCCCCCTCGTATCACATGGTGAGCAAGTCTCTGCTGCTGCCCAGAACCTTTCACCGGTAAGGAACTAATCTGCTTAGCGCAGATTGAACTCTGTGGTGTACAGTACTTCCCCAAATGCTTCTGACAGGAATCCCTGCCAGCAAAATAAACCTGTTAGCAACATGTGAGCATTGCTGCCCCTGAATCACTCTTCCCAGCCCTTGAACCACTCTGAGTGCTGCTTTACCCTACCCTCAAAATTTTCTGTGAAGCTTCCTGGGAATTTTGAAGGGTGGGACATTTTGACTCTTCAACTTGTTTTTTTTGACCCTTGTTGGATAGTAGAAGTCTGTGATGGAGAGTTTGCTGAAGGGGTAGAGGTTCGTAACGTCCAACCTTGCTGCTGATAACCTATAAAACTTCTATATGTGTTTATATGTTGTGGAGAGAGAAGTAATTGTAGTGCTCGTTGAAACATAGCTGTCTCCAGTGGGAACAGCAGTGTCTCAGCATTTGAAACAGCTTAAGGCCAGAAGTGAGGAACACCAAACCTGACCTCTATGTGGAAGACTTCTGTGAGGTACTGCAGTTCTGATTTAAGCTGAACCATAATTAATTAACCTACAGAAAGACAGAGAGGATGGGTGGTGCCTCAGAATGACTTTGAGTACTTAAAGAAGTCACGTGGAGGAATTCCCTTTTGCACAGTATAAGTCTGCTGAGAAACAGTGCTAGCTGCCTCATGATTGAAGGATGCTCCTAGTCTGCACAGGTATGTCGATGTCCTGCTGTGACCGTACTGCCCCCAGCCTTCCTGCAGTTCAGCAGTTTCAGACAGCTTTCCCAGAAAGTTTATTCACCCATGTGAACAATTAAACCCATTCACTAAACCCATCCACCTGTCAGGAGGTTGTAGTTACTGTGAGTGCTGTTGCATTGTTAGCTGTCAGTCCAGAAGTGTCTCTTTGCCCTCAAATCCTGGAGTTTGGAGTGAGCTGGGCACCTCTAGAATGGATGCAGGGAAAGATGGAAGCAAGGGAAAGGACTTCTAGGGGTTGTTAGAGGCAGGAGACAAGTGAGGTTTGCTTCTGTTAGGAGATGGGAGAATGTGGTACTGCAGTACAACATAGTATGCAGTGGATCTGCATACTAATGCACATCCTTGACTGGTATTTTGGGGGTGAATCACCAAGGATGTTCAGATGGCATTGTTCTCTCCTTGGGGACAATTAAAAAGGGAATCCCTGGTGAAAGTATGTTGAAGACTCAAGGAGCTTAGCTGTGAATTTTGAAGTACTCTGGAGAAAGGCAGATAGAGAACAAAGTGATTGAAATGGAAAGAAAGAAATTATTGAGAGGTACTTCTTGGGAACCAAAGGCCTTATTTTCCCCTGATGTGGGGCTGGGGCTTGGTTTTGTTGTAAGGCCAGTACTTCACCCAGGACTCCTCAGTCAGGGGTGATTGCTTTGGAGGTAGATTTAAATTTCTTTTTTACTTCTTCCTCTACTAACTGGTAGATAAACTTGTGTAACTAGCTGTCACTCATCCACACCACTCTCCACAGACCCACAGACCACGAGAGTCCCCTAGCTGAAGTTGATTTTAGCTGAAAAGCCTGAGAACCTTCAAGGAAAAACTGCTGTACAGTGAAGGACAACCAACTTGAATGGATGTATGTTAGACTGTGCTATTTCTACATGCAGGAGGTGCCTGGGAACAGATATCATGAGTTTACCATAGCAGGTTGTGTCTGGCTAACTTAATTGCTTTCTGTGATGAGGTACCTAAGTATGTGGCCATGGTGGGAGCAATGGGTGTCATTTTCCTTGGCTCTTATTTTTGACATATTATCCCTTGGTGTCCTTATAACCATTCTGGGGATGTATGACCTTAGTAGGTCACTACAAGATGGTTTTTAAAAGTGTCTGGTATGTCAAACTGAAAAGATAGTGGGTCAGTGATTTGAGATTTAATAGTAGCCAGTTCCTAGTCTCAATCGTGAGGAGTCAGCATGAGCCAGCATCTTCATTTACACCAGAGATGACAGGGTGGCATGTAGCCCTACCCCACAGTGGGTCTGTGGTCTGATGGGGTGATTGGTATGCTGGAGTGTGGGTTGCTGGCTGGAGTGACCTCGTTGTGCAGCAGAAATGGGCCTTGAGAAGCTGGGCAAGACAAATGCAAGTCCAGCACCTGGGAGGAGGTCACCTACTGCCCCTGGTGTGGGCTGGAGGCCAGCTGGCCAGGAGCAGCAGTGTGGGGAAGGAGGCATGCTGCAGGAGAAACTGCTTGGTTCTTGCAGTTTGTACCAAATGAGGTTGAAGCAGTGCATTGATTTATCAGCAATGTGTGATTAACCAGCAATCAGTGAACTATGTAAGGAGAATCAATACTAGCAATACAGCAGAGAAACCACAGTGCTGTACACCTATATGATGCTGCTGTTCAACTACAAATTTCAAGTGCCCTTCTGTAATTGATTCCCAGAAGTTATACTTACGTGCACCCATGGTGTTCTTGTCTCAGTAGCTGATGCAGCCCAGGGTGGCTCCCATGAGACCGCATGGACCTGGCAGCTCTTGTGGATGTGAATCGGCATCGTAGCACAACTTAAATGTTGATCTGGTGAGTCTCTGCTACTGACTTGGGTTTTTGCGGACAAAGGTTTATTTCCTGTAAAGCTGGAACCAGCTCTGGCCCTCACTGATGTGTCAAACTAAGTTCTTCCTAGGATGCTCACCTTCTTACTTATCTGTGACGGAAAGGTGGTGACCTACTGTTTTCACCCTTAAAGTCCATCTTGAGCTTTTTTTTCATCTGGGAAAGGTGAGTGCCGCCTAGGTACTGACCAGCTGAGATGATTGTTATTAGACAAATAGCAGAGCTCCTGAACAAGGCACAGCCCTGGAGTAGCAAGTGTCCTTGCCACCTCTTGGATGGCATTAGAGGATGTCCCATTGCATGATAGCTACATGTGATACATATTCACCAGGTGTTGTTAGTTCTCCATCTGCACAGCTGTACGTAGACATTGTTTACTGCTGGAAAAGGTTGAGGACATGCAGCAACAGTCCTGGTGATCTATTTCTTTGACCTTGTTTCTAAATTTTAAGAGGCCAGCACAGAGATTGTGGGAGCAGAAGCAAGTACCGCTGTATCATCCTGTTGTGTGAAGCTGGCTGGAGCCAAGCAGTGGTGGTGATCCCAGTGAAGGTTTCTCTTCCAGACAAGAGTGTTGTAGAAGATTGTCCAGAAAGGGAAAAAAGGCAAGAGAATAATTTCAGAAGTCATAGTTTAATTGCTAATGGTAAGGAGAGGAGAAGCAATATCTTCTTGAGATGTCAGATATTTCATGCAGAGGAACACAACAGCCTTTCAATCCTGATGTCTGATTGAATTTCTTTTTTTTCTGTTAATGTTCCACTTCAAATAGAGTAGTGGCTTGAGGGCCTGAGCTGAAGCCTGCTATATGTGGTAGAAAGACCTGCAATTAGATCAGGTGGAAGAAGTTGCATTTATGATCTCTTTGCTAGCATTTGCCAGTTTGCTGGCAAAGTTGCTTTGAGGTAATTTTAACTTGATTGGTTGGAAGAACAGAAGACATGTAGTCATGGCAGCTTATTTAAAGCTTCTCTTCTCAGGCAGTCCAGGTGTCTCTAAATGGCCATGTGCCATGAGGACATATTGGTAAATAGCCATGAAATTGGGCTATTTACATGAGATTTTAAACCAAGGTCTGCCAAGACTGGAGTGCAAGTTAAGTAGGGAAATATTTATGCCCGATATGGAGTAGAACTTCCTTTTCCTGGCTGAAAGGGAGAGGAGGTTTCACAGGGCAACAAGACGAATTTGAGAAAGATGGAAAAAAAGGGCAGATTAGACCCCTTTGTCTGCATGGTATTTTGTTTTGTTGCAGTGACTTTGAAGTGGAGAGAAGATGTAGTAATCCCTACCATGAGGGGCCTTTACTGAAATTGTACCTTCTCTCCTTTGGATTCAGTAAGAGCAGGAGATTTGCTTTTCTGTTGTCTTTTTTTGCCTAAATGTAGATCAGAAAGCTTCCTCTCAAACAGCTATGGCTACTTCAGTCATTGGAGAGGTTGAATCTTAGTGATCATGGTTGTAAATGTGACATAGGAGATTAGATCTAGAATTTCATTTTGCCAGTGCACTGATAACAGGATCTTATCAGCCTGCCACTCTTATTTGATTACTAGCATTGCTACTGCAGAAACTGAGAGGGATAGATGGGAAGTAGCTATTGATTGTCAATCAATAGGGATGAAGGTGCTTTCATCAGCATCAGGGACCGTGGCACATTCACCTACTAATGGCAGCCTGCAAATCCCAGAGGGGATGCTCTGAGCACAGGGTATTGGCATGGCAGCTTGTGATATCAGACCAATGCTAGAAGAGATCAGTCTTGAAATTAGTTCTTTTGGCATAGGCCAATGCTGTGCCATCCAGTGACAGAACTACCCATGCTCCAGCGTAAAGTTAGCAGCACTGGCTGAATTCATCCAACATGCCCTGGGAGGCTGGAGAACAACTGTTTATTGTACAGTGTGGCTGACTGTGCTCACTGTTTGAATACTGATTTGTCATTAAACAATAGAGGCTTGTGCGTTTGGGAAAAAGACCAAACCTCCATTTTTATTAAAAGAAGCCAGATGGAATTTCATGCTCCTTTTTTTTCCCTTTCTGCATGTACTCCTAAATGCATCTTTTATCTCTTCTTCACTAATCCTCCTTCATTTCTCAATTCACTCATGCCTTTGCCTCCAAGTGCACCTCTGTATCATATGCTTTTAAAGTCCTTGGAGAAAGGAACCAGAATTTGCAAGTAATGTGAATATAAGGGCTGAGGACCATCATATGTAATGTTGATGTCACCTCCAAAGTGAGTTTTAGGAGATTACAAAGAGCAGTCTGTTGTACAGCCTGTTGCATTTAGCGTACTGTGATGGATACAGACTGGGGTGCAGATGGTCCCTAACTTCTTGGTAACTGGAAACCTGAATATTGCAGTTCTCATCTGTTTTTTCCTGAGTTAGACTTGATGCTGAGCAGAGCCAAGCTACCTTCTGCCATTGCTAGTTAGCTGTGCAGATCATGGAGTGGTGAGTCCTACTAAGAATTTGCCATTAGTGGCAAATTGGGACATTGCTGGGTCCAGCTAAATGGTGTTTAATGCTCAGTATGTGTAAGCAGGACAGACATCTGACAGTGCTTTTGGCATCAGACAGGAAACATAGCTCTGTTCTGCACTAGTGGTTACTGAATTGTGTTCAGCCATTAGGAACTGCATCAAACAGACTTTATACATGGCTAAGTTTCTGGTACAGATGTTCACAAGCACCATGTGTTAAAGCCCTTCCTGCTTTGCTTCTCCTTAGCCTGCCTTCCCAATGTTAAGATGTATTAGATTTGTGTGGTAACATTTTGATAGTTGAGGACTATAGAGTTGGCTTCTTTGGGAAGCTACCAGAAGATTCCCCCATGTCTGACAGAGCCGATGATAGCCAGCTCCAAGAGGGACCTCCCATTGACCAAGGCTGAGCCTAGCAGCGATGGTGGTAGCGCCTCTGGGAGAGCATAGTTAAAAAGGAGAGAAAGTTACTGTCCAACAAGAATTCCAGCTGGAGAGAAGGGTGAGGATATGTGAAAGAATGCTGCACACACTGAGGGTAGTGAAGGAGGGGGAGGAGGTGCCTCGGGCACTGGGGTGAAGATTCTCTGCTGCCTGTGGTGAAGATCATGGTGAGGCAGGCTGTGCCTTTGCTGCTAATGGAGGTTCAATGGAGCAGATAACCAGCTGCAGCCCATGGAGGACTGTGTACCAGAGCAGTTAGATGCCTGAAGGAACTTACGACTGAGTGGGAAACCCACAGTGGAGTAGCTTCCTTGGCAGGACCTGTGTGGAGAGGAGCTCATGCTGGAGCAAGTCTGCTGGCAGGACTTGTAACCCCATGGAATGGACCAACAGTGGACCAGTCTGCTCCTATCATAGAATCGTAGAATAGTTCGGGTTGGAAGGGACCTTAAAGATCAAGTTCCAACCCCCCTGCCATAGACAGGGACACCTCCCACTAGACCAGGCTGCCCAGTGTCCTGTCCAGCCTAGTCTTGAACACCTCCAGAGAGGGGGCATCCACAGCCTCTCTGGGCAACCTGTTCCAGTGCTTCACCACCCTCACTGTAAAGAATTTCTTTCTTATGTCCAGTCTAAATCTATCCCCCTCCAATTTATATCCATTGTTTCTAGTCCTCCCATCCGATATTATGTTAAAAATTCCTTCCCCTGCCTTTCTGTAGGACCCCCTCAGGTACTGATAAGTTACTTCGCCCTACAGGAGGGACACGTGCTAGGGCAGTTTGTGAGGAACGGAACCCCATGGAAAGGTCTTACATTTGAAGGAAATTGTCCTGTGGGAGGGACTTCATGCAGGAGCAGGGGAAGAGGAGGAAGTGGTAAAGATGA
Source organism: Turnix velox (assembly GCA_013400935.1). Lineage (NCBI taxonomy): Eukaryota > Metazoa > Chordata > Aves > Charadriiformes > Turnicidae > Turnix > Turnix velox. The sequence continues at coordinate 71,304 of VZTY01023687.1, read as the reverse complement.
TACATGATGAGCTGAACATAGCCCCCATTCCCCTTGAGCTGTTTAGGGGAAGGAAGTAGAGAAAAATCAGCTGTGCAGTTGAACCTGGAAGAGAGGCATGCAAGAATGCTTTCATATCTCATTGCCCTACTTTGATTTGATTGGTAATAAATCAGTTTTTCCCCCAAACTGATTCTATTTTGCCTGTGACAGTAAATGGTGAGTGATCTCCCTTTCCTTGTCTCGGGCCATAACCTTTTGTTACGTGTACTCTTCTGTCCAGCTGAGGATGGGGAGTGATACAGCAGTTTTGGTGGGCAGCTGGTGTCTAGCCAGGGACTACCCACCACATAGGATTACTTGTCTTCTGCGTTAAGCTGTTTAGGCTGAGTGTGGCTACACTATGCTCCAGTAATCCTCTGTGCATGTGCTGGCTGCCCATTGCAGGAGCTTGAGAGGATCTGCAGGGGTGCTCCTCTGTTCCGTGGCCTTCTCAGCAGAGCAGCCTGGGGCATGTTTGTGGCATTCGTGTGCAAAATCTTTCAGTCTTTCTTCTCTTGCATGCCCCATTTAAACCCAAGAGAGGCTATTTAAAAAAAAAAATCTCCTTAAGAGAATGTTCTGTTTGCATGAATTAAGTCCTAGAACTCAATAATGCCAAGCAGAACATAAATTCTGCCCCCAGTGTGTACAGTTTTAAAATGATATTTAATTACACAATTACAAACTGTCTATCCGATGATCAAATTTGTTCTGTGTCTTCTACATGCAGAGTTATGTTTAAATATCTTGTCATACTTCTTTAGTTCACTGTACTCTCACTCGTTTAATTATTCCAATCCAGCCACATGCAGGTGAGTTGAGCTGTGCCTAATTCTCTCCTAATTTCTATTAAAATAGTATCAGACGATGCTTCCTTCACATTAAGAGAGTTACACTGGTGTAAACTGGGCAAAATAAAATAAGGACTTTGTCCCTCACACAGTGAGTGTCATTCCTTCTCAGTTTGTAGCCCCTTCAAACAAATATTCTAGAGGGGATATGTGACCCCCCCTTTTGTGAAATAGCTGACTTTGGTTTATAGTGCACAGCAATCTTGGGGTTTTTGCTGTAACCTTTGGTGAATCCCTCAGGAGGCGACTGGTCAGCCATCAAAATGGCAGGCAGAAAGCTGCTGCTCTAAGCATTTTGGGCAAAAATTCTATTCTAAGTAAATGGCTATGTGTTATGCTATTCACTGTCCATTAGCACATTGCTTTGGAGGGTGAAACAGTAAACTTTGGAGCAATTTTAGCTGCAACCATTCTTATTATGTGCTTTTATACTCTGGTATGTTGTATAAGAGCTGTGTACAAAACCCTTTTCTCATTAATGACTCTGAGTAGTTCTGTCTGTAATATATGAAGAGATTCACTGTACTGATTGGTAATGCAGATACTGATATAATGTGCTTTGTGGTATTTAAATAACAAGATGTGTTTATGTTGTGGATGTCTGCACTGTGTGTAAAGAGAAAGAATTACATTTGCATAAGCATCTCTGTCATGCCATGGGACAAAATTAATTCTGCCATGGTAGTGTTCTCCTAGATATTGCCCCTTAATTTGGTTGATGCAGTATGTGTGCCAAAATGCTGTTGAGCTATGACTTCAAATTCAAGCATCAATTTCTGTTATATAATCAAATCATACTTTAGTGGTGATCTCTTTTCCATTTTTCTTAATTTTTTTCAGAAGCCTAATTGCAAACACCTTTTTCATTATTTACTATTGTAATCAAGAAAGAAGTGCTTCTCTTAGTTCAAGAAAAATAGAATTATATCCAAATAACACTGATAGGCTGGCATGATGGAAATATTTTCTGACCAGAGCTGGCAGCATAAAGCATGGCCAGAGTGGTTCCTGTCTATTTAAAAACTCCATGTCTGTGTGTTTGTGGTGGATAGTGTTATGGGCAGTCCAGGCTATGGCCTCGCTGCTCTCCAGGAAGTTCATGGTAGCTTTGGCCTCTGCCATGACAATGGACTCAAAGTTTCTGGTAGTTGTTAAAATATTTGTCCCTTGGTATAGGGATGACAATGGAAAGATGCCCTGCACTGACAGAGGAAAAGGTTCCTTGAAAAAGGAACAAAACCAGAGTATGGTGTCAGTGCTGTCTAGGCTGGTGACCATCACTGAGCACAGTCAGACTCAAATTTCTCAAAACCAGACTGGAACAGTTGTATTTTTATTGAGAGTTTGTCTCTAGGTTTTCATTGAATTCCATTAAATCCTTGTGTGGATGAGCTCATTCCCTGTGGGATTTACTCTCTATCCCAGTTGCCTTTGCAGGAAGATTAGACTTAACAGGACTGAGGCTATGTTACTTCTGAGCATAACTGTTCACACAGGGCTTTCTCATGACATAACTTCCCACTCCTGATTAGTTCAGCTTAATTTTTTGCAGCATCCCCAGGCAGACAAGCCCTTTCCAGTGTTTGCAGTTTTCTTATGGAATTTTTAAAGCATATGTTGTTCTTCCTGCTAGACCTACAAGATGGATGGAGCAGACATTTTGGCCATTCTTACCAGCCTCACCTGTGTTGCTGCTCAATTACTAGCAGTCTCTATGGTAAAGAAGTGGTGAAAGGGTCTGTGAGGCCACTAGTCAAGGACCAAGGTTCCCAATTTAGCATAAAGGCTGGGCGGTGATGGTCGAACTGGCCTGACATGGTGAACTAGGAGTACTCACTGGGCAGCTGAGGCAGGAAATTGTTTAAATTTGTTGCTTTCTTGTATAATTACTAGGCCTTTATTACTGGGTAAAGCAGACGAGGCCTTATCCGACTCTCAGATCCCAGACTGGACTTGTAGAAGTGACAATTATAAATAAATATAGAAATCTCTTGACTTGAAAACTGATCCCATTTAATTTGTGAATCATTGTAGGTGAAGGGGACAAAAAATACCCAACCCAAAACCCTTGCAATGTGGAAACCCTTCAAATTACACTCTTCCTCTAACATTGACCACATTGTGGGGAGGTGAATCTGTCTCTTGCTAACATTTAAAGCATCTATTTAGCAATGCCACGCAGTCACAAAGGAGATCACCAGCCATCTCTGAGCTAGACACATCACTTGCTGGCAGTGTTTGCAAGGTCACCCCTTTTCTATCTTTCTCATCCCCCAAAACTGCCATAGCAGCAAACATCTGTCATCTATTTCCCCCTGCCAGGGAGTGACAGGAAAGGCGCACTGGGAAGATGAGAAGCATGACAAATGGCAGCATAGCTGTATTGAATTATTGCCTCTTGCATGGGGAACGAAGATTTGCTTTTGGGATGCTGGAATCTAAATCATCCATCTCTTGCTTTTATAGGTGATGGGGAGAACTTGAGATGGAGGAAAGATTTAACTAATTATTTTAGAGCACAGTAACTTTTGAGTGCAAATACATTTATTTATTGAAAATGAAGAACAGAAATCACTTCTTATGTTTATTCTCTACCTGGCTCTTGGTAGTTGCTTCTGTCTAATCAGCAGTATAAAGTAAATCAGTGTTAGAAGAGAGTAAGTGGTGTTCTTTACAAAGTCACCTGTGTCCCCTCCTGTTCCCTTGAAACGCAGCAGTCCTGGAGAGAAGCTGAACTTGGAGAGGATGCAGGAGACTGGTCAGCACAACAACCTTAGGCCCATTATATTTAGAGTAATTGAGAAGGTACTGGATGGTTATGTGCATGCATTAATCTTGTTTCTGTATTGTCAAAAAATGAAGGTATGAATGTACATCTGCACCTGAGGCAAGAATTGGGGTACAGAGTAGCTTTTAACTGAGATCTGAATGTTGTCTTACCATGTAGAAATCCAGGCTTGAGTTAAAAGTCTATTCATGGTTACTAGTGGCTAATCTCAGGAAAAATCTGTTTCTACAGATGTGAAAATCCCAACCAGTAAAAAGACTCTTAGAATATCCCAGCCCCAATGTGATGGCTCTGCTGTAGAGCTGCTTGGCCTGTGTTGGGAGGCAGCAAAGCGGAGACCCCACTGCAGATGGGGACAGAGGTTGCCTTCCAGCCTGCATAAGAGCAGTGACTTCACTCTTTCATGTCACCTTCTAGCATACCTTACAGATCTAATGCCTCATTTTGCAGATGCAACTAAGGCAAGGATGCAGTTTCATGAGATTAAACCATGAAACAATATAGAGGGAAGAAATATGGTCTCTGGGATTTTCAGAACTTCTGACTACTAAAAAATTGTTGCTCTTTCTTCCTGAATGAGTATGTTTTCTTTCCTTCTTTTTTTCTCAGACTTAAAGGATTTCTCTCCCTTCTCCTTTAGAAGTGAAAGCTCAGCCCTTGCCATGATACTAAACTGCATGTGACATTTATTCAGGGAGAAGGTTGGCAGGTGCTGTACTGGCCATGAGAAGACAATCCGGGTGTAGAGGATGATGGAGGTCTGTGCAGAAATTGTTTTCCAGAAAATCTTGGTCTCCCTGTAGGTGGGTCCCAGTGCTGGGAGTGTATGAATTTGCAGGGGCTTTGTGAAGGGAGACTAAAAGCTGCACACCCTGCCTGTCCTGGGCTGGGAAAACTTTATCTCATCTACCTGGGGGCCTCAGTAGGGGATGCTAGGGGCTGAAAAAGAGGGACTGGAGTTTGGTATTATTGACTGTTCCTCCTGCCAAGTAGAGGCAGAAGCAAGTAAAAAGCTCTCACAGAAGAATTTTCCATATTATCTCTACCTGCAGCAGCACAAGGTACCTGGTGACTTGGGGACTGTTCAACTCACCAAGTTACCCTGCCTCAGGATAGTGAAGTGGCAGGAATGGGTGAAGTTTTGGTGCCAGAGTAATGGTTATCACTGTGGCCTGGGCCTGAGATGCAGTCATGGGAGATGGAAGATGGAAGTGATCTTGTGTGCTTGCCTCTTGGATCCCCTGCCTGAGCTTCCTATCTGGTTGCTCTTCTATTCAAGGGCTTTAAAAACCCAAATTCTAAGGCTCTCTCCTACTTGAATTATATCTCCTGCCCTCCCACTGGGTTATCACATGAGTGTGGGCTGACATTTCCTGTTCCAGGTGATGAATTGCTTGCTGCTGTTTGGTCTCTTCTGGAGATCAGCATCTCCCTCAAGAGCCTGCTTGGGCTTTATTGAAGCATTGCTTGCCTTGGAGACTCCCCCAGATCTTTCTTTCTCTTTTGTTTTTATTGCTGTAATAATTCTTCACAGATCTATGTAGCTGAAAGAGTGGGAGGGATGGAGAAGGGGAGGTTTCCTGCCTAGTGCATTGCAGGCTTTTATTAACTGCCAAAAGTAGCAGTAAATCTGAAGCAGGAGGTGGACTGGCATCAGTGAGCAGAGCGCTGAGTTCCAGGTGATTTGAATTTCTGGGGATCCAGCCTGGTCCCTGGGGATCTCTGCTGCTCCACAGACCCACCAGCAGACAGCTCAGCTTCAAGATGGAGCTGGACTTACAGCCTTGATGCAGCCAAGGCAAAGATGGGTCCATATGCTTCTCCAGGACTTGGGTCAGTGTGTCTTTGCAGATCCTCAGAAATCTAAGAGTGATAAAAATTTGACAGAAGAAAATTGTCACTGAAATATCCTGACGGGCATGGATGTGATGAATGGCTGCCCTGCTTCTGGGGGTGGTTCCAGCTAGCTGTATTGTTTAGCCAATTTTTTTTTTTTTTAATCTGCAGCCCCAAAGACCAAATTGTCTTTATTATTAGGCTTACTATTTTTTTCCTGTTAAATAATTCTCCTCTGTATTTCAAAAGCAGTGTATGTAATCGGTGGGGCTGCTGTTTCTCTGAGGCCTAGCAGAGCTGGCACAAACAGCCCCAAGTGCCATAGCATGTGGTGGTGTCTAATCAGAGGTGATAGCAGTGCTGTGAGAGCAATGAAAAGGTGATAGCAGTGCTGTGAGAGCAATGAAACCTCTTTTCTTGCCCTGCTTTCATTGGGATGTTTAAATTCCCAGAGTGGATAGCCTGCAGGGCTTGCAGGATTGGAGGATTAAAAAAAAAAAAAGCTGTATGTCTAAGAGTGGCACAGGTAAAATTCATATTGCTTTGAAGAGGTGGCTGCTAGTGCAGGTGAGGGGCTATCCAAGTTATTTTTCCCTGAGTTTTCTGCCCTTTGGCACCAGCATATCTTGCAGTGCAGAGAGGGGACTGTCATGGCTGGAGCTCAGGCATCAGTGGATGTGTGTCATACAAGGAAATGGACTGTGCCTTTGAGAATGCTCCAGAGTTGGGCTGCAGGATGCAGCCTGGGCAGCTGGTGAGATGGGAGAGAGCTCTGCGTAGCATAGTACTGTGCCTCTCCTCCTGCCTCATGGCTGGAGCACAGCCCCTGGTCGTCTTTTCAGAAAGTCCTGATGCAGTCAAACATTAGGGTCATTAAATGGATATCAGCTCTGAGTGCAGGTGTCAACAGTTCTTTCCAGCAGCGTTTAGAAACAGCACGCTATGATTCTGTAGTAAATAGGTACTTAATACCCACCAAAACTTTGTAAATAATATTTGAAACAGAAATAGATTTTTCAAAAAATATGCTAAGCATTAACTGCTGGGGAGTTCTACACAGATCTTCCTGCTTTCTCACATTTAAATGTAAGGTTATATTGTAACATTTGCACTTCTTAACTTACGCATACATGCACACAACAAAATCCTCCTCCATTTTAATTTGAGATGCTTTCTTGGGCTGCTTGATAAGTAAATGATGATAGGGTATGTGTGTCACCTAGATTCCTCTAGTGTGGTAAGAATGACAATATCTCTGTTTTTGCCATTGACCATCAGGCTGCGTCAACAGCTCAGCACCATCCTGCTATTAGAAGGCTAGAGTGCTGTTCTCAATTCCTGGTAAATCAGAAAACCTCTTAGCCTACAGTCCATGTCAGAGAATTAATAGAGAGGTCTGTCCATAAGAGATCTTTTCCTTGGATTTTTCAATTAATGTGATTTCCCACACACCCCACCCTCTTAAGTCCAACAGATTTGATGAGACTGTCCATCTCTTGGCTTCTGTGAGCTCTTCCCTGTTCTCTCTTCTATTGGGAGCACAAATCCTAGCTCTATGTGATGACAGAATTGGTTGTGGCCTCCTCTAGCAAGGACAGTCACTTCTTCCTCCACTGTCACTCAAATGTGCAATAGATGCAAAATGTTACTCTAGCAAAGGGCCTGTCTAGCTTTTAAACTAAAAAGCCTGTCTTTTATAACTTGTGACATTAAAGGTATTGATGTAGCTCTTATCCTTTGGGCTTCAATTCTCCTTAATTACCACTTTAAAGAACCTTTCAGAACCTAGCTGTGCCTGTGTAACAAGGCATCTTTGCAGTCTGACTCCCGTCCTTGGACAGGAGAGACGCACACCAAGGTCTGTGTGCCCTCCCCATGCTGCTCCCATTTGTTTTTCTTCATAGATAAACACTGGACTTTGAAACCTGTGTGTAGGCTCAACAGCTAAAAGGAACATTCATCTCTCTTGTGAAATTTGGATATTTCTTACATAAATTCAGCTAGAAGCAAGAATATCTTTTCAAATTAGATTTCAGCACACCAAGTGCACTCCCAGCCAGCATTTGGCAGTTTGTTGGCAAGAGCAAATTAAAAGAAACATAAAAGAGAAATGTAAAAACGGTCAGATTCTTAATGATTTTCTAAAACTGGAGATGCTACAGAAATGGACATGGTTCTCAGCTTTGTGAAACCAGCACTCACATCCTTAATTCGTAGTCTGCCTCTTGTGAATGGTAGCACCAAATGTCTTTACAGGAGAGGGGACTGACAGTGTCCCTACCACAGTGTGCTCAGTGTAGTACTCTGACTTTTTGAGGTCAAGCCATGTAAGCAAATGACTTTTTCTTTTCCAAGCTAAACTGCTCTAAAATTAGCCTTGTTTCTCATCCTATGTTGACTGTGGTATTTGTAGAGAAGAATGCTGCTAGTCTGCTGTCGTAGTTTAGCATCAGCAGTTATCATTAATGCCTGCTTTAACTTGGAAGAAGTTTCTTTCCTGGTGCCATTGTCCCAACTGTAGTCAATACAGTGCCCTATCCTAGGAGGAAGGATAGACAGGCAAGGAGACTACTGCTGGTGAATTGCCTGTGGTTACAAAGCTCATTCTACAATGTTCAAAACATGATCAACTTGAAGAAAATATCCCTCTTTTGCTGTCCAGGGCTAAGCACAGTGACAGTGCTTGCTTGTCTAAGCAACGTGGGCATAATTTGACTATCTAAAAGTTGTATCAGGCAGCTCTCAGTTTAAGGCAGATATGCTTGTACCTATTCCGCCTCTGACATGTCTTTCCAGCCTGTTCTTGAAGATCTTTGGTCATCTATATTGTCCCTAGGGAATCCCTTGTAGGTCACCAGTATCCTAACTCATTAGAAAGATATTTCTCATTTTTAACTTATGTTGACCTTGCTCCAACTCCAGCCTCATATTGTTTATTCTGACCACTGGAGACAGAACATACATTTTTCCCATACCCTTTTTTCCCTTAATTCTTCCTAAAGATGCTTGTTACATCCTTGAATACTGTATCTGAAAGTTGCACTCCTCCTGTATTCCCCTCTTCTGTAGGCTAATCCCAGTTAATTTCTTCAAACAAACCAGTCCTGCTCAACTTCCAGTTGTTGTTTTTGCTTCTACATGGACTGTTTTGTTTAGTCAACTTCACTAGGTCCTGCTAGTCCATGCTAATTCTTTCCAACCTTTAGTTTTACTCCTTTCCCAGTCAGTTAAAAGTGTGTAGCATCTGTCTTTGTGATTAGCATTGTGGTCCAAAAAACTTTTCTTGTATGATGAGGATGAGAACACACATGCCTGCTGCAGATATTCTTCCTGCTCTCACCCCTTGAACTTTATGCCACTCTTAAGTTCTCCTGATCCTCTGTTCTGGTCTCTCCCTGTGTCCTGTAGGAATCTTCTCTCTTGTATCTGCCGGGGTGCACCGAGTGCTGAGCCCAAATCTTTAAGCCCAAGGACCATTTGCTGCATATGAAAAGATGACTGTTTATCCTACTTGATAGTACATACCCAGTTATTAAACTGTTGGAGATCCCTCTGTCCATTATACCTGAACTCAAATTCGACTTCTGCAAGCAGCCCCTAAGCCTTCCTCCTCCCTCCTCCTGCTGCATCCAAGTCACCTTCATTACCCCTCTGGCTGTAGGAGGAAGGACTTCCCTCGTGCTGTAGATCTCACTAAATTTATTAAAGAACCATGCAGTCTGTAACAAGCTAAAAATAGCTTTTTACATGCCCATATAGTATTTTGAAATACAGTGCTACTCCTGGGGCAGACCGCTTAATCCTATTTTTGGAAGATCATTAGGGAACCTTTTGATTTGTATTCCTGTTGAGCCCTGGTTTTAAGATGGAGTAAGAAGAGAGGAGTGTTATTTCCCTGTTTGGAGGACAAGGGGGAGATTGTCAGCAAGTCATATTCTCCATTGCTGTCACATGGACTGTCTTGACACTCACTCCCTCTACAGACCAAGGAGACATCAGGGCTGGAATCTGCACATTCACAATGTGCTTCTCCCTGGATGCAAATGGCAGAGGTGATGGGAGGCACTGTGGTGCGCTGTGTGTTGGCAGAGTTGTTGGTAGCTCTCAGTACAGGGCTGACACTGGAATGTCATACCACCATGCTCACAGGGGTTCCATCCCCTCACAGTGCCTTGCTTTGCTATGGGATCTTCTCCATCCTTACGTGATAGGCTCATAACTGAGTCAACAGCTCATGAAATCACAGGAATTTGACCCTATACAATCAGTGCTCCATAGAGAGCAGTCTTTGTGAGGCCAGGTCAGTGTCACCTGTCTTCTCTTTTTCTCTGTCATGCCTCCCAGTGTCATTTAAACCTGAAGAAGTGTGATGTTCCCTTCAGGAAGCAGAACAAGGCAACCCCTAATGGATCTCAGCCCTCTGTATTCCCTCTTCCCACTTTTCCTCTTGCTCTCTATCTTGCCCTTGCTTGGCTGTATCCATCAAGATTTCAGCAGTAGCTTGGAGGAAGTGGCTCAATTGCCACCTCTGGTTTAGTTGTGCTGCTGATGTATCTTGGACTTAGCTGTGTGGATCTTCTGGGAGCTCAGATGGGGATGGCATCACTCCATCCCTAAAAAAACTGCATACGGAGTACCTGAGGCACTGTATATGACTAATCTGTTCTGAAAATCCCCTGAGCTGCTGAGAGTCACTGCCAGGGAAAGCAAAGGATGTGTGAACAACTCTCTGGAGACCTTACAAGGAAAGGAGCAAGAATTACTTTTTTTTCTCCTGTGGTCACCTGAGCAAGGTGGTGGGGTTGGCTGTTTCTTGTAGGAATCTTTAGATGCCTAATCTGATTTCACTAATTGTGTAACATCAGTCATCAAACAGTTGAAGAGATTCTAAGACAACTGGGAAGAGGCTGGAGAGAGCACTGGGGGTTTTAGGAAAGGAGTTGTGGAGAAGAAATTTTCTTTCTCACAGCAAATGGTTTAGATTGGTATGTTGATTTGCCTGGAGACAACCTGAGGAAATGTACTAGTGAAAAGGATTGGGGTGGGGAGTGCAGAAATAGGTGTATATGATCTCTCAGATAATAGCATCAGGGTAGCCAAGCTATGACAGACGGGGCTGCAGTGGGAATGGAGGGTGGGTTCTGCTGTTACCCTGTATTTGGTAGGAACTTCTCCTCCAACGCACAAGGCCTTTTGCTTGCATTTGTGAATAAATTTTCTATGAATTGGATATTTTGCTGAATAAGAATAGTATTAGCAGATGTACAAAATAGAATGGAAAGGAGTCCTCAAGCTTCAAGGTAAGAGCTGAATGTGAGCCAGTGCCAGGGGAAAGTGAAAACTGTTAAAAGACCTCTAACATGGCTGGGTGTGCTACAGGCGCCATGCCCTAACCATCTGGAGTTGGACACTGCCAAGATGTCAAACTGGATCAAATAGGTCACCTGCTTGATGTGGCAGACATCTGCCATTTCCTTGGAATGCAGGGTGAAGACAGAGCTTGCCTAGTATGTTCTGGGAAGTAAAGAATTCTAGCTACGTAGGAACCAGCAGCTTCTAAGTTCACCAGGTGTGCTGGTAACCCTCTGAACTACTCAGGCCCTGGAAACTTCTGTGAAAACGTTCATCTTTTCCCTACTCTCATGGTGAGCTCTTGTGAATGCCTGAAGTTCTAAGGAGGCAATGATGTCTGTTGTGATGGCACCAATCAGTTCAGGAACTGGAGGAAAGATGCTGTAATGGATCTGTAACCATTTGGTCCACAAATGGCAAGTAGTGAGGTGTAATACCAGCTTTTCTCCCTTTGTTCTCATCAGGCTCTGCATACACCATGTATTGCCAGGTTTTGAGGGCATCCATTTTAGCTGTTTTGTGCAGAAGTGGGATGCTGATGCCACTCATCATATCAGTGGCTTCTAACCAGAGGCAAGTTCTATGTGGACCTGAACCTATGGGATGCCTTTTTCTCCCTAGGAAGTCAGGCTTGGGTTACAAAAATTTATTTTCACTGTTCAAATATACGTTGCCCAAAGCCTTCCGTTCCAAATCTTGGTGCTTCCCCACAATGTAAATATCATTCCTGATACTTTGGCCACCAACATTGTGGAAAATGTGATGGAAAAGGAATTTCAGTCCTTCATATGAAGCTATACATTTTGTCTGTAATTGTCTATGTAGCTTGAAACGGAACCGTTGATTCTCCTCTGAAATATCTTTGCTGGCCCCTTGTGCTCCCTCCTCCTCCCACAGACATTGCTTTTGTTGTGTAGAGTAGCTTTTGTACCAAGACAGCTCCTGCGCCTGCTTTCCTCAGTGGACACTGATGTGACATGCAGAGCTGAGCTGTCAGAGCTTTGGGGTGTTTTTTCCCCCTCTCTGTGATGAGCTGTGACACTCCAGCATCACAGCTCCACAGGCCACTTTTCCATCCTTTGTTTGCATTTCGTTGTGAATGCAGCAGGGGGCCTCGAGCAAAACACAGCGGCTAGAGGTGTGCCCAGGTCAGGGGGGAATTTTTGAAATATGTCTTTTTTCAGCTTCACTTGAAGAAGCTGCAAGGTAGCATTGCAAACTATTTCTCCTCCCTTATTTCATGATTTTTTCTCTTCTGGATTTCTTCCCTGTTCTTCTAGATTGTCTCAGCAATTACCGTCTTCCTTCTGCTCCTCTTCTGTCTGGCTTGTGGGAGAGTTTTGTGGGTAGATCATGGGCTTTTTGGGGCAAATTTACATCCATTCATGATGCAAACAAGGAATCACATTATTGGAGTTGGTAGTGCTGAGCAGTGTAAATGATATGGTCCCTGCAGGCTGATATCTTTGGGGAAAAAAATAAGGCTGAATATGAGGAGAGAGCCAAAGATGTGTGAGTAGAGACTCTTTTTTTGGATCATGCTGAACAGCCCTTGCAATGAATGAGATTTCACCTGTGCCCCATCCAAGGGCCAGCAGGTATGCTGGGCAGTGTAAAGATGAGAACAGGGCTTCCAGTCATCCTGCTGAGCAGGAAAGCTGGCAGCCTGGAAGCAGCTACCTGCGTCCTGCTGAGAAAGAGCTAGTTGAAGAGTGGTGAAGCTGTGGGCTCCATGGGACTGCAAGAGGCATCAGGCAGACAGGTGCTGGTGGGACACATGACCATTTTGCTAGCTGATACCTGGATGAAAGTGGGTCCAGTAGGCTGGTCCAACTGGGAATTTCAGTTTCTCAGTAGTTTTACCTTCCAATACATTAAAGCTAAGCTCTGTCTTATCTCGTATCTCCCTTTGCAATAGCCTCTCTGACTTTAAGCCTTTGATGGCCTGCTGCTACTTAACCCTGGTGACTTGATGAGTTGGGATGTTTCATGAGTAACACCTGATACGAAAAAACAGGAGGCACATTGGTGGCAGTGCTGAGTGCCACGAGAGGAGGCTTTGCATTTCCAGTAGTGTCTGTGAAGGATTTGATTAATATCACTTTAATGTTGTGGTGATACCCTGGCCCTTGCCCCTTCATCTCTTGACACCTGTGCTCATACACAAGCTTGGGAGAAAGGGTATGAGTGCGAGGAGGTCTCTTTGAAGAGATGCTTCTACCTGGCACACCATGCATGCAGAGGGCTCATGTCCAGCTACCACCGCCAGTTAGGATGGTGGTGATACAGGTTGGCATAGTGTCTGTTGGCAGCTGCACATCTCCTCAGTTGCCTCCTGTGCAATGGTGGTGTCCACCAGATTCTGGCACCTGGACCAGTGTAATGGGACATTCTGTCGCTGCTTGAGGCTGTGCAGATTCCTATGTCCTCTTGCTGTGTCCCCCAGGGGAACTAGTCTCCTTCCACCCTCAGGACAGCATCTCTGAAAACATCAGCTACAGGGATCCAGACTCTTGGACAACACAGCTGCCAGGCCAAGGAAGGTCAGTTGGCAGTGGTTTGCTTAGCACAGATCAGCCAGCTGGCCCCCATACACCCCAAGTCAAAGGCCATTCTTCATTTCTGACCACAACCTAATCACTGCAGAGCAGTTGCTGCATGTCCTATGCCCGAGCAGATGACTGCTGTGGTGCATGGGGATGCTGGAGTCCAGCTGTGCTAGGCAGAGGCTCTTCCTGAGAAGAGACCAATGATTCCATAGGCTGCTAATGGGATCAGAGTGAGGGAGATGTGAGGTTGTCTTTGGGGCACCCTCTGAGGTCATCCAGCATGTGGGGCAGGTTTGCTTCTAGGGATGCTATTGAGCCATTGTACCTTAGCGATTACTTGCATGACTTCAATGAGGCATTGATTTTGCCTGAGAGTACTTGTCCCTTTGCCTGACTGTCACTAGGATCTTTCAAGAGTGGTAGGTGTGCCCCAGCATTATTCCCCCTCACTGAAGGGGATAACATTTCTAATGGGGTGATAAAGCAATCTCATGGAGTATACACCATGTAAAAGAAGTAAAAGAAGTGAGATCTGTCAGGGAAGTGTCTATCTTGTTGGTCTCCAATGATTTCAGCCATGCATCAAGGCTGGAGAAGTAATGAGTTGCAGGCAGTATTGCATTTTGCTCTTCCTGTGAGTCACAGCATCTGCATTTCAATTTTGTTTGGCTGCAGGGAAGGTCAGCAGGTGTCAGTATCATGGTGAGTGTGAGGCAGGGGAAGAAGTCCAGGTTTCTGGTGAGCAGCCCTGTGTGGAGAGTGGGGCAATGGAGAGGAGATTATGCTTCTCACATCAGCTTGGGCAGAGCAGGAGGGAGAGGAGCATGGAGTGAATGTCTACAAAAGGACTGGAGAGCAAGTCTCGCTAAACGACACCCCCAGACAGGGCAGGCTGCTGTAAAGGCCAGGCAGGAAAACGAACTGTACCTTGCTTCAAAACCTGCATTTTCTAGCTGTAATACAACTGTGTTCTTCACTCCAAAGACCCAGACAAGGATTTCTTTGGAGAAATCATGTATCTTGTCCGTGTTACAGATGCTGTGGTATTGAACAAGATCAAATGCTGGGAGGTATCGGTTCTCCTCTGGCAGGGAAGCCAGCTGGAAGTCCTCAGAGAGATTATCCTGATCTTCTCACAAACAGAGAAGCATGGAGGAGAATATTTTAAATATTAATGCTAATTTAACATTAATTTTGACTTTGTTGCTCGTGGTACTGTTGTGACACTCCTAAAGGGCAGAATTCTTCTTATATGCCTTAGTTATACAAAACTGGATAGATAGAACAGATGCTTTAATGTGCTTCTCTGCAAACTGGTGACAAATCTGCATGCAGTTCATTTGACTGTTCCCCCATTTCAGTGATTCTTTGAATATGAGAAAGCTTTTGAAAAAAACAAAAACCCGCCACTGTCTTATAGTAGTGTCTGGATATTGGAGGGGTTTTTTGAGCAGATTAGGGGGAAAAAAGCTGCAGTCATTCCAGAGGGAGCAGTTTCATTTGTTGGTATATCCTCTCAGAGGGTTTGCTTCAGGTCTAGTTTTCCAGAGTAGGTAAAACCATATCTCAACAAACAAGCTCTCCATAAAGAGCACTTTCCACAGCAGTGGGGGTAACAGTAGACACACACAGATGCAAGAATGCATAAAGGTCTTCCAAGGCCTGAACACTAAGCCTCATGCAGCTGTAATTATATTGAAAATATTGCTGAATTTGGAAAAGTAATCTATAAATTAGATTAGCTGTTGCAGACCACTGCCAACTATGGGACTTATGCTGCCTCTGCAGAAGTCAGGGCTAACTTTGGCATTGGCTTGAGCGCACCTTGGCCTGAGCTTGGACTCAGATAACTTTGAGAATTTTTGGTGGATGTTTGCTGATAAAGCAGGACTGTGGTGCTGCGGCCAGGTGTTGGGAAGGGTTGGGCCTTGTGTGCACTGGCAGGGCTTACCACTAGTTTAGCAGGGCTGTTGCAGGGTGAACTCCAGCACAAATTCTCCCAGCAACAGAGCAGGGATATTCTCAGGTCAGGCATACTGTTTAATCTTAGTCCTTTGTGGTCCATTATGCAAATTTAATGAGATGTAGAAATATTCTTTCCTTCCCCTTGCCTCTGCGCTTATCTCTGCTAGAAATCCACCCAGGTATGTGATTATATGGTAATATTATGCAACAAAGGTTTCAGAAAAGTGCAATTCTGTTTTGCAGCAGTTGAGAGGCTTTTCCAAAACATTTAGCAACAGAACTGATACAACCATACCAGTGTCTGTGGAAGGGCAATTCCTGCATCTCTTCTGGCTGCAAGGACATGTTAGCCTCTGTAAATATGTTGTGTGATCTGTTTTGCTCTGGATCCAGGAATTTTGCAGATATGTTACAACATAACCAGACTTGTGTTCGTTGGGGGATATTTCCTCAGCAGCACTGAAATATCAGGATATGATCTTGTGTCCCCACCTATGCAGAGAAAAGAAAGCCCAAGATACAGTCTTTATTTCTCCTGAGCTTTGTATGAGTGTGTTTATGCATGTATTTAGGGATCTTTTTTCCATATGCTGTTTATCTCGAGTTTACTTCAACTGGTAAGATTTTACAGACCTAGTGCTTGAAGCATGCATTGTAGACAAAAAGATGGTGATACAACCTTTGTGTATCAGACCTTACACTTGTGAAGGATCCTACCCTTATCTTAGTAAGAGCGAGGACAGAACTGAACATAAATGGTATATGCAGAGCACTGAGATGGAGCTGTCCTTCAAAATAAGATGCTTCAGACTGTTCTAGTGAAAGTAATGAAAAGTCAAAGAAAAACAGACGGTGACTGCAGGGGTTTCTTTTCCATGCACAGCAGAACCAAGCCTTTGGCTTTTAAGCTTGGGGCTCTTAGAGATGCTTGGGTCAATAAACCCACTCCTTCCTCAACCCAACTATCATGCTTTTGGGATGGCTGCTGATGACCCTGTTTTGCTTTGGCAGGGATGAATCATGCCTGTGCATATGTTGAGCTGCAAGGAACAAGAAAGAAAGGAAAGGAGGGAGGGAGGAAAGGAAGAAGGAAGGGTCTCTCTGCTATAGGAGTATTTCTCCACATGACTGGTTCTGGTTGGAAGGAAGGAAAGGAGGAAAGGAGGGAGAGAGGAAAGCAGGAAGGGTCTTTCTGCTACAGGAGCACTTCTCTACATGGTTGGTTCTGGTTCCTCTCTGCTGGCATCCTGTCTAGACCTCTCTTTCCTTTCAATAACATTAAAGACAGACATAAAAAGGCCCTGATGCAGGTTTTCTTCCCTTGGGTATGGTGTCTGGGCTAGAAGTAATAGGCATAATGCTTTTGAAAACGAAATCATGTATCCTCCATTATTCATGAGTTGGAAGGGTTAAGGAGATTAGCTGTTTCAGTGGTTTAGGAAGAGACTGCAAGATCTGTTCCTCTCTGTGTGGTTAGCTGTCTTGCAAGTGGGTGTGTTGAGGATCTAAAAATAATTCAATTATTTGTGCAAAGTATCTGTCAGGCTTGTTTCCCTCAGGCAGGCGTTTGCTTCCAGAGTGCTGCTCCTGCAACACAATCTTCCACCTGAAGCAAGATGGGAACAGATCCCTAATCCCAGCCAACTCCCCACTCCTCTTCCTTTCCCAACCCAGTGAGACTCTCCCCATTCATATCGGGCTTCCCTTTTTCCTCCCTATCCCTCAACAACTCAGGCACTGTCTTGCCATCTGTACCCTGATGCCAATGGCTGGAGATAGCTGTTGCACCTAGGCAGTGCCACTGCAGACAGCCCCCAGAAACTGGTGTTGTCCCAGGACTGGTCCGACCAGTGGGCACATGTATGGAGCTAGACACAGGGATAGAAGAGACCAACTGTGAAGGGCAGGGTGTCCTGGCTCTTCCCCTGGCTGCTGGAGCTGTTTCTCAGCAGAATTAGCTCTGTACCTAGACATCCAGTATTAGTCTTCTCCAGAGTGAGCACAATAAAAATTAGTGGCTGTGGGTGGTGTGAAATGAACTTTGGAAGTATACTAAAGCCTTGGCTGTAGATTTTCCACCTGTTTCAATATATGAAAAATAATAAAATTTTTATAGATCCCTGAAGCATCACTTAGGCACAGGAGAATGCTTCAGCTGCTACCACTCCTACCTGCATGTGGCTGCTTAGGCTAGAGGTCCCTGTTACATCCAGTCAGGGTTAAAGCCGTGGGGCAGTATGGAGTAGGGAGCAGTGGCTAGGGAAAAGGGTGGCATCAGGATCTTGGATTCTTTCCTTTACTTTTCACCACTGAGCTTCTGAGCACTCTGGCAGGTCATTTACTTCACCATGTCTCATTTTTCTGCTGTTTGTAAGTGGGAACACGTTTCACCTCGCAGGCTGCTGTGAAGCTTAATTAAGATCTGCAAAGTGCTTTGGTGCTGTACAAATGCCAGTTGCTTTAATTAATAAAATGAAATGGCTGTGCGCACTTGGCTTCTTTGTTTACCTGGGTGTGCACAAGCAGCAGCTAGCATGGTGATGTGCAACACAACAAATATTCCACACAGTTATGTTTTATAAATGTTCTGTTTTCTTCAAGGCACCTTGGGATACCTTGCTGACCTCTAGGACTTGCCTGCTCCTAGGCTGGACATCATAATACGAAGCCTAGGTCACGGGAACTACCTTACTGCTGCAGGTGGTCATCTGGCAGGGCATGTGGGAGGATGCAGCAAAAAGCATGTGTGTCCATATGTGTTTAGTGTCCTGCTTTCTGATGCCCAGGAGGCAGAACAAGCTGCTTGCCTCTGCATGGAGCTGGAAGGATCAGTGGTGAACAGCAGCTCAGGTTGAGCGCTGCTAAGTGGTGGAAAAGCTGTAATGTGCAAGAGAAGAGGTCTATGGAGATAAGACAGGGATGGGAAGTGGATTATGTCTGGTCTTTGGCTGTGAGGTACATGCAGCCCTGTGCTGCTGTGATACATACATGCTTACAGTGTAGCTTAGGTAGAAACCAGAGGCAAGAATCTCGCCTGAAAAGTACTTTCTTGAGGGAGGGGAGGATCCTGCTGTGGCTTTGGAGGAGACCTGTTTAGGGGAGGCTCCGCTAGGGCTGCTTCAAGCTTACTCTGTGAACAGTGAGTCTTGTCCTCTACCTGGCATAGACCACAGAAAAGTCTGGCAGCTCACTCAGAGCCCTTAGTGGTGGGCAATGTAAAGAGATCCAAAGCAGCTTTGCTTTGCTTTCCCATTGCTTTCCCAGTGCTTTGTTTTCCTTGACTATGTTCAAGGAAGGATTTTGCCAGTTGTGTCATCTGCATCTTTATAGGGTTGTTTCACATTTGTTAGAGTCAAAATGTCCAGGAGGGAGAAGCCAGGAGGAAGCTGTTTAAGAGATCTTTTTTTGACTCAGTCTTTCAGGTGCCAAATACTCCAGAGTGCTTTCAGGTACCTGGCTCAGATCTTCAGCAGGTGCTGTGTCCAGTGCCATGCAAGCCAGAGTTGCTTCACTCTTCAGTGACCAAATATTATCAGATGCTGGTCCAACAGGAGCAATTCAGACATGAACAGCCCTATATTTATAGGTGCTCTAGTCTCGGATCTGAGCCTCCTAGTACTTAAATAGGGAACCAAAACAGGAGATCTGCAGTATCCTTGAATTTCTAGTATGTTTTGCTCTGCATCTGGAAAATATACCATGATTCATCTCTCTGAGCACTCTGATCTCTGTGTGACTAAGATTAGGCTTTTCAAAAAGGACTCCTAAGTAAATGACAGTTGGAGGGAGGAAGATTCTACGTGAATGTTACGTGTTCCAGGGCAGGTATCCCAGGTGAAAGTTAGTGAAAGCCCTGTCTTGGAGTTTTTAATAACCCACCTTTGCCCAGACACTTCTCTGATGTAGATACTGGGGACAAGACTTTGTCTTCTCATTCTTTCTTTGTGGGAATTGAATGCTGCTCCCCTTGTGAGGTATAGTTCATTTTCTGTGTCTCATACTTATCCCTCTTCTTTGCACTGAGAAGGATAAAGCAGCAGCCAAGCCTCATCTGTACAGTGGTACCAAGATGTTATCCTTGAGCCCTTCCAGCCAAGTTTAACTGCAGCACGCACAGGTCTATACCATAAAGGCCTCACAAATGGCTTCATTTTTCTCTCCCACCATTTGTTTCAATCCTGAGACCTTAAGCCAAGGGGATGGTTTTCTGAATGTGCAAGTGTCCCATCAGTTTCCTACCCTGTACAAGGCCAAGCCTGCTGAGACCACCTGGTTTGATGAATTCAGGATCCCCTACTGCTTCTTCCTCCCTTCATTTTCTCTTCAACTGAGCTGCAAGGAGGAAGGAATGTATTCTGTCACCATATTCACCCACCACCTCAGGCTGGCCCCCATCCTTGAGTGGTGATGGTGTTGCCAAGTGCTGTGCAGCCTGCCACACCAGCACATCCTCTCCTGGAGGAAGCAGCGTGGGCAGGCAGAGATCCCGTGTCTTCTAATGAGGGTGATGTTTAAGTGTGTAGGTATCAGTGTTGGTACACTCTGTTAGCATGCTTGGCTGTGCGTATCTCCACACCTATCATTTGTACTATAGAGAAGGATTACCTCTTATCTGGAAGTCTGCACCACAGGGATGAGTAGGCGTATGCGTAGATGACTGCCTTTTATGAGCTGACAAAGGTTCCTATGTGCATACTGCCAGGATGCTTGTACTTGAACATTGGGAGTATCTCTTTGTCTTTTCCACACCAAACCTCTGTGTTGGAGTTTTCTGGGTGATTTCTCAGCAGTCTCCTCTGTGCTGGACTAACCTTTTGACATCTGATTATTGCACCACAGTTCAAGTTTCTAAGCAGAAATCCATATCATCTTTCTGCCCTTGAAGTATATGAATTACTCAAAGGATGAACAGAAGCAAAGGATGAGGATCATGGACTCTCATATTGCTTCTTACTCATATTCATGTGACCCTGATGTTATGTCATAGCTTAGTACGTTGTCAAGAATGTAATGTGTTAGCATAGCAGCAAATGTTGGAGAGAGTCACAAGATCAAATTAAACCCTATGCCACTGCCAGATTTGATTTCAGGAGTGAATTTACAGCAGCAGTTTGATATATGGAGTGAAATTCTGAGGGCAATATGGATTTCAAAATTATAAGCTGGATATTTATAAATCTATTTCCATCAGTTTTTATTTTTGTGTAGCTGTTTCTGCTACTAGTGATTCTAAAGTGCTGTTGCTTAAAAGAGTAGTTAACAGTCAGACCCAGCACAGATAACACTTAAACAGGTTATTGCTTTTTGCAAACCTAGTTGTCAATACTAGATTTGCCTTGTAGTTTGTTAGCATGCTAAAGAACAAAATTTCAACTAATTATGTTGTTTCTTTTAGACATATATGTAAATTAAGTATCTTAGTGTCTCTGCTGTGGTTTGCACCAGTTCAAGACTGTCAGATTTTAACTTTATTTTAGTTAAGCCACTATGGTTTTTATGTAGACAAAGTCAGTAAGAATTAATGAAATCCACTTGGAAGTGGTAGTTGGGGAGTAGTTCCTTGAGTCAATGTTAAGAGATCCTCAGCACCTCCTATGGAAAGTTCAAAAAAATTTGCTTACCTGGTGACATCTCTGTTGGTGAGAAGGTGAGTAGCCAGTGTAGGACAGCTGCCAGCCTGGAAAGGAGGTGAAACAGCTGAAGTCCTTCAGGGTGGTTACCTCCTTTTACAGGCATAGGGGACATTGAGAGAAGTAGGCAGAAAGCCACACCATCATGATCAGTGATGGGGCAGAGTTCAGTCCACCTCCTCTCAGAAACATCCTCATTAGAGGACCAATGATGCTCAGCAGCTCAGCTGTGATGGAAATGCAGTGGAGGCCTCATTATTGCAAGAATAACTGGTACCAGACAAAGAATACAGAAGCCTTGGGTTTGGTCCTTAGTGGGTAGTGCTGCTTAGTCTGAAAAGAGTCACTGTCTATGGTTGAAGTCAGAGCAGCATAAAGGTGTGGGATGTGCTCCTGGCTGTAGAACAAAGACAGTGAGCCCCAAAGGCGATCTCAAAAATCACTTTTTGATTAAAAAAATTAAAAATCACTTTTTGATTAAAAGTGTAGCCAGAATTGGAGTTTTTAAACAAGTTCAGATTTCTTCAGTGAGGCTGAGGCTTGAACTTCACTTCAAGAGACCTGGCATTGCCACTATGATGCTGAAAATTATATATATGCAAACTGTTTAAACAGCATTATTCTACTTAGTCCTTTCACTGTCCAGGTGTGGAAATGCTAACAGCAATTGAGAAGTTAAAAAGCTAAAGAAACTCCTTTGAAATCTCAGGAGTGGGCTTCAGTTCAGACAGCATTTTTTTCCTTGCTATAATAAAACTTTAGTACCAAGAGCACTGGCTGAGAAACTCAAAGAACATTTGTTCACTGACTGATTTCAGCTTCTCAGAAATACTCTGTGACCATCTCGCCATTGCCTGGAGAGCCCTGCAGGCCCTGCAAGCAGGTGTAAAGGTGGCTCATCTCTCTGGTGACTGGAGTGAGGAGTCTACAATGGGCATCCTGGTTGTCCAGAGGCTCCTGCAAGCTGCCTGCGGTCAGGACCAGCATTCTGTGTATGTCTTGACTCAGACTGAGCAATTTTGACAGATGATTTGGCTGCATTAGAGAACCTGCCTCCATGTAAGGCACTTTCTTTGGTCAAAGCTGGAGTGCCCTGCCTTAGTTGCAAAGCTGTGAGCAGCAGGGGAGTGGGAGTGTTCCCATGAGAGGGGAGTTGCGGGGCTGCTGACTCACTGTTCATGCCAGCGGCGCTGCTCTGCCATCCCTAGCATGGAGAGGGGGAGGGAGAGACAGAGCCACTGCAAAGATAGGTTGAGAGATAAGGTCACCCAATGCCTCCAGTCACCAAATCGAAGTAGATGAGATTTTCGCGATGTTATTTGCCCATGCAGAGAAGAAGGAAATAAAACATTTTGCATACTGCCTGGAAAGGGGTCCCCCTCTTAGCACCTCTGACTTCATTTGGATGTCTGATTTAAAACTACATGTATCAGGAAGGAGATCCAGTAGTTCAATAGTGTTAAGGTGACCTGTTTCGCTGTGCCAGGTGGGATTGGCTCACTTCCAGCTGTGCTGAAGGATGTGCAATGTTTGGCATAGCATCTGGGAACATCTGGTTTGCTAGGCATGGGTGTCTTCCAGCAGGAAGCATTTCCTACTCTAATCCTATCCTCAGGATCAATTATGTGTTATGGCAATGTGGTGCCTAATTGTCCCCAGGCTTCAATTGTAAATACCAGGGTGCTGTGTGTTAACATTCTTCTGGAGCAAGGGATCTCTGCAGACATTACCCCCTTCCGCTCTAAATACAAGGTACCTTTCAGCAGCTTCCTAGGGCCAATAGGACTACACAGCAGCAAATTCCCTGGAAAAAGAAAAACACTAAACACTACTAAACATGGTGCTGCATTCAGAGCCCATGGGGAAGAGGGGAGTGATAATAAAGGACATGTGACAAGCATTAGTCACATTGCTGATGAAGGGTTAGAAGGCACAGACAGTAGACCCTGAATAGATGAAAGCCAATTGTATAGATTTTCTGTCCCTTAAGTTAAGGCAGTATCAGAGATCTTGTTCTTGCAAGATTTCAGGTTAGGTTTTTCTGTCAGGGATACAGCTATTCAGGGTAACTGTGTAAGGGAACTCTTCAAAGTGAGCTCAAAATTAAGGAGTTTTGGGAATTCCTCTTTTGATTTTGATCTATCAGGATGGAAACTGGGAATTTCCTTGAGCTGATCGTCTTGACATTGTTAACATCACTTTGACATAATTTTCCTCTTCCAGTTTCTCTTGATCCCATTCCTTCCCTGATGTAAATACAATAACAGGGTTAATTATTTTAAAAAGAAATATTAGCAAGCAGCATAGGAAGTGTATGAGATTAGAGTGTTTTCAGCGCAGTGGTCACAGCTGTCTGTTTAGTGCATGCTGCCCAACTCCTGTGTTATTTGCTTACTTTTGCAACAGGCCCATTGACACAGTCAGGTTGTGGTCCTTGTATGGCTTGTATTCCTCTGCCTATCATTTTTTGTGCATTTTAGTCCATCTGGGAAAAAATAGTCTTGGGGAAATTGAATCTTGGATGGCAGTATTAAAAACAGGGCAGTCACTTTATAAAAAGTGATAGATGCTTTGCCCTTTTGACAGCAGCCTGTGTGGCACCAACAGAGGGACTCTGCAGGACTCATGTGACCCACAGACTACGATCTAAGGACCATTGTCTGCCATACAGATATTCAGTAATTTCACCTTCATGTTCTTTCAGTCACCGAAATATTTAGCATACTTTTACTGCTCTGCATTGGCCATTCTAGTTCAAATTCCCAGGAGTGCAAAGCTTGACTTTTTTCTCAACAATTTTCAACCTTCATAATAAGCAGGTTGTTTTGTCCTTTCAGAACCGAGGGATAGGCAGTCATGTCCCTTAATCTGCTTGTGGAAGTCCAGCCAGTGATTTAATCTGTGTCAGAACAGGGGTCACCAATCCTCTTTCTCCTGTGGACATGTCATTTTAGTCCATAAGTGGGAAGGGGACTGTTCTCTGTGTATATCCAGAGGGATAGTAAGCATTTTCACTACTGAAGGGGGCAGGTACTTATGTGTTAGTGAAATTCATACAGGCCAGTGCAGCTGAGATCACAACCAGAGATGTTATTGCTATCATCAGCTTGAGACTTACAGGCCATTGCATGAGTCCCAGACACAGGGTCAGCTTGCACATACTCTGGTTGTAATAATTTTCTTACAGTATTCCCAGCACATGCCACCATACCTGGACCATTTCTATTTTGTTGCACTCTTTGGGGAAGGATTATGCCTTTAGAAGGAGAAATCTCATGCTGCTCATTTCTACAATGCTTGACATCTTAATGGCCTGCTTATTTACATGTTTCAAAGAATCAGAGTGGCTGAGGCTGGGAGAGATCCCTGGAAGTAATCTAGTCCAATCTCCCTGATCAAGCAGACCCAACTAGAACCAGTTGCCCAGAAATGCTTCTAGATGACTTTTGGTTGTTTACAAGGAATGAGGCTGCACAACCTTTTTGGGTAATCTTTGACAGTGATCAGTAATGCTTACAGTAAAAAAAGAGTTCATAGGAAACCTTGTATGAATACCCTTTAGGTATTCATATACATTGATGTTATCTCCCTGAGTCTTCAGGGGTGCTGCAGCTTGTACAAAGAACTGTTTAAAATGGTTGTAGTAGCTTGGTTAGAGGTGCAATATATTAATTTTCACTTAGTTTGCAGGTAGCTTTTAGCTTGTGAATAGCTCTGCATTGCTGTGACTGTGGTGCTAGTAGCCCCCATTACAGCTGGTGAGTATCCAATGTGAGTAACCTGGCACCAGCTATAGCTATAGCAGCGACTGCAGTACAAATGCAACCTTCATCATGTAAGCCTGAAAATATTGGCCAGTCTGCTTATATGTAAATCTCAGTCCATATATTTATTTGTGTCAAGAACTAAATTAAATAGAAATGGATGGCTTGCCAGGACTATAAAAATGTCAGGTATTCAGAAGAGTCCTATATCTGCTGTACCATTTGAAATATTGCCTATGTATTGGAAGGGATTAGAGCCAAATGAGAAGACACCAGACACAGCAATAAACTCTGCCTTCAGCCTGTTTTGTCAGGGCTTAGGAGAAAAGAGACTTGGGAGAAAATGCCCACCTTGCAAGAAACTGAAGTTACTCTTAGGGAGTATGGTGGGCTTTAGGGAGGAGTGAACGCAACTTCCTTTATGTGAGGGTTTTTTCCCCCACATTGAGCTTAACATTGAAGGTCTCCTTCATGAGTTCGTGCTTAACTTCTTTTGAAAATTACATTAAAGCAGGGCTCTACCATGGGCTGGGAAGAGAAGTGGCATGTTAGCAGTAGTATGGGAGCTAGTTTGAGCCCTCAGGAGTGTAATAATTTTTCCTTTTCCTAGTGTAGAAATCCAGTGCCCCTTTTAATCAGTGTAGCTAGATTGAAAATTGAAACCCAAAATGACAAAAGAGAGCCTTTCCCTAACTCCAAGATTGAGCTGGCTGGGGTAAGAGAGCATGGTGAGACACAGATATTTGTGTAGACCAAATCTTGTTTTCTCACTGAGTCTGTAGGTTTTCTGCTATTGCTGCTTTGTTTTTTGTCTGATATTTCCTCCTCTTTCATCACAGAGGTTACTTTTCCTTCCCTTTCACAAAACAATGCATGGTACCTATAAATGTCTTCATTTTGGATAATAAGATGAGGTTCATTTTAGGCATCATCTCTTAGCTACCTTATGGGAAAGACAGGCTTTTATCCAATTTGTACGTTACAAATCTGTCATCTTTGGTACTTCTGGTAGACTCTTCTCCAGAGATGAACAGGACTAAAATGAGAGAATCATTTACGTGTGAGATACAGACTAGAGTCTTTTGTGAAGCGTCTTTTAATTGAAGCTTCATCCCTTGCTTATTCTCTAAAGTCTAGACATTGTGCTGTTTTAAAGTTGCTTTTTTTTAAAGATTATCCCCATTGCCTGACCCAAATGCAACAACATCAGCAAGGAGTGTGTAATCTACTACAGCCTTCCCTTTGCAGCGAAGTAACCAATTTGTGTGCTTATTCATAAGACAAAATAGCAAAAAATACTTTTTTCTAGCTTCAAGTGTAGTTTTGTCTTACAACCTCTTGAAAATCAAGCCAAAGGTAAAACTTACAGAATCATAGATAGTGTGGAGATGGAAGGGACATTTTCATCTACTCCAACTCTCCAGTAGTGAGCAGGGGCATCCTGTACTAGATCAGGTTGCTCAGAGCCTCATCAAGCCTAGCCTTGAGTGTCTCCAGGGATGGGGCCTCCACCACCTCTCTGGACATCACCCTCATGGTGAAGAACTTCCTCCTAGTGTCTAATCTAAACCGGTCCTGCTCTAGATTAAAACCATTGCCCCTATCATTACATGGTCGGGCAAACATTTCTTCCTCAATTTTCCTCTAGACCCCCTTCAGGTACCAGTAGGCTGCTATGAGGTATACCCAGAGCCTTCTCTTCTCCAGGTTGAACTCTTTTAGCCTGTCCTCACAGGTGAGGTGCTCTAGCCCTGTGATCATCTTTGTGGCCCTCCTCTGGACCATCTCCAATAGGTCCATGTGGTGAGGGCTCCAGAGCCGGACACTACTCTCGGTGAGAGCAGAGTAAAGAGGCAGAATCACCTCTCAATCTGCTGGCCACAGTTACTCTTCTGATGCAGCCAAGGATACAGTTGGCCTTCTTGGCTGCAAGCACAAATTGTTGGCTCATGTTCAGCTTTTTATCCACCAGTACCCCAAATCCTTTTCATCACCTTCCAGTCTGTATTGGTAATGAGGATTGGCACATCCCAAGTGCAGCACCATGCGTTCGTCATTGTTGAACTTCATGAGATTTGCCCAGACCTGCTTCTCCAGCCTGACTGGCTCTCTCTGGATGACATTCTATCCCTCTGCCATATCAACTGTACCACTCAGCTTGGTGTCATCTGCAAACTCGCAGACAGTGTACTCAATTCCACTGCCTATAGCATCTATGAAGGTATTAAACAGCACTGGTCCAGCACAGATCCCTGAGGGACACTACTCATCACTCCTCTCCATCCTGGCATTGAGCAATTGATGGCTACCCTCTGGGTGTGACCATCCAGTCAGTTTCTCATACATGAAGGAGTCCAACCAGTCCATCCAAAGCATGACTCCTCGTTGTCCACGTTACTGATATTTGAAGACTGATAAAGTAGTAGAGATGCCTTTGCAAAAGACTCAAAACCATAACATAGTCTCTGAGCATTTGGCCCAGGAGTCTAGACAAGAAGCAGGCTGCCCAGTTCTTAGCTGTGAGGTTTAAAGATGTGCCTTGTCGATAAGTTAAACTCTCTCAGGATCCTGGCTATGCTGCATTTCAGTCCAAAGGACTGGTACAGCCATGGGGAGTTGCGTAAGCTTCTGCTTTGTGGGGATGAGAGTTTTAACCACTGAAATCTCTCTGGACAGTCCTGTTGAAGGCATCAGACCTTGGCAGTTTTCATGCATCATTTCTAGCTGCCATCTACAGGAACCATTGTCTAGGGCAGAGTATTCTTCCCACATGGGAACCTCAGAAGTTCCATGGTGCCTGCTGAGCACTGTGGGTGCAAGCCACTGCTCCTCCCTTTGGTTCTCATCTCATTAGCATGCCACTTGGTTAAAAGTGTGGAAGTGTGCAGAACATTGGGATGTTAAGGGTCCTGTAAGAGACCAGATTGCTTGAAATGGCTGTTATCTTCCTATTCACAGCTAGACTGGAAGCTCCATCAGTGAGCCTCATAATTGATAACAAGCAGAGGTCTAAGGGTGTGTGGCTAGGTTTTATCATTCTTGTCAGATCTGCTGACTTTCTGATTTGTGAGAACTGAGACTGCAGCAGGACTTCCGAGTAGACTGAGGATCTGAGCTGACACCAGATTTCATTAGGATTATATGGCATGTGTCCCTACTTCAGTGTCATGCTTGGAGATGCTCTTGCTAGCAGAGAGAGAAAGTCTGTGGAAGACAAACTTGTTTGCTCTTGACATCTGTGTCCCCCATGCAGCCAGCTCCCTATCTACCTACATGCTGCTGGCTGTCCCCATATTGGTTCTCCGCATATTGGGGATCCAGAAAGCCTGGCACAGGACTGACTGGAAGTAGTGTAAGGGAGAGCAGGAAGAGAAAAGAAATGGAACCAGTGTCCCAGAAGACTGCCATGCTAAGAGCATCCCTAAGAAAAAAGGCTAGAGAGAACATCCTGGAAGATGTCTGAGGCCAGGTGGCTGAGCTGCCTGGTGAGGTGGAAACCTACCATAATTCTCTGCCTAACTGTGAGTTGTGAAAGCAGCCCACATGCAAAGCCTGCAAGTGTTGCTTTGGGGCCAAAAAGGCGTTTTCTTATTTTGTTTGTGTGATAAAGTAAAATTTCCAGCCCAAGGATGACAGTGCTCAGCAATATGGTGGGAGATGGGCAGGCTTTAGATTACCCAGTCTGGGGCATCTCCTGCTCCTGCTTTCCTGTGCTGGTGATTTAATTTCTCTGACTTGCCATTTCCAATAAGTTTGTGATTTTTTTACCAGGATATATGATCTTGTGTAGCAAGGCAGGTGGTTATAGGGCAAATTAGCTCTGTGTCCTGCCTTCTCTATGACTTGAGTTACAAGTATGATACAACAATAGTGGAATATATTGTTGCACCAAGTATTTCAGGTTGCATCTTAGGTTGTCTGAAGCCAGACTTGTGGTTGAAGTGTTTCTAGAAGCTGATGAGAATGCTGGCTTGTAAGTAATTAGCAAATTGTGGTGGCCTAAGGATACTCATACAGCAGGACTAGTTGAGCTAGTAGAGCATATTCCCTCTCCTAAAAAAACTTGCTTTTATATGTTTATGCATTTTGAAGCATTCTCTCCCTCACAATATTGAAGCGTCTTGAAATATTAATGAAGTCATGATTATGACATGCTTCAGAGGCAAAGGAGCACTTGTTCCCATTTTACAAGCTGGGAAAGAAGTGACTTTCTTGGCTTCATTAAAGGAGGGCAGCAGCAGAGACAGCAAGGAGCATATGCTGGTCCTTGTATATGTGTGCTGTGATTCCTCTGATTCGAAAATCTGGGTTAAACTAAGGAGCTTCAAATGGAAGAAGTCTGTGCTCTTGCTATGTGCCATTCATAATTTAATTGCACATTGTGGGGAATGATATTGGATTGCACTGAGTTGCTTCTTTTTAATCCTTTGATAGGAAGCAATGTACCAGTACAAGGTGGTGTATTACTTGGTAAATGAAATAAGAAATTCCTGAAAAAAAATCTGCATGTTGGAAAAATACTGCGCATTTATAATGAAAACAGAAGCTTTGATCCATGAGCATTTTCCAGCATAGCTGTCACCCTCTGAATAGCAGATTCAGCCAACTGGAGGCTAGCTTTTCTGAGTTACTTTCCACAATTCACAGAAATAATCCATGGATCTCTGAACACCCCTCAGCTACAGGTCAGCCCCAGCTGAAAAATAACTTGAAGATATATGTACCAAAGTGAGTTTTTGGACAGCATGTATCCTTACTCTTATAGTGTAAGAGGATCAGTATGGAGGGCAAGAGGCAATTGTCTCCATTTTATACTTCTTTGAAAGCCAGGCATACAACATCTTTTAATCCCAGATTTTTAATTTGCTGTTTGTTTTTTCTCTGTGCACTGGCAAAGAAGATATCATCCATGAAACATCCACCTGTGTGCCTGTATCTGTCCTCAGGTCTCCTGGCTCTGGGTGGGCCATTTCTCCCACAGTATTTTGTGAGCTCTGGCAGGAGCCTGTTTTCACTGGAAAGGATATTTGTAGTATTGGTAGACTGAAACAGGATCCCAAATTTATCCCTATTTTAACACTTCTCTTTGTGGGTGCTTGAGTTTAATTAAGGCTGAGTAGTAAATATTTATCCTCATGACAGGAATAGGTCTAGGTTTGTCTGTTTAAAATATTACACAGCTTGCCTCTTTGGCTGCAGCTAACTGAACTGAATATTCACAATTTTATTAATACCAGCAAGGAAACAAACCTCAGACTTCACCCACTGCAAGCTTTTAAAAACGCTACTCTCCCCTGGCTGAGGAGCACCTCTCCCCCCAAGCATCCCTGTCTCCTACATCCTGGTCCCAGATGAAGTGAAGCTTGTTGCCATGGAAGCCTCATTAAATCTGCATCTTGCCCAGCCAGGGTTGCGGCTGTATTTTTAGCCAGTGGTGGTTGCATAAGGGAGTGCAGGATGGGATGGGGATGTGCCTTACATCTTGCCTTGATGGAGGCATGCCAGGAACTGCCACTAGCCATAAGATACATCCTGCTTGGGAAAGCTGTCTCTGTCCAGGCAGCTTTTGGCAGCCTCCAGTGTTGCTAGAGCTGAGCAGAGAAAAGATGTAGTGAACAGAGCTAGTCTTAATGGCGAAGTGAGCTTTTGTGTGATGGTGTAGTTCTGTTCAGTGCCAGGGGCCCCAAGGAACAGGGTTCTCTTTAAATTAGCCTAAAGATTTAAAATGCCTCTTGAATTGAGCAAAACCTTAACACCTGGAGGGGTAGGAATAAACTTATCTGAGCTCAGCTGCAGGGCAGCACTGCCCTGGATGCACTTCTAGCTATGGATGCTCTGGGGGAAGTGATGCCCCATATTAGTGTGTAACCCCACAAAAAAAGGAAGAGGAGCTAGGTGGTGTCATAGGTGCTTAGGGTGAATCCAGTCTTGTGTGCAATCTTGCCTACATACATTTTTGGAAGTTGTGAATTTGAGTCCATGTCCGTGTTTGAGGAACAGAAGTCACTGAAGAATCCAAAATCTGCATTTAGTGTAAAAAAGCAACAAACAAATGCGACCAAAAAAACACCCCATGTGTTCAATCTTGGTAATTTCTTATCAGATGTGGTACCAGTAAAAGACAAAAAGGGGAGGCTTTGGTGTGTCTCAACACTATCAGGGCTTCTTGTCTCAATACATGGGACTGAGCCCTTTCTTTCTCTCTCAGCAGTGCTCAAAGAAACAGATTTTACACTGAATTATACCTGGGCAATCTTTCAGTCTTCAATGTATGTCACAGATGGCCTAAAAAGCACATTTAGCCTAAAAACTGTTATTATTTGTGCAGAGGCATGAGAAGGAAAGAGTACAGCTTAACTGCAAACTACTTTTGTCTCGAATAAAAGCTGTCTCTTTCTTTGGAGGGTGTGAACATTTGATATGGAATAGTTGAGCTAAAAGTAAATTAGAGTCCAACACTGCCATCCTGTACAGTCACACTCTGTCAGAGCAGAATTGTCTGTGAAGCTCCAAGGGCTAGTAAGGACTGTTACTATCATTACTTTAAAGAGTTGTAAATACTATTAGAAGCTTCTTTGTCACTTCCTTTTTGTAGTCACAGATCTGTCTGTCTCTGCAGAAGGCACCAACTGGTAAATGCACACTAAACAACAAAAACCTAACAAACCAACCTGGATTATTTCTAGTTTGCTGGAAATTCGATGTGACCTGGTTCTGTGTAGATGATAAAGCCAGCTTTTGCAGTTGCAGGTGCACTCTGCTGTAGCATTGTTTTCCACTTCAAGGCTGTCTCTGTCTTCTCAACATTAGGACCATAAAAAAGCCAGTGGCTGTGTTTTGTAGGGGCTCGCGTTCTATCCTCTACTGTTGTAGGACATGCAGGTTAAATTCAGTCTTGCTATGAGAATAAGAGAAGGGGTATTTTGCCCAGGCAGCTTCATTTCTCCTAGTCCAACACTTGGACCATGATTTTGAGTCATCACAGCCCAGTTTGTAATGGGCTGCTGGTCTACTTCAGGAAACCTTAAATGGCATCCTCCGGCTCTTGCTCAGACCCCAATTCAGGATTTAGAGACCCATCACCAGGTGGTTTGTGATAGTCAGTCACCCAGGAGGTGAGGACCTGGTCAGCTCAGGGGATTTCTCATTGTGCTCTTGCAGCCTCCGTGCACCAGCAATGCTGCTACAGGTGTGTCACAGGACAGAAAGGGGCTGCTGTGCCGTGGCACTGAGCCAGCTCCAGCAGCTGCCCCAAGTGTGAGTGTTGTTCCTGGCAGCAGAGAGGCAGGACAAGTGCTCAGGGAGAGACCGGGGGGAATTCTTGCTCTCCCATGTTTCATTCCCAACTGTTCCAGCTGATTGCCGCCTGTGAAGCCAGGCAAGTCTTGATATCCTCTGTGCTTCGACACTGCTTCTGGAAAGCAAAGATAAGTCCAGCCCACCCATGGGTGCACAGCCAAGGGAGAGCCTCAGACCAATAAGGTATGCATTGAGATCTGAGCAGTCAGCACCAGTCTTGGTGGCTTTTAGCATTTAGAAAGAGTTTCTTTATCAGCCTACTTTTTGCAGTGTAGTTCTGTGGTTGCTAAGGAAGCTGAGGGAAGAGCATGATGTTGAGAAGCANCCCAGGAGGTGAGGACCTGGTCAGCTCAGGGGATTTCTCATTGTGCTCTTGCAGCCTCTGTGCACCAGCAATGCTGCTACAGGTGTGTCACAGGACAGAAAGGGGCTGCTGTGCCGTGGCACTGAGCCAGCTCCAGCAGCTGCCCCAAGTGTGAGTGTTGTTCCTGGCAGCAGAGAGGCAGGACAAGTGCTCAGGGAGAGACCGGGGGGAATTCTTGCTCTCCCATGTTTCATTCCCAACTGTTCCAGCTGATTGCCGCCTGTGAAGCCAGGCAAGTCTTGATATCCTCTGTGCTTCGACACTGCTTCTGGAAAGCAAAGATAAGTGCAGCCCACCCATGGGTGCACAGCCAAGGGAGAACCTCAGACCAATGAGGTGTGCATTGAGATCTGAGCAGTCAGCACCAGTCTTGGTGGCTTTTAGCATTTAGAAAGAGTTTCTTTATCAGCCTACTTTTTGCAGTGTAGTTCTATGGTTGCTAAGGAAGCTGGGGGAAGAGCATGATGTTGAGAAGCAGACCTAGGGACAGCACCTGAAATACAGAATAAGCTACTGATAAAACACAGGCAGACACTCAGTAAACAGACAGAGCAGAAGGCTCCCGCTCCTGACAGTCTCCCCAGTGAATAGCAGTTTCTTTGTAAGAGCGGTAGCACTCACTGCAGGGCACATGTGAAGTGAGCTGGAAGAAAGCGCAGGCTAGAGCAGGGAGTGGGAAGGGAGCAATGCTCAGGCACCAATAGCATTGCACGTCAATTATGTTCTGGCTGGGCAGAGACATGGGATGGAACCTACTTTCAGAAAAAGTCAAAATCGGCTAAAAAAAACCCCAACACTCAAGCACACCTTTTCCTTTTTCTTCAGAATCTCTTTAGTTTGAGATTTCAAATCCTAAAAGATCTTTTCAGTCCTGTAATGGGAAAGACTCTTAATGCAATCAGGGAGATGCATTTTTAAGGTGAAAAAGCTAGAAGGGCAGTAGCTCCTCTTCTGAAACCTCAAGGAATTTGTTGTAAAAGTCTGTTCAAGGCTTTAGTTATTGTGTCATGATATTAAACCCTTAGAGGTGTGTTTGCTGATGATGAAGTAAAGGGTGCTGCACTCACCATGAAGCTGTGTAGAAGACAGAGTTCTAGGAGAATGGTAGTTTTTCTTTATCACGTTATGGTTCTAAGCAGATGGTGAGAAATGTGTGATCCCAGCCTGCAAACCAAACAACCAGTGGGAGTTTGAAAGGATTTACAACTTAGGAATTATATCAGGAATGTGGCTGGGATGGATCAAGTCAAACAGTTGTTCAGCAGTACCAACAAAAGCTGAAAGAGAAATGACAGCACATTCAAAGTTTTGAGGAAGCTGCTATAGATAGCAAGAAAGTGAGTAAGAGTTGAGGAGCATGTTGGGGTGAAGGTAGGGCTTGCTTTTAGGATGGATCAAAGGTCTTGGCACTAACTCTTGTTCTGAGACTGAGAGTGTGGAAGGAAACTCCTGTTTGTCAGCCAAAGGCTCTATGAGGAGTTCAGGTTGTCTCTGATGTGGATTGGTCAGCAGGCTTTGCCAAAAGTGCTTCCCACAAAGCTGCATCCACATGTGAAGGCTGAAATGGGACAAAGCGTTAGCATGGAAATTACAGCAGTAAGATGATAGAGGACTGTGTTGGTTGAAGGAGATCTGCTTGTATGGGAGATGTCTGTGCAAGCTGTGGTCTGTTTGGTCTGTTTGATGTGGCCATGCCAGCATGTGGCACTTCTTCCCTTCTCTGACTGAGCCAGGCAGCGCTGCAAGAGGACTGGCTGTGGGGAGGCAGGAAGGTGTCCAGCAGCCTCACTGAGTTAAAATAAGGTCATCCGTAAAATCAAACAAGGCTCAAAGGCTGCCTTACTTCTGGATTTAATCCTTCTGTTATACTCTGCTTTGCTGAAGAGATGACTGATAACTTTATTTTTGTTCGGTTTATGAACAAGGAGGTGGCTTTTTTTATGGTCCAGAACTCTGGGTTCTGGAAGCATAAGCCCCTCCAGGCTGACCTCCTGGAAACCTGCAGCTCCTCCCACAGTATTAACTCCTGGAAACTATTGAATGGTACTGTTTGGTTTTCCAGTGGGGTTTAACAAATAACAAATAGAATGAAAGCAGTCACAAAGAAATGAAATTACTGCAAACGAGTATCCTCAACCTTAGTTTCTATGCTACAGAAGAGAATTGAACAGGGATCCTGATCAAATGCCTAGAGCATTGGATAAAGATTTGGCATTTTGGCTCCATGTAAACAGTTGAATTTGCAACCTTGATGTTGCTGTGGTGATTTGGTGTGCTGTCCCTTATCTTGGTCATAAGAAGACTGTGACTGGAGCCAAAACACACCAGTTCCTGCTCCAGCTCCTTTTGCTCATCTGTAATAATTGTATCTGCAGTGTGCAGAGCAGGCTTGTTCCAGGCTGGCAGCTGCACAGCGTTCTTTGCAGCTCATTAGTTTCCTCCATTGAATGTAGCACGGCCCAATGGTGGGGCTGAACACCACCCTTTTGAGCTGCAAGCATTGACTGCTTGAGAATGTGGACGGAGCAGGGTGAGGGAGGGGAAGGAGGGACTCGTGAGGCTGATGTCCAGAGAGGTTTGTGATGGAAGGTCATAGTGGTAAAGTTTACTTAGCTCTCTCTGGGTTTTGATGTGCTTTGAGCACTGAAGTGTGGGTATGCTGTTGTACACAAGCTGAGAGGCAGAGGGGAACTGAGATATGCCAGCTCCCACACTGAGAATTAGGTGGATTATTCTAATCTTTCTTGGAAACCTGGATTCATTGCAAGCACTGTAAGTGTAGAACAGCGAGTCTTAGAGACCACTGTGTTAAGAGGAGCTTTTGGTCTCAAACCACATTGTCTGTGCTGAGAAGAGCTGTATTGTGGGCAGTAAATCCAAATCTTATATCGAAGCTGCAGATCTGGGCTGTGCCTGCAGCTATTGTCAGTATGGGATATGTCATGGTCAAGATCAGGGGTCTCTAATCCCTCCTGGCAGTGGCCACCCTCTCTTCCACTGCAGCATGCCTCATGTGGTGGTTGGATCAGGAAGCTGACGTTACTGTTGCCATCAGCCTCCCCTTCTGTCCTTTGTGGCTTGTTCCCAGTTTGCCAGCATGTCCCTGCCCTTGCTTCTGGAGAGCTTTGGGTAGCTCTGTTCCCAGCTGCAGCACCCTGACTGCCTCTGCTGTTGGCAGCAGAGATAAAGCCACCCCAGCTATGCCAAGAGCCAGCTGAGTATAGAGTCAATATGAGCTTGAGAGGCAGCGCAGCAGCAGGGTTAGAGTGGAGCTTCCAGACGTCTGTTTTTGGCACTCAGGCAGAAGCAGCTTGCTTGTCTCTGCTGATATGCCGTGTGGCTCTGCAGGTCACTCCACATCATAAGGTTTTTACAGGGAACTGAATTTTAAGAGAGACCAAAGAAATTGCATAGAGCTCATCTGAGTTACAGCCAGCATCTGGTGGCGTGCAGCCCTCCACAGTTGTGCCCAGACAAAAGTAAGTGGGTGGTTGTTCTCTGAATGTCTGAGGGCAGATGACCTGAGGGTGCAGGTGGTTATTAGCACTCACAGCAGTGAGGAGCTGAGGCAGGGATCTGTGCTCAGTGCAAGCTCCAGGGCAGAAAGCTCAGGTCCATGGGGCACCTTATCCCAAAGGAGCAGTGCCCAAAGGCCAAATTCTTGGGTCCCTTCAAAGTACTGAGTGATGCATAGCAGGGTCATGCCATCAGGCAGTGCTGAGGGCTCTTCTCAGCCAACAAGCTTCATCAGTTTTTGCTCTATGAGGAGTTTAAAGCCTTCCTGGGTTGATGAGGATTGCTTTAATCTGGCACATCTGATTCCTCAACTTCCTCTCCTCCTTCGATCCCACCCTCTTATTCTCGCCAGCATCTCCATGGCAACCCTGTTTCTGAAGAATAGTGAAGATATCTAAATATAGCTTCCAAATCTCCATACCTTCAGTGAAAAGTCTAAAACTAAGGGTGACAGCTTGAAGCACTGGGCTGCCAGTGATGAGTGTCTTGCAGGTGGGATTCGGGATTGCTGCAGTGGGACAAGGGTCCCTTCCAGCTGAATGCCAGTTCCTTGTTTACTCATAACATTTCAAGGGGCTATGAGGTAGTCCAGCCTGCCTTCTCCTGTTCAGAGCACTCCCACTCCTTCACCCTGTCAGATTGTGAAGCTATTCCCGAGTGCAAGCAGAAGGATCTCTAATACTTCATTTGGCTAAAAGCATCCATGATGGATTTTGATGTCCTAGGCTTTTGTTGTAGTGTGTTAGACTAAGCTGGAAGTGGAAAAATTCAAAAGCCTTTAATAAGGAATAAATTCTCTCCCTTCCTTCCTTCTTTCTTCAGACTCTTTAAATTTTGTACCCTGTAACCATAGTGGGGTTGGGGCTTGCTCTTTTTAAAATTCCTTTCTGAGGGAATAAAAGCTCAACATCTCAGAGGAGATGCTTCCCTGGGAATACGCTCAAGGTAGGGAGGAGAGAAATGACCATGCTCAGGGCCCTGGCACTGCTTTGCACCTACACCAGACTGGTACCCACCAGCCCTGGTTGATTTGATGAGCTGACAAGTTGAGTTATTACTTGTACAAGACCAGTGCTTACTGTACAGACCTCAACAAACAGCTCCACAGGCTGCCAAGACTTTGTCTCCTCCTCTCTGGCACTGAAGCATCAAGTCTCGTAGGGTCATCAAGAAAAGGCTGACCTGCAGCAAGCCAGACAAGGGGTTTCCTTTGTGCACACAGCTTCAGGATTCACAGCCAGTAGTCCTGAAGATGATGCATAGATTAGCCTATATTTATTTATTTTAAAGAGGAACTCAAAGATTACAGTTGAACCTGAAAATGTTTAATAGGGGAAAAAATAGCTTAATAAAACTGAATTAAAAAAAAAAACAACCTGAAACAGGGCTGTTATGCTTATACAACCCAACTTAAATATCTCAGCTGATCAGCAGCTTGGACTCAGCTGAAAGAAAAGGGATTTTAATAAACTGTGTTCTTCCCCTCTGCAGAAATTCTTGAACCTAAATTATGGCATCTTTCCTTGAAGCATTATGTATTAGAGCACTTTATTATCATCAAAGAAAGTGAAATATCAAGTGCTTTGGAAATCTGATTGTCTGACAGGGTTGACTGCATTAAGGAAGTTCCTGGAGCTTTTTTTTTGTGCTTTCCTACTGTGTCTTTTTCCAACTCTTCAGGGTTTCTGAGTTAAGTGAGAGACATTTGCCATTTACTAGCTTTGGTGCTGATTTTCTTTGCTGACACATGTGGATATACTTTGTCTCCTAATTTGCCCTGAATAACATAGCATGTGCTTAAGGATTTTTTTGCAAGGCATGAAAGTGCTCAATGAGCTTACCTGCCTGCAACTGAGCAGGTTTGATTTCTTGTTGTTGGTACAGTTATTTGCACTGGTACAAAGTAGGAGTGAAACACTGTCATGTGAAGTTGACAGCATGTTTGTGTAGTGTCTCTGCATGGCATAGGAAAGTAGGGGCTGGGCTACTGTATATGTTGTGATTCAAACACTAACACTTCAGGGAAAAAAAAATAAAGGAAACACTTTAGTTTTTCTACCCTAGATGGAGGAAGATCATCTGTGAGGATGATCTGGAGACAGCCTGAGAGAGTCTTCCTGCTATGTTTGCCGGGAGGCAGCACCACAGGCTTCTCTTGGTTCCCCATCCCCACCAGTTACATCTTAACAGTCTGGATGGGCATTATGGTGTACTTCCTAGGGATAAAGAGTTGAAATAAGGGGAAAGACTGTCCAGAAAACCACCTCAACCATTAAGATTTCAAAAACTAGGGGGGCAAACAACTTACTTGCCAGATTTGGTTTGGTGGGCCTGGCCTTTCCCAGAGGCAGATTGATAGCTGAGTGCTAGCAGTTACTTTGTTTTCTGAGGCCTTTTGATTCCCTATTAGCATCAATGATCTCTAGAGAGGAAGAGGAGCTGCCCTAGAGAAATGCACTCCTCCCTTCAAAGGAGAACCGAATTGGGTGAAGCAGAATAAGTGATGCTTCCGCCTTCAGTTCAAGTTCTCTCTGCTCTCTTCCCTCTCCCTCCCTATGGCTGTGTCTGTAAAAGCCATACGGTATCTACTGCATCTTCTATGTTAGCCCTTCAAAGCAAATGGGAACTGTTCCCATGAAATCTCTTCAAGAAATAAGGATCGTAGACCCTGACTGGATATAGCAAGTGAAGCACAGAAGTACTAAGTGACTTGCTTGAATGGCTTCAAGCTTGCCTGGAGAAAAACATAGGTATTCCGTGTATGGAATAGTACCTAGTAATTAGCACCACAAAGAACCATATTTTAATGATAAGATGATAGCTAGTTATCATTTGCTTATTCTCTACCTGAAGACATTTCCGGTTCTATTAACTTGATAGCTGACGGGTCTTGTAATGAGGTGGTCTGAGCTGTCCCCTATATGCTGGTTGCACAGAGTGGGGTGTCTCTTGCACAGCTGCTCTTCCAAGGTCTTCATGAATGACACAGCCAGTTCCTGGAAACTGACCCGCAATGGCTTATGTCCAACTCCTGTACTAGCGCCAGTTCTTCTTTAACTTGCATCAGTAACTTGCTCATCAATGATCTGCTTGAAACTCTATCCTGACAGTTCATCTATCCAATTGACATTCACTTAAGTAATTGGTACCAACGTCTGCTCTGACCTTAGAGGCACTGTCACTTCTGACCTTGCTGCTAGAACAAACTGTGACCATTACTGGTGGCTATAGTTGAATGCTTCAGAACCTATTCTTCCCTCCATAATCTCTGTGGGAACTGAAGGTTTTCTTTCAGGAACATGAGCTTAAACCAAATGTGCAGCCTGTCTATCTTAGAATCATAGAATCATAGAATAGTTTGGGTTGGAAGGGACCTTAAAGATCATCGAGTTCCAACCCCCCTGCCATAGGCAGGGACACCTCCCACTAGAC
>VZTY01023687.1:0-31008 GCA_013400935.1 Turnix velox | reverse complement strand
AGAAGGCCACCAAATTGGTCAGGCATGATTTGCCCGTGGTGAATCCATGTTGGTTGCCTCCAATCACCTTGGTTGTACTCTGGATAAATTCCCAAGTTATCATCTCCTGTTGAAATTACAATCACTCATCATCTCTTTGTGAGTTTAGCAAATCTGCTTTGGGATCTAGTGGTACTCTTCCACAAACACCTTTGTGCTTTCTAATCCTTTCCTTCAGAATGGCTTAGCTTGTGCCATCCTGGGTTGGTTGATGCATATATCTATGTGACCATGTGCATCAATCATATAATGGCTTCTCTTGGGGTCTTTTTGTCTGCCTGCACTGCCATGTTGTTCTGTTAAATATCCACCTTCCAGTGTGCTTGGCAAAGGCAGCTCCCCTATATACATAGTCTTATTTAATCTGCCCTGGTTTGCCTCAAGTTTTGATGTGTTACCTAGACAACATTTCTGCAGTAGGACTTCTCAACAAGATCTTCTGACAGTGTGAATAGGTCCTATTTGTGATTCCATGTTGAAATCCCATCCTAGAGCTCTGGGGAAGAGTCAGGCTGGTACTGCATGTGTTGAAATTCATGCTGAAGGGACCTACACCCACAGCAGATCTGGTAAGGACTTGGGTATATAAAGATGTGTCAAGAATGCTCTGGCTTGATCCAAAGTGTATGCTTTAATTATTTACATTAATGAGTTACTGAAGATCTCCTGTTGCTTCTCCCTGTCCCAGGGATATTTACCTTGCTGTCCTGGTTGCTTTCCATGCAGGCTAATGGCAGTCCACTGGGGACTGTAAATCCTGCCCTTGCACAACCCTGCCTGTTTCAATGGTATATACTATGTGACATCTCCTGACTTATGCTGTTTGTAGAGCTGAGCCTTATTTCACATTCCAAAGTCACACAGACACATCCTCTTAACCTCCTCAGCAATAATTCCTGCAAATGAGAGTCTCCACACAGAAAGATACTCAGTATTTCCTAGCACATTAATCAAATAACCATCCAGTTGTTGCCTTATGTGTTGAAAACGGACATGTTGTCAAATAAAATGATTTTATAGATTATCTTCTGTATTTCCCAGGCAGGGAACTAGGAACATCCTGTGCACAAGGTCCTTTAGGAGAAGATTGATGTCTATTCATTTCATCTTCCCTTGCTTATTCAGGGAAATCACACACTTAGTGCTCCTCCCCAGAGGAGCTTTCCCATCACTAACTTTTAAAACCAGTGATTATTTCTAAATGGATGCTGAAAGGAGATCCCAGTCAGCCATCCAGGATGATACAGGGAACTACAGGACTGTCAGACTGACCTCAGTTCCTGGGGTCATGAAATAGGTCATCCTAAGTGCCATTACATATGGCAGATGAAGGACAGATGTGATCAGGCCCATTCAGAATGGGTTAATGAAAGGCAGGTCTGGCTTAACAACCCTGATCTCTCTCTGTAACAAAGTGACCACTTGGTGGATTTAGGAAAGGCTGTGGATGTTGTTTACTTGGACTTTAGCAAGTCCTTTGATACAGTTTCCCACAACATCTTCCTGGGGAAACTGGCTCCCATGGCTTGGATGGGAGTGCTTGCTGCTGAGTTAAAGACTGACTGATGACTGGGACCAAAGAGTTGTGGTGAATGGATTTAAATCCAGTTAGTGGCTGGTCCCAAGTGGTGTTTCCCAGGGCTCATTAATTGGGCCAGTTCTCTTTAATATTTTTATCAATGATCTGGACAAGGGGATTGAGTGCATTCTCTGTAGGTCTGCAGATGACACCAGTTTGGGTGGGACTGTCAACCTGCTTGAAGTTAGAAGGGTTTTGCAGCAGGATCTGGCTGGCTGAATGAGCCAAGGCCAAGTGTCAGGTCCTGCAGTTGGGTCACAACCCCATGCCACATTACAGGCTTAGGGCAGAGTGGCTGGCAGAGAAGGACCTGGGGATGGTCTTTGACTGTTGGCAGAATATGAGCCAGCAGTATGTCCAGGTGGCTAATAGAATCCTGGCCTGTATCAGGAGAATTGTATCCAGCAGGACTAAGGAGTGATTGCCCTCCTGTACTGAGCTCTGATAAGGCCATACCTTGAATATTGTGTCCAGTTTTGGTCCCCTCACCACAAAAAAGACATTGAGGTGGAGGAGTGGGTCCAGATAAAGGCTTCATAAAGCTGTTGAGGAGCCTGGAGAGTAAATCTTATGAGGAGCTGCTGAGGAAACTGGGTTGTTTATCTTGAAAGAAAATAAACTGAGTAGGGACCTCATTGCTCCCTACATCTATCTGAAAGGAGATTGTAGAAAGGTGGCAGTGGAAATGTCCTTGAGTTGTGTTGGAGAAGATTTAGACTGGGTATTAGGAAAAATCTTTACATTGAAAGGGTTATTAAGCTGCCCAGGGAAGTGTTTGGGGCACCATCCCTAGAGGTATTTGAAAAAACAGGTAGACACAATGCTTAGTGATATGTTTTAGGGATGATTCTTGTCAGAGTTAGGTTGATAGTCTGACTTGATCTGAAAGATCCTTTCCAACCTAGGCGATTCTGTGATCATTTGGTGGCCAGTGTTGGCAACTTGTAATGACCTCAGTGAAAAAGAGCAAGTGGTTATCCTGACTTCTGTATGGCCAGATGATCCCTGGGGACACTGGGTCTCACCTTGGTCTGCTTAGAACACCACCAAGATCTGAGTTAAAGAGTGCTTCCCACAAATGGGGAGGATCTGAGATTGGACTATGCCATGTCTTGGTGCTGGTGATGGGACTTCAGGGTTTCGAGGGTGGCTTCTCATTGCTAAGTCCAAGTGGCATTTAATGAAGTTGATTGTCTGGAGAGGTTTTTGGATGGCCTCTGTTGTTTTCTGCTTTCAAGCTGACTGAGGTCAAGTAATGTCTTGGCCACAACAAAGCTGTCAGAAAGAAAGGAGAAGACTGGGAGCGGTCCTTCTTTCCCCATACAGAGCAATGGGAGGCTGTGGAATGAAAGCTGCTTAAATCAAGCTGGGCTTCAGATCCCATTGCAGCAAGGGTGTCTGACAGAGCTGCTGTGCCGCCGGCCCCTTATGCCTGCCCCTGATTCCATTCATTTCAAGAAGCTGTCAGGATGTTCTTGCAGCAAAATGTTCCTGAGCCTCCTGATCCCATGTGCTTTCAGCCTCTTAGTGTCCTGCTGTCACATCTCTCGCATTAACGTGATGCCTTCCTGGGGCAGTGTTCTGCTCCAGCCCTTCTCCTTGTCCTCTGCTCTCCATGCCTTTAGAGGAGATAGCTCTCAGGGTGGCTGCAGGTGAGAGATGAGATTGTGCAGGAACAATCTGTGTTTTGGCCTCTAGACAATTTATGACAGCTCAGGACACAGCTGTAGCTATGGCTGCTTTCATAGCCCTGGAGAGGAGCGAGCTTCTTAGAGTGGCTGGGCAAGCTGTGGAGCTCGGCAAAAGGGCTGCCCTCACCAGCTGCATGAGGCTGGGAGGGGTGGCTTGATGGGCCACCAGAACTGTTCTCCGTCAACACTGACCTTTCTGCAGTGGCAGTCATCGGAGCAGCCAGAGAGCTGACAGAAAGCACTTCCTGCGAGGGAGCAAGTCCAGACCCAGGTGCCTATCTTTGTAGGCTGTAGAGCAACATGGGAGTGGGGAGGCTGCACTTTCCTCCACTGCAAAATCCCAGCAAAAGGTTAAATGCTCCCTGCTTCTGGCAGTGGGTCTGTGAACCTTGCAAAAATCTTGCAAAACAACCCCAGACAATAGTGAAGGAGTTAAACCGCAGTTTATTAGTTTGGTCACCAAATTCGGACACCCTTTTGTGAAAAGCTGCCTGTTGCTTGAGTATGTGGTAATGGCCTAGTTTGCAGCCAATCTGAGCTGGTCTAGATGTCCAGAGGGTACTTTATTCTCTCAGTTTCCTATCCTAAGGGGACTTGCTTTGCAAAGCCAACATTTTACCATGCCTTCTCCCTATGAATTCCAGTCAAATTTTCTTCCTCTTTCTGGGTTTAATGCCACGGGCTACAAACTGAGGCATATAGGGATTTGAAGCTTGGGGCTATCTTTTCAGGGCTCTGGAGTTGCCACTCCTGCTGTTCTCCTTCCTTCCATCTCCAGCCAAGATGGATTGTGCTCAAAATGCACCAGGGGCTGACCTGAATTTTGAGGATGGGGGCAGGAAGTGAGGGGAAGTTGTAACTGTAAGGCCACATGTAGATACTGTGCAGCAGGAGTCACTCTGACATACAGGTACCAGAGCTGCAGGTTGCAGTGGGTGTCTGCCCAGCACATGGGTGTTACCAGCAGGGAGACAGCAGCACGGTGCCTGCTCTGTGTGTGTGGTCGTGTGTCTGCTTTTCATGTGTTTGTGTGTGGTGGGCAGTAGGGTGAGGGATGCCTGCTTCTCTGCTGGCCATCAGACCTCATTGCCTATACATTAAGCCATACTGGTGGCTCCTGAGGTCCTCACTGGTTTGCCAGGGGCTCAGAGCCATTCTTGTTTGACTTTGCTTTGCACTGTGTGGCCTGCTAGACATGTCTTTAGGTTAAATAGAAAATCAGACAGTGTCATTTGCATGACTGGGGCTTTAGCCTTTCTCAAAGGCTGTGTCGAGTTTGTTCAGTGGGTAAGAAAACTTTGACTCTCTAATGTCCCCATTCAACTCTTTATCTTCCTCCACTGATGCTTCTCTGTTCCCTTCTTGGCTTTATGACACTTACTATTTTTCCGTTCGCAGCAAAACAGTTCACATCAAGGTAATTGATGATGAGGAGTATGAAAAGAACAAGATTTTCTTCATTGAGCTGATGAGCCCCCGCATGGTGGATATGAGTTTACAGAAAGGTGTAGTACTGGCCCTCCAGACTAACATTAATGTTATTCTTTCCTCTTCTCTTCCATCTCCTTCCTGTTCTTCTCCTCATCTTCCTCTGATGTCTTTCTGTTTCCAACTGCTCTAAACACTGCTGTGCGCGCACACTGTGTCACATGGTATCCACGGAGAAGTGTGGGAGTGATGCTGGAGCTGGGGAGAGGCAAAAAGGCAAGAGGTGCAGAGAGAAGGATAGAGAGCAGTCCTGCTTGTCCATAGTTCTGTGGCAGCTTGAGGAAGAGAGACCTTGTGACATCCCCGCTGCAGTGTCCAAGTAAATTTTTTATTGTCAACAGGAAAATACTGTTTAGGAACACAACCAGCATCTCAGGAGATCACCACCTGGCCCTGGTCCTACAGG
This sequence comes from Turnix velox, assembly GCA_013400935.1. NCBI lineage: Eukaryota > Metazoa > Chordata > Aves > Charadriiformes > Turnicidae > Turnix > Turnix velox. The sequence goes on along the minus strand of VZTY01023687.1, from coordinate 25,805 downwards.
ATGTCCCGGTCAGACTTCGGTTCAGTAAAGAAAGTAGTCACAGCCTGGCAGAGAAGCAGCTCCTGTATTTTTTGAGAAGTAGTTGGGAAAGGCTGTGCAGCTCCCAGTCTGGTTGCTACAGGGTGGCTCTGGAAGCAGAAGAGGAAAGGAAGAGCTGGTGCCCTCCTTTGGTTCACCTGAGGGCTCACAGCAGCTGTGTGCATTGTAGGAGTGCTGGAGGGAGCCTGGCATGCAGGCAGAAGGAAGAAGGGGCCAGCTCCTCTCTACCACTCAGCCTATATTCATTCTAGCATCAAAAGCACTTCAGTCCTATGGAGTCCCCCACGAGGTCCTAGCAAAGCTGTCCACTCCCAAGGAAAGTTGCATCCTCATTGAGGAACAAGTCAGGGGAAGATGCAGATGCTGTCAATGAGAAAAAGCATTAAGATGTTGCATTTTAAAAATGGAAATTGAAAGTATCAGTCTCTTTTTGCAGGTGACATATCTGTAGCCTGCCTGTAGAAACCCACTTCATTCCACTGGGGAATGATCGATTAGCATCTCTCTTTCTCTTCTCCTCAGCTCCCAGCCTAGAGTCCCTGCAGATTTATTATCATTAGCAAAAGTAGCAGAAGCAATTGATCTCCCAGATGAAAAGCAGTGAGTACCCCAGGGTGGTTCATGGTGATTTCCAGGTAGTCAATACCCTTGCCATTACCATGTGACACTGAAAAACAATGCACTGCAGAAGTCACCTCTCACTAACCATCAGCAGGGTCCTACCTCCTCTCCTTCTCTCTCCCTCTTCACCCCCTTGCCAGCCCCCTCTCTTCCTAACACCCTCCGCTCCCCAAGGAGCAGCTATGATGGATGCCTCGTGTCCAACAGGCACAACGCCCTGATGGGGAAGGGGCTGTGCCAGGAGCCCACACCGCTGCCGCCGCTGCTGCTGCCGCCTCGCCTTCAGCCAGCTGACCCGCTGTACATGGTTGTCTCTCTTGTTGTCCCTACAGGAAGACCGTAAGGGTTAAGATAGTAGATGAGGAGGAATACGAAAGGCAGGAGAATTTCTTCATTGCCCTTGGTGAACCGAAATGGATGGAACGAGGAATATCAGGTGTGAGATCCTTTATGAAAAAAATGAAAAAAAAAAAATCTGAATCAATTCTCCAAACCCCAAATACAGAAAATGTAACTCTTTCCTCCTTCCCTTCCCTCCTTTTCTCCTTCTGTAGATGGATTGACTTTCATTCTATGCCCCCCTGTATTCTCACTCTCACTCTGTTTTGGTGTCATCTCTGCCTTTTAGAGCCCAGCTTTCTTCTGATCCTCCTTTTGTGCAATGCTTGAGCCTCAGAGGCTGTGTTAGTTCGATTGTGTTTCCTTGTCTTGATCTGATTTTGTTCTGAGCCCACCTTTGCTATTCTTCCCTCTCCCGCTTCTTTGCCAGGACCTTGGGGAATGTAAAAGGCAAGAGAAGGTCATAATGCATGGCTGCCCCTTCAGTTCCTCCCATTCACCCCCATCCTTTGCTATGCTGCCTGCCAGTGGCATTGCCTTGATTTTCTTTGGTCCCTCTAAAGTGTAGTGAAAAGCCCATGGGAGAAGAGGGTAGGTGTGAAGTATCTCATTTTGCTTTCATTTTTGAAAGCAATTTTTCATGTATTTAATATGAAAATGCCCTTAATGGGTCTCAAGCAACCTTGGCCTGGTGTGCAGGAGGTCCAGAGCTGTGCTTTGAGGTCCTACATCATCAGCAGTGAGAACCAGGATCTTTCAGTAGAGCGGTATTATAGTGGGAATGAACCCCTGAGTTATGGTTTTGGCTTGCCTAGGTTTGTCCCGTTTGGCCCCTTTGACGCTGAGTGAGTCTTGGTGTTAGCTTCACCAGCTTTGGGATGGTCATGGATGTCCAAGCTTTGTACAGAAGCACTTTACAAAAGGGGATTCAAGTTCACCTTCTAGGTGTCTGGTAAAGAGTCAAGACAGAATTGTGTGCCCAGGGGCTTATTTCTGCTTCCATGTGCTCCCACCTGGTTGTAATCCTGTCAAGCCTTCTTGCAGGTGAATCTGTTCTGTCAGGAGAGGTTGAACTAAATGATCTCTGAAGTTTCTTTCTAACCCTGACCATTCTGTGATTGATACTGTGCTGTTGCAGGTGAAGTGAACACCTGGCAGTTGCCTGTACAGCACACAGCTTTCCCTTGCTGAAACACTTTCTGTCTCTTACCTGTCCAGCACAACAGCTGGCCTCTGGCCAGTTCAAGCTCCCATACATGGCTCTGCAGGCCACTGGGGACAAACACAGCTTGCATTAGCATGATAATGTCATCTAGCATCTGTGGATTTGTAAAATATAAACCCAAAGAGGATTCATAGTTTAATGCCCTTAGATCACCTCTTGCAGCCTGAAGGCAGTGAAGGACATTTCTTAGGGTCCAACTGCAGAAACAGTGACCAACCTCCTGTATCTCTTGGGGGTATGCCCCAGCAGTTAATTGCCCTCTAGGGTAAAGATGTGTGAGAACAGCTTGTAGGTGAAAGTTTTTTGGCTTGTATCAGCTTGTATCCATTAGTTATTTTCCTACTTTTCTCCATCAGATGAAAAAAGTGTATAGTGTGCTGTACCTTTTGCTTAGGTTCTTGCTTACTGTAGCCATAGATCAGATTTCTTCATGGAAATTTAAGGAGATTAAGCTCTTTAAACCCATGTCAGCAAAATCTCCAGCCCTAGATCAAAGTCTAGAATCACCTCAGTGTCTCCTCTCCATGCATGTCCCTTTTCTCCTGCCTCCATCTCAACAAGCAGAGGAGAAAAATTACCTGCCTCTGGCTCTCTCTTGTTTGTGCACTTGGTAGCATGGAGCATCACACTGACATTTCTGCTCTCTATGCGCCCTGCATCCTTTTCTAAACGGGCTTTTCTATCCAGCTTCAGGATATGGAGTCAAGATTGGGCTGGTTTTAGAGAAGACAGTTTTCCTGTATGGGCCGCATTGCCACTGTCTGAATATAAATATGTATTTGAAAAAAACCCAGATACCTTCTAAAGTGGTTCTGTTATAAAATGTCCCAGTTGTTATTAGGACTATGATGCCACTTTGCTGCATTGTGTGTATCTCATTATGCCAACATCAGTTTGAGTCAGTGGAACTCTCTGATCTCCAACAGGCTGAGGAGATTGAAGCTAGACTAAATGGCGGTTAGCACAGAGCTGTCAGGCCGGCCATGTCCCTTGCTGCAGGTGAGGGCACAGCCTTGGACAGGTCCTCTTTACCTGGAAGAATTGAAGGACCATAATGAGGAGGAGATGCAGAGCCCTGGAGAAGCCTCATTAGAGGAAGATCAGAGCAAGAGCACTGTGGGTTTAAAATCTAAGAGGCAAGAAATCAAAGTGAATTCATAAGTATTGTTGGCACAAAGTGGCCACAGGTTGCTACACTAATTCCAGGGCATCTAGAAAGATCCCCAGCTCCTTAGTTGTGTCATCTCTGATGAGTGTACCTTGCACTTGGGACGAAGAATGCTCAAAGCACTGGGAGTGATGGATAGCACATGCTGTCACTAGCAGCTGACTAGCAGCTCCTAGAAGAGAAGAGGCAGCCTGGGATGTGCGTACAGCATTGGGAAGGGACACTCCTTTTGCCTCCTGCACATCTCTTCCTGTAGCCATCATGCTGTTGCAGGGGCAGTGCTGGAATGGTTTACTTTCTGCATAGCCCACACATGATGCATACAGCCCTATGGGCTGCTGCCTTTGCCCTGTACAGATGGGGAATATCCCAAACTGCATCTGCCTTGCTGGGACTTCATATGGTTTTGCTATGGTGATGCATGGGCCTCTATGCAGCTCACACAGCAAGGGCAGCACACATATCCTGACTTTCTGTGGACTTTCAGGCATGATTGCTTTCCAAGAAATGTCTCTCTGGGCTTCAGCTACCCCCACATGTTTATTTCCAGCACTGTAGAACATGTGGTTTTCTTGATGGTCTGTCCTCATTTTGTTGTTACTCCCCACTTACCTCTGTCACGTTGAAAGTGACTAGGTTGCTGTAGGAGTACTGGATGTTCTCAGATCTTTGTAGTGCCTTCAAAACATCAGCTAGCCAGTCCACTGCAGTCATGCTAGCTTTGTGCCAAGGGCCTGCACCTATCCCAGGACCTCCCCATGCGGAGGGTAGGAGAAAGCTTACTTTGAGAATACAAGCTAAGTAGTGTTGATGAAATCCATAAGCAAATGTGTTGCAAGAAAGAAACCCAGAGCTGGCAGGGTGATTTATCAGGGCAGTGGGTGCGTGCTTCTCAAACCAGCCAGTTTAGATTGCTTACTTTGGACGCAGAACTTGGTTCAGAGCCCCATGGTATTTAAATCCTGTGCTGTGCCTGAGGATACCTGCTCTGCTGCTGGCTGCAGTGGCAGTGGTTTCTGATAGACATGCAGAGAAAGGGAATAGCAAGTGGGAGCAAAGTTTGCTATAGTATGGTTGATTTGCATTATTTGCTGCACTCTCCTATCTGTATGCTGCTACAAAGCAGTTGCACCAGTCAAGGGAACCCTGATCAGAGCTTTAGGCTGGAGGGCAGTGACCTTGTCTTAATCTGCACAATTAGGTGAGGCCTTAGTCTTTCCAGGAGGATTCTCAGCAGGAAATTGGTCCAATTGCCCTTGCTATTTGCATCTGCAAGTACCTTATCAGAAAAAGACATCTCTGCTCAAGAAGGTACCTGACACAAATTCCTCTCTATTCGGGTTGTTCAAGACTTGCAGAATACATTAACAGCCACCGAAACAGCCTTTTGACAGAAACATTTTGCGTGATATCCAGATGCTGCTCCTCCATAATCACCTCCAGTTATCAGTGCCATGCTGCTCTCAGCCTTGGGGCACTCGATTGTTAACCTTTGCCCTAAGGAGAGCTGACAACTTTTATTCTTTATTCCTCCCCCTCCCCCCTCCGTATATAGCTGTTACATCTACATTATCAAACTTTGGTTTGCAGCCCATTTACTTTTTGTCACCAGTTGCTTTCTGCAGCTGGAGTTTTTCAAAGTCTTTCTCATAATCTAAACAAATTGCATCAAGTAGTTTTACTGCAGCAGCATCTTTTGTTAATGTGCTTCAATAATTCAAAGAGAGGAGAATAGATCTGTGATGGGTATCTTGCCATCTAGTGTGTGATGAAGACCAATACTCAGTAGTGGTATATCAGACACAAGGAACACTAGCAAAGATGGGTCTTGATGCAAGCTGATAATATCGAAGGGAATAAGTAAAAAGAAATCAAAGAGAGATTCTCATTCTTTGCTTGACAAAGATGGTAAATTTTGCTCTTCTCTGGCCTCCTAGCCATCTCCCATGTTCCAGATTTTTTTTATCTTCTCTGTTTCTAAGAAATTAGTTACTGAATCTTTTTTGTCTCACCTTTCCTCTGTATGTTTGGTCACATAAACTGAATCTGTGTCTACTGAGCACTGCTGTGCTTTGAAACCTCCCAGCCCCCTGAGCCACTTTTCTGGTCATCCTTTTTTCAGCACCTTTTAAAATTGTCCCTGCAGTGAAATAAGTCTCTTCTTCCATGACAAGATCTATTGGTTTGACTCTTGTTCTCATGGCAGCTCTGGTATCATGTCAGCTCACAACTCAGACCAAAGAATTTTAGTGCTGTCAGCCCAGCAGGATTTTGGAGAAATACTTTCTTCACACATCAGTTTTCACACTTTGTCTGCAGTTCTGGATTACAAGAGAAAACCTTCTATTGCTTTTCCTGGATAAATCTTCTGCTTAAACTCTGATTAACCTTAGTGCTGACAGGGTCTGAATGGCGTGTGAGGCTACTTTGGGAGATCTCATTTGATAGCTGGTAACAGTGAAAATAATGTTTGGAGAATTTTGTAGTTGAGGTTGTACTTCTGAGGTTTCAACTTGCAGCACAACAATGGAAGATTCAATCTCAAGCTGGTGCATGAAGGCTGTCATGAGGGCTAGGCTTTGTAAAGGGACCAGCATCCTCTATGCAAAATTTTGCTTCTGAAAGCATGTCTCCCACAAGATCAGTAGGAGCACAGATGACTAACAAGCACTTTTAAACAGCTTGCTAGCATGACCTGCCTTGTGAAGATTTTTTTTTTTTTTATGCCCTCCTAGTGCAGAGTCAACTGATGTGGACAAATTTCATAACACAGTTGCTTTTTTTTTAATCAAGTGTCAGCATCCCTGACAGAAAAGCTTCATGCTCTACTAGGAAGATGTGGATGGGAGTCACAGACTAAAGATTAGACTGTGAAGGAAGAAAGATTCCTAGCTTGGATTGATCTGGCAAGTTATCTATATCAAAATATTGATGAAATAATGTGACTTGGCACAGAAGACTGTATCTGAATCAGATAAGCTGCATTGACACTTGAGCACATGTGCTGCAGATTTTTTAAGTGGGGGCAGATGCTGAGAAACAAATTCTTCCATCAGTTGCTAATGGGAATAGCAAATAAATGTTAGATTTCTGTCACCTCCTATCTTGAAGGTTTAATAATGTGCTTGCAGCTCTGTGATTATGCTGAATATTGCTGATTCTTCTGGTGGATCTTGGAATCTGCAAGAGCTTTGATACTGAATTCAATAATAACAGCATTCAGGTTAATGCTGCAAAATCTCTGCCTTGTTTAGCCTACAATAACACATGTTTATAGCTCTTCACAGTCCATTAGGGAAACAGTTTGCTCACCTCAGTGAGCAAATCTGAAAGCAGAGCCTGCAGACATTTACATCGGGAATACATGGGATCCTTACCTCTTTGGGGAACTGAGCCCACAGTTTGCATTCTTAGTGAGTTTCTTTGGATGCCTGTGAGTGCCCTGTGGTGTGACTCTCCCCAGAATCCAGCCTCATTTCAGCTTGTTCTGTAAAGCCTAGGCCTTTGACAAGGATCCTCTTACCTACGCAGTTGCTTCCTGGAGTCCTTAGGGGTACTGATTAGGAAAGATTTATGTTAATGAAGAATGAGTCCAGAATAAAGCATGCAACATGATCACATCTCTTTCTCAGGAAAGCAGCCGAAAAAGGCATCTCACTGGTTAGAAAAGGACTGGGACACACACTTAGTACAGGATTTACAGAATTGTCCTATTTCTGCTCTGCTTCCATCCTCAGCCTGGTTTCTCTTGGTTTAACTTCCCTTGGCCTTGGTAGATTTAAAGCAGGAGATAATTCAATTCCTGGTATGTACGCCACACCAACACATACATTGCAGCAGGATTTCATTGTGAAATATGTTTGAAACATGGAGATTAAATATTTTATTAGTAATTAGCTTTTTTAGCAGAAAAATTCAGGTCTCAATTGTCTGGTTCAGGGAACACAGATTGTGCACAAAATTTTGACTTTTCCTAGCGCAACCTACCTGTGGGACAGAGAAATCTCTGTAAGTGAGGAACTGGGATCACAGGTCAGGGCTAAGGGCATATTAGCAGATGCATGTGCAGGAAGAAAGCTTTAGTCCATGAAATAATTTTCTTGCACAGAATTCACTCAAAAATATAAGATAAAACAATCCCTTGGCCTTCTGCATGCTGTGTTCTTGATGTTTCATTCATAGCTTTATAGGCCTCTTCAAATATTCATGTGTCATAATGTAAGTGAAAGGGATTAAAATAACTCTTTTGGCGGCTCATAAGCAAGTGGAGGGAAAAAAAAAACCCAGACCACAAGAATAACAGTTTTTAAAAAACTTGAGGAACCAATTTTTTTTTTTCATAACTGCAGTAGCTATGGAGCCCAATAAGAATTCATTATATTAAATTTGAACACTGAATTGACTCATTGTAATAATGAATGTAATTACAGAAGGGCCTACAAGAAAGCTGGGGAGGGACTGATTGCCTGGGTGTGTAGCAATAGGATGAGGGGCAATGGTTTTAAACTAGAGTGGAGCTGGCTTAGGTTAGACATTAGGAGGAAGTCCCTGCTTCATGACAGGGGCTTGGACTAGATGGCCTTTGATGGTCTCTTCCAACTCAGCACATTTCTATGATTACATAAAAAGGCAAATTCAGTTTCCCCAAACTGTCTAAATAACCAGAAGACCATGGTTATAGGGAGGCCACAGGATAGCATGGAGCTGCAGTAGGACAGAGCTATGAAGAAACTCAAGAGTCATGCTATGAGGGACAGTGACAGGCCTGCTGGAGGCTTTTGGGCAGAGCTATGTGGAGGTGGTGCAGGCAGCGCCAACATCCCATTGCATCCTATGGCTTTGTAGCACCGTGCATACTACAGAGCATATTCACAACTGGTTGCCCAAAAGCTTTTTGACTTGGAAAAGGATTTTAACCTGAATCATGAAAGATACTCAGAAAAGAATCCACTCTGTTGTCCTGTCCCCTTTCACTGCACTTCTACCTGCCTGCCTGGACAAGGGAAATCTCTCTGAGTGACCATGGTATTTCTAGCTGAGAAGATGAAGATCTTGACTTAGAGAATGCCTCTCTGCAGGCTGTTGGGATAGCTGTGCCCATGGCTGTTGCTGGATGGAGCAGAAACGTGGCTGGAAAGTGGGACTCAGGACTACTTTCCCTGGCTCTGACACTATTGTGCAGTGTGACTTTTAACATATCAGTTAGGAAATCACTTTCAAACCTGCTCAGATACGATTGTATCCTGTATAAAGGTGCTGTTTTTCAAAGGCGTTAACTGGCAAGTGTGGGTAAATTAGCCCTTTTGGATTCCAGCCCACTTCTGACTTTGCAAAATGTTCCCTTTAACTTCTCTTTTCTTGCTTCACCATCTGTCAACTGGGGCTGTTAGTACTGACTCAGTCTTTGTACAGAGTTTTAAGTTTCTGAGACTAAAAGGTCATGGTAATAAGTGTTTGAAATTACAAGCTTGTCATCACGTGCAACCAAGTGTTTGAGGACTGTTTGAAGTACAGGTAGAAGGCACAGAGCTGGTGTTTGGCCCCTCTCAAAGAAGGTTCCATATTTTTTGCTATGCAAGCTCTCCATTAGTTTGATACTTGGATGCAGGCTGTGGCTTTCTAGGGGAGGCACCTAAGAAGGATCGAGCTGAATGTTTCTTTGTCACAGTTCCAGTGAGTGGGTAATCAAGGCAGCCCGAGGGCTGGACTGTGGCTGTACAGAAAGTCAGGGTAAGGGTCTTTGTCCCCTTATCTGTTCCTTCAGCCTCTAATCTTGTAGGACCATGCAGGCACATTTCCCAGGAGGTACATCCTGCTGTGGTGACACTGCACAGCATGTGCCTGTGCAGTGTTGTCAGGCATAGCTAAGACTGGGAGCAAAGAGAACCAGAGGAACTCAATATGGTGTGCCTGTACTCCTCTCAGAATCCTGGCCCTTTAGAATTGGTACTAGTGGGGCACAGGATAGACATAGGCAAGCCAGGACATCCCAGAGGATGATGCATGGCCACATTGCTCCCTACCCCCCTTCATATGGAACAGCAGCACTCTTTTTATCAACACCTTCCCCTGAAGGTGCTCTTGTCGGTGAGCTTCCTGGTGCTCCTGGTCACTCTCTCTTCTCAGCCACCTCCCCAGTTATATTGAGCCCCATCACAACCACACACTCCTGGATGAACTGGGGCATGTCCTGTCTCCCCATGCTTTTGGGTCAGTTTGGATCACGTCAGGCCCCACTGGCAAGCATAACCATCCTGTCTCTTTTTTCCCTTCTCCTTCTTGCTACTCCCTGCCTGCATCCCATCTCTCTGCCTTTGCTGGGGGACTCTAGGGGACAGAGCCCCCATGCTTGCCAGTGCTTGCCAGCCTTCTGCCCATCTTCCTGGCACAAGGTCTGCTCCCTGCCTGTGCCTGGCATGCAGCCCTGGAGAGCTTGCACGCTGCCTTGTGCTGCCTCCATTGCTCGCTGACACCTGTCATCTGCCAAATCGCTTTTCCCTTGGGATATTAACTTTTTCCCTCTTTTCTTCTCTCTCCCTATCTTTCTCATCTTCTCTACCCACAGCCCTGCTGCTCAGCCAAGGTAAGTGCTTTCTCTCCTTTCCTCAGCTAGCTCGGGCTCAGTTTTCATACCCTTTGGTCAGTGCCCCTCACACTGTGTGTTTACTGTGTTGTTGACAGCACCAGCTCATGAAACTAGTTGATACCAATGTATAAAGAACATGACAATAATTGGTTGATATCTAAGAGCCTTCCTCATGTTCCATGTTTTTCCCTAGGGTTTTGGGGATTGACTTGGCCAATGCTGCTCTCTTTGGTCAGCTCTGGGGTTTGAGTTGTGTTGATGAATTGGGGAGCAGGGGGCTTTTCTGCAGGGGAGCAGCACTCCTGTAGCAGGGGGCAGTGTTGCCTGGGGTGGGCAAGGGTGCAGAGCTGTGGAGGTGTCCCCTTCCTGTGCAGGATCAGGCCATGCATCACCTCTCAGTGTATGCACCTGGGCACTCTCCACCTTCCATCCTGGAGGGTCCTGGGAGTGCTGCTGCCATCAGAGCACTACCAGGGATGTTAAAGTTGGTCGTCTTTTCCTTCTCATTCTCATTTCTAGCTCTGCACTCTCCATCTCTATCCATGGCAAGTTTCTTGATGTGTTAATACTGATTCCCTCCTTCTTTCCCCTAAATCCCTGTTACGTCAATCTCTGTTGATCCCACTGCAGTGTGATGTACACCTCCTCTATTTTCCTTATTCCAGAGATGATTACAATTGACTTTGCACTAAGAAATGTTTGTCAAAGGATATGGGTGGTTGCAGAGAGGAGCTCAAGTCTGACAGGTTTACAAGCAGAACTAAAAGCTGAAAGTGTTCATTGTGTCTGAGCTATGCTGTGAATCAAAGGAGAAGCATATGCTGCACAAGCTCCAGTCTCTGCTGCTTTTTGGAGGATGCCAAATCTGCTGCACAGGGGATGGCCTGATCCCATTGGATATCAGGCAAATTAGGAAATTGCTAGTGGCAGGCAGAAGTCCCTGGTTCCCCAAATATCAGCTTAGTGTATTTAAGGAAAACTCAGAGCGATTTGGATGTTTTCCTTTGTTACTTCATCAGGTCTGGGAGGACTGAAAATAAGTTCAACACAGCTTCCTTCCCAGTAATTTTGTTGCTTTAATTAAGTAGCTGCTTAATCTGATCATAACCCCAGGAACCAAATAATTCCTTTTAAAATAGCATAACTTTGTGATCCAGCCTGGTTGCTTTGGCAGCCTTTACTGGAGAACTTGGTCACCAGCAGTAGAAAGCTGGTTTCCAGTTAATGAAGGAAAGCTTCCTCTCTGTCTCAGGGGAGAGGACAACCCCAGGGAGCCTCCTCTCTGCATATGGCAAATGCTTGGTGCATGGTTTGAGCTCTTCGTGCTTGACCTCCATGCAGTCCAATGCTGTCCAACAAGCAGAGCTCCCCTTGCTGCAGAGGCACGTGCTGGAGTGTCACTGAAGCAGCAATCATAGCTAATCAGCAGGAAGAGAAGTGACGTCCTCATTTAGTCTGTGTCATGTTAGATTTAGATTACACAGATGTGCAGGAGTCTTTGTGAAAACTTGCATTATTGAAAGTTGGTGTGGTAGTCTTTCCAGCCTTTGCAAAAATGACTGAAAGCCTCAGCAAGTCTACAAGTTGCTTTCAAGTTTTTGGGCTCAGGAGGCTCAGATCTTTAGAGGAATGAGGAATTGTCTAAGCAATAAACACTTCCCACCTCTTCACTCAGATCAAAGAAGATATTTCTAAATGCATTTCTTTTCTTAGGCATTAAAACTCATGGGTCCACTTAGTGGGAAGGACTGCAGAGCAAAAATGGCAGCTCACTGGCCTGTCAGGGACAGTCATGTCAACAGCAATCTCAAGGTAGACTTAGCAGTGGAATAGTGCTCAGTTCCCAGCCCTGTGCTTTAGCCTTCCTCTCCTCAATGTGCAGTGTTTCCCAGTTAGCATTAAGGACTTTGGGACATGTATATGGGATTTATCATGCCTCAAAAGTAGATTTCAGGGCTAAGTAAGCAGATGCCTCCCTTTTTAGAAAGCAGACCAGCCTGCTGGTGCTTGTGTGTGGACATGTTTCAGTAAAGGGCTTGTCCATATGCTAACCTCAGAAGTGACTTCTAGCCAGCATCCTTCTCCAGTTGTGACTGACAGCTTGACAGCCCTCTGGAGAGAGGAACTCATTCATGCTCACTGTTTACTTTTTTTTAGCCAGGATTATAGTCTGTTGAGCCACAACACACACCAAATAATTTCCCATTTTTATAGTAATTTTTATTTCTTCCTAGCAGTGCAGTCCCCAGAAGGAGTGACCTTCATGTAAATTCATGCCTGCCATAGAAATGGATGGAAACAAGATAGCTCTAGGTGTGTGAACTGGCTTTCATAGCGATATTTCATTAATACATTGCTGGTTTAAATCCAATTTATTCATCAAGTGACAGGGAATATAGACTGGTCTGTAGCTGTTTGGTAGTCTTGCAGATGATGAGTGGTTACCTGTCTAATGGTGTTCAAGGGCCTTCCCATTGCCTGTTTCAGCTCACAAAGTGTAGTGGCTAGATTATCCCATGGAAATGGTCTTGATCTAGGCTTGGTTTACAGTGTGTCCAGAGCAATTCTAGGAGCAGTGCATGAAGTAAGATCAGTGTGCTCCTTTACTCTTGTAAAAAATAGGAGTGCTGGATCTGCTGACAGTGTTCTTAGTTCAAGAAACTGTCTATCAATCATGGGTGTGTCAGAGAGTGTGTTGCAGATACCTCCAGATTAAGTCCCAGGATGGTCCTGTGAGAAGCTGAGCATTTAGTGTGGTAGGGACACAGCAGGGCTGCAGACCACAGCAGTGGCAGGTCCACAGTTAGGATCTTCTGCTGCCCCTTGTTCATCCTGCCTTTCAGGGTCTCAACTGACCCTGAATGAGGCAGAATCAATCAGAGTGCAGAGTGACTTAACAAAAAATCTGCCCTTGCTTCCTGCAGGCAAGGTGGGTCCAGCACTCAGTGGGCGTCAGCTGCGGCCATTGCTACAGCCTGGGAAACTTCATTCCTATTCCTCCCACCCAGCCTTTGATCTTAGTGGTCCTGTTCATCTCTCCTGATCATAGCATCTCCTCACTGACTCTTGGGTTCCCAGCACCTCACTCCAGTTTACTTTTCTTCAACAGCCCATGCATGCTTATGTAGCCCAGATAGGTTGCTAGCACTTGATTGTAGCACATACCTATATGCTGGAGCAGCCACAGTTTAGGGAACCGATTTCTCCCCACCTTCTCCTTCCCAAGCAGAGGAGGCTGTGGAGGACCACAGTAGTACTGGATAGCTATGACTTGGGAGTCAAACCTGGGATTTTTTTAACTGTTGTGATGCATAGCCTTTAGCTTCCCAAGGAGAAGGTGGAGGCTGACCAGGAGGTCCTGGCAAGTGCCTGTTCTGGCTGAGCATAGCCAGACCTTATCAGGCTTAATAGGGTTTGACAGCAGAGAGTTTAAGGTGCAATCTGCATTGAAAAGTAGGTACTGATGCTGATACAAACAGAAATCAGTCTAGTTAATAATTAAGCTGCAGCTTGGCAGACTTGACCTTCCAAATTAGAAGTTTCTTTTCCCCCAGCCCCTTCTATTTTATTTAGAACCGCCCTTGGTAGTCATCTTTGCGGGTTACGGCACCAGGATGACATGTGACACACCTTATCAATGCTCTGTCCCTGCGTTCTGCAGGAGCCCTCAAGTCCTACATCCCTACACCTGGTCTCCCAGGAAGTGGGGGCCTCTGGCTGCCACAGCCTCTGTGAGAGCATGCCCCATCCTTGCTGCAGAGAGCAGCCTCCTGTGGCTCTGAAGACAGGCTGGTGCACCCTGCTGCTGGCTGAAGTGCTTTCCTGAAAGGCAGGAGCATCAGGAGTATGCTCTGTTGTTGGGATGTTGCTCTCAGCTATTTGATTCGTACATACAAAAGGCTTAACTCAGTCCTCAGCCTCCCATCAGAACAGGCAGACCCAACAGTCCTAGAGCAGGCTCAGAATGAGGTCTGATATTCAGCAGAGGTTGGCAGTGATTCCTGCTATGGTGTCCTCTGGTGTCCCAAACAGCAGTTTGGAGAAGTGGTGGATTCACAAAGGTTCTTTGTTTTGCTCTTTGGGGATTCTTAGCTCTCCCCCTTAACAATGTGGTGTGCTTAGGCTGGGGCAAGAGATGGCTCAACTGAGCTTCTCAGTTTATCCTACCTGCCACAAAAGTCTCTGCCTTAACTAAAGATGACAATCTGCACCCTTCTCTTCAGCACCTATGGGTTACTTGCACAAGTGCATGGAGCAAGACTGAGCTTGACATGTGACTCTTAGTCTGTGTCTCTTACATAAGGACAAAGAATCAGTGAAAATACAATGGCAGGATAACAAAGTTTAACTTTGAAAATTTTTAGGTGTCTGTGCTTTGCACATTTACAAATGTGGCTGCTTTTTAATGAGGTGTGATGAAATTACCTCCTTTTTTCATTATCTGCAAGTTTCCTCTTAACATTTTGGTCCATTGGGAGGTGCTGTTTGTGCCGGTTCTCTGGCGGATTGCTTGCAACTGACATTGGAAGCCTGGGAGTGGTGTTTAATCAGCTGCCCCCATAGGACATCCTTGATGTGCTTTCTTGGGCAACACTGTTTTTTCTCTCCGTGCCCCAGTTCTCTGTATTTACTGCAGAGGAGCTGCATGGTGACAGCAGGGACTCCATTATTCATTTCTCAATGGACATGCTGTCAGCAGGTCTTCATCACTGGCCAGCTTGTCCCTTCACCATGAGTGGCCTGCTGAGGGCTTGAAGGTGCCTTTGGTGGTACTACTTCTACTGACAAGTTGCCTTCAGAAACAGCAGAAGTCCCAGGCCCTTCATTTGTGTGGGAAGTAGCAGTGCTTTCAGTTCGATGGAGTGCCTGGTCCCACACCCCACGCTCACACTGCATCAGTCCCTCAGGCTCAGAGCAATCTGTCCACTCCAGGACATGGATGTGTTGCTTGATTTATTCTAAGAGCTGCAAGGCAAGTGATTGCTATACTCGTCAATCTGCAAGTGGCAGAGCTGACTGCTGAAGGTCCCGCCACTGGCCACGGACATGGGCATTTCCATGCAGGGCCTGGCACAGACAAAAGAGATGAAGGGGATCTTCAGAGGAGAGTTCTGTGTCTTGCATTCTCCTGCCTGGCACTTGTACATAAATTGGCATAAGCAAGCTCTGGGATAATGCTGTGTTGAGATAAAGCCCAGACAGCTAATATCTGCATGAGGCTCCCCATGTTGTCTTACCACGCCAAAGGCTTTTGCCAAATAAGTTAAAGTGGAGACTGAGGTTACAGTTACATTGCATCTTTTCTTCTGTCTGATATTCCCTGGTTTGCAACCTTTGCTTTCCATGCTGTGCAACTGCAGACAGAGGTTGAGAACCCCAGGGACCATTCTCACCAGCTGTGACTGCAACTTACCGTATGAACTTAAATCCTATTGAAAGCTGTAGTGACCCAGACTCAGTCACCAAGTCTGGGCTTCGCAGTCCTGTGGGATGGCTGCCATGCTGTTACTCAGCAGCATGCGTCAGCCTGTGCTTGGCTCATATGCCGAGCTGGGTCTTGCAGACCTGAGGGTGCCTCCGCCCCCTAGCTTCAGATTATGGTGGAGCTCAAACAGGATAGACCCACATATGTGGTACAGCACCTAACCTGTAAGCATCTCCATTTTCAACAATGGATAGAGCTTGACATCTTCATAGACCTCATACAGAAGGAGACTGGACTTTCTTGATCTCTGGCTTGGAAAATGAGATGTATGTTTCATCTAACTCTGCTCAAGTGAATAGAAGTGACTTGAATAGAACTAGCTAAACCTGAATCAACTTGATCTTGATGATCATCGGTTCATGCCTACAAGTGTTGCATAAGGCAGAACTTTTTGTCCAAGTTCACCCTTGTTTCTGTACTTCTCTATCTCAGCTGCCCCCTCCCCTCTGTGCTTGCTTGGCCTTTGCCATCAATTGCCCCCTCACCCCTCAGGCATCCTGTATTGGCCATCTTCTTCAGGTGCTTCACTCCCCTCTCTTTTGGGGATTCCCAAATCCAGACTTTGTGTTAAGCAGTGCTGGTTTTGATGTACATCATAGATTTCAAATTATGAATATAGTTATTTCTGCTTCTGTGGTGGGTTATAATAATGTCACCTGCCACAGGAGGTGTTATGTATTATTATGTTATTATGTATTTTATAAACTCTGCAGGTCATGCAAGTCTTATAGTCTTAGCAATCAATCCAGCTGGATTGATGAAGAGAAGTCAGGGTGCATAACTAGAAATCATGGAGAGCTGATAAATTCTGTGTGATTTCTGGTCCAAAGTACAAGATCTACTGGAGCCCAACTGGGATTAATCACATGTGAGGCATTACCTGGGCTGTATTTAAATGCTCAGGAAGCCTCAGGTAACACCTGGCCCACTGCTTTGCTAGAACAAGATGCTCTACATTTGTGATACCCCTTACAAGTTCTGCAGAGCTTGATCTCCTGCTCTCAGGCTCAGCTGGACTCTGTGCTGCAGCCCCAACTGGTCAGACATAGGAAAGGCAGGTGAAACCCACCTGCTTTTTTGAGATATCATGTTTTTTCAGAGAGATCATCAGCATATGCCAGTGTGTGGTTAGGGGAGGACATCTTGGTTAGAGCTGGGAACATTGCCAGGGAACTGTCTCTGCTGTTAGGTGTTCTCCTTCCCATCAGGGCTACCAGAACGTCCCCAGGTTAGATTTGCTAGGGTGACAGCAAGGTGAACCTGACACAGGATCATCCTGGTTTAATTTCCTCCAGCAGAAATTAATCTTCCAGGAATATGAAAGAAAAAACTCACTTGGCTCCTGACATTTCTTATTGGGTTTTATTCTGGATGCTAGGAACGTGCACCCGTGTGCAAGGGTGGTTGGAACTGAGCATTAGATCAAGTACTGAGTGGCATAGGTTGATTTTCTAATCAAAGGGGAATAAATAAGTCCTGTCTCTTATTCCTTGAATTCATGAAACATGGCAGGACATTAAAGCTGTCTGAAAAAATGCTTGTGCCAAATGGTGGAATGAATCAGTACCTTGGTCTCACCATAGATGTGCCTTATTGCAGGGATGATGGGAGAGCATATATCATACAGAAGTAGCAATGCAGATTGAAGAAACAATTTGTGGGGTTTTTTTAGTACATTAAAACCATTTTTTGTATGTTCTCAGTGACTGTTATTCAGAAATCTTGGACCTTTATTTCTGTGGTCCAGCACCCTGCCATGCCCTCTGTCACTGCAGAACCCTAGCAAGTTGTGGAAGGGCTGCTCCTGAAACTCATGCTCAGACCCTGCAGACAATGCCCCACGGTGCCCATGTGCTGCTGTCTACAGGTGTTGATCTTGCTTTCACAGAGGTGGCTGAGAGGAAGCTGACAGTTGAAGAGGAAGAAGCCAAGAGAATTGCAGAGATGGGCAAACCAATACTCGGCGAGCATCCCAAACTAGAAGTCATCATTGAAGAGTCCTACGAGTTCAAGGTCAGTAGTTGTCCCAGGGATCCTACAGGAGGGTAAAGCCCTGTGGCACTGAAGAGCAGACATGGAGAACAGGACTGAGGAGGAACGGGATGGCTGCTTATCCAGGGAGTGGGCTACTGGAAGGAGAGAAAGAGTTTGTAGTGCAGTAAAGTGTGGAAATGCCAGAGGCATGTAGTTGTTTTTGGGGAGAAGAGGAGGGAGAAAGACAAGGGAGCCTGTACCCCTGTTGGAAGTAGATAAAAGCCAGCATGTAGGAAAGGGTGGGAACACCTCACCCCGTAGTGAGACAGGGGAGAAGGAAGAAGAAGAACCTTGTCTAAAGTAAGAAGTGGCAAACAAACAGGCTATGATGAGGTTTGAGTCATCCTGTCCAGGGAGGTGTGCCTTATCTTACTGGCAAGGGACTGCTTATTGCACCTCTACAGTTTGGGGAACAGTCTGTGAAATCACATTGTACTGCATCATCCTTGCCCACAAACAGTCAGTTTGATCACTCTGCATCTTTATTCCCACAATAGAGCACTGTGGACAAGCTAATTAAGAAGACAAATCTGGCCTTGGTTGTTGGGACACATTCCTGGAGGGACCAGTTCATGGAGGCCATTACTGTCAGTGCAGGTGAGTGGGACAATAGAAAACCCACACCAGCACCTGCAGGATTCATGAGGCCTGGGATGAGATCTGTTTGGGCTCAGAGAATACCGTCTGCCCGGTGATGCTGTGGCATGCATGGTTGCCATCAGTAAAGTTCCTTTGTTCCAAATATACTGGACTTTTGCAGATGCCTTGTGTGGGAGTTCAGGAGATTCATCTTTTGGTTCTGAGCCATCCAGGAGGGCAGTTTTGAAAGACTTTGATATCCATGCTCATGCTACTTCAGTGGTCTGATGAAGAGTGTACAGGCAGCAAAATCTCCTCCTGGCTGGGCTGCTGGCTCCTGGTGTGTCCAGTGCTGTCCTGGTGAGGTAGCTCCTGCTGCTGAAAGATGTGTTGTCTGCCATGGCTAGTAGCCTCTGAGAGTAGGAAGGATTACCACATGAGGCCAAAAGTTGTTGCCCCAGGAGGCAGAAGCTGGAGGAAAAGGCCCAGAGACCTGTCAGCTGTTGTCTGAAGAGCTGAGAGAGCTCACCATTTCAGAGCCAAGCAGCTGTGAAGCAGGCATTTTAGGCATATTGATGCCATTATTGACACTTGGCCATCTTTTTGAACCTCTCCTTGGTGATTTGGCATCTTTCCCAAAGGGCTGTTTTTCACCTAGCCATAGGCTGAGTGGCAACAATGGCTGTAAGGGCTTCTTCGGACATGGAAGAAGTGATGCAAAGTATTTGTTTCTTTTCATTCTAACAATTAACAGAAACTGCTTCTACAGAAATAATACTTCCATCCTTTTCTGTGTCTCTTCCTTTGCCTTCTGCTCTGTACTCTCTGTACTCATCCTGTGTATATGCTGAGATTAGCAATGCTTCAAAACTTGGGACTGACCTGGCCCACCAGACTAAGGACAGAACCCCTCCAAGGGGCTGCAGCCCTGCTGCTGATGCTCTCACACAGATGAGAAATGGGGTGCTGCTGGTGACTAGCCCATGCTCTATTACAGGATGACCAAGAGTTTCCCAATTCTATAACTTTCTGCTACTTTAGCCCCCAGAACATCCCTTGCCTGTGTGACTTAGTGTGTAGTCAGCTTGTGAAGGTCACCATTGAGGGGCACCACTATGTGGATGGCAACAGGGATGGAGATGGGACTTGTCTATCTGTGAGTACAAGGCACCACACTGCCACTTAACAACCTTGCAGGTTCTGGGGTGTCCTGAAAGGCACTCTTGCCTCACCCATCACTGAGGGACTTGGTGTGCACTGAGTCCACTGGTGTGGCCAATGCCATGCCTGCCCGCTTGTAACATCCTTGGAGATCTGCGGTGGGGAGGTCAAACTTAGGCTGCAGCCCACCCCTGTAAATCTGACCTGCCCCATCACATTGTTTGCAGCAGGTGATGAGGATGAGGATGAGTCTGGTGAGGAGCGCTTGCCATCCTGCTTTGACTATGTGATGCACTTCCTGACCGTCTTCTGGAAGGTGCTGTTTGCCTGTGTACCCCCCACCGAGTACTGCAATGGTTGGGCCTGCTTCATTGTCTCCATTCTCATCATCGGCATGCTCACAGCTGTCATCGGCGACCTTGCCTCCCACTTCGGCTGCACCATCGGCCTCAAGGACTCAGTGACTGCTGTAGTTTTTGTCGCCTTTGGCACTTCTGTACCAGGTGAGATAGCCCTGGGAAGGGGGTGGAATAGAAGGAAATCCTCTTGTGGTTCTCCTGCTTCCAGGTAGGAAGTTCTGTCATGGAATGGGGTTCGGGTTGGGAAGATGCTCCACAAATTCCTATCCCCAGGCAAGGTCTGCACCTCAATTGGTCTGCATTCCAATCTGGCCAGTGTCACACCTGAGCTTCCCTTTTCCCCTGGACAGGAGGGGTTGCCCATTTCTCCTGATGGACCCCTGGTGATTTCTCCTTCCCTCTTCCCCCATTCCAGACACATTCGCTAGCAAAGCTGCAGCCATCCAAGATGTGTACGCCGACGCCTCCATCACCAATGTCACGGGCAGCAATGCCGTCAACGTCTTCCTGGGCATAGGACTGGCATGGTCAGTGGCAGCAATCTACTGGGCATCACAGGGGCAGGAGTTCCAGGTGTCGGCAGGCACCCTGGCCTTCTCTGTCACCCTCTTCACCATCTTCGCCTTCATCTGCGTCAGTGTCCTCCTCTACCGTCGGCGGCCACACCTCGGGGGAGAGCTGGGCGGCCCCCGGGGCTGCAAACTGGCCACAATGTTGCTCTTTGTCAGCCTCTGGCTTCTCTACATTCTTTTCGCCACCCTGGAGGCCTATTGCTATATCAAAGGGTTTTAGGTGGTAGAGGGATGGTGCCACCGGGGGGAGGGACCCCCTCTTCTGTTACCTCACCGGACACCAGTCCTGGAAGAACAGTTTCACTGGAGGGGACAGCTGTCTATCAGGGGCCACTGCTGTCCAGATAGTTGGACAGCTGGGCATCAAGAAGGGCAAAACCATCACAGAGGAGAAAAAAAAGAACAGAAAAAAATCACCCAAAACAACACAAAAGAAAACAAAAAAAAGCAACAATGGCAAGTGCTGAAATAAAGCAAAACAAAAATACCCAGTCACTGACCCCACTGAATGAGATTAAGAAATTCCAGTCATCTTTAAAGGCTGCCTCTCCTGTGGGGGCTTGTCTGCTTCTCCTTTTCTCCAGAGCACCCTTCCACTGTAGGGAGATGTTTTCTTATTTTTACTGGTTGGGAATTGCAGTAATCTGATCAGGACTTTGATTTTTTTTTTTCTTTTTTTTTTTGTTTGCTGGTTGCTTTTTGTTAGGGGGGGGGAAGGGGGAAGACTCTGCTTGGTTATTTTTTTCTTTTTTTATTACCAAAACTAAAAGATGTTGAAAGTCTACTCTAAAGCTTCACGCTGCCGTCAGTGCTGGAATTGAATATGTGTATTTTTTGAAGCCACAGATGACTGTGACACAGTCAAAGAACTTCTTCACAATTATCCGTTTCCTCCCTCAACACCTTCCATTTCTTTCTTTTTTAAAAACATCACAAGACTGATATATTTTTAATACAGACACAGACACATATACATACATTCAGTGACAGAGGCTGGAGCATGTAGCATCTCAATCACCTGCCTGGGCTAAGAAAAAAAGGAGGGAAAAAACAAACAACCCAACCTTCTAATATATTATGTATCATGTATATTTTGACTATGGCATTTCTCTTTGTATAATTAACTTTGAGCTTGTGGTACTGCAGGGAGAAAAAATTAAGTTAATTTACAACCAATGAAGAAATAAATGGCTACCCAGGAAGAGCCTGCCTTTGGGAGAGCAAGTGGTACCAGCTCCTTGGGGTGGTAGAGGGTTTGCTGCATGGTCCTCTTGCTTGTAGGTGGAAATGAATTCAGGAACCCCTGGAGAGCGTGCCTGTTTGTTCCCACCCCAGGCTGTGTGTGGCTGCCCTTTGACACATTCATTGCCCCAGTTTTCACAGCATTCGCATCTTGCTGGTGGTCTTCAGACCATTGAAAGGCTTAAAAAGTGCCAACTACATGAGGACTCCTCTAGCATCTTAAGTATTTTTGAGGAATACTGGATAGACAAAAAGGCATCCTTTTCATTTGAAGTGCATTACTTTTTAAGGAAAAACAAAACAAAACACCTCAGAAGTAATGACTTACATCAACAGCTGCAAATTGAAATGTTGGGTTGGTAACAGAAGTAAATAAAACCTATACTTACATCTATACAAGCAGTGCTATCTAGAAATATGTTTCTTAGTGGAGAGTCCTGGAAAAGGGTGTTAAAACCTTATTCTTTGTAAGTGTTTTCAAGATGAAGGTAATTTATTCGATAAAGAAACAGGTGCTGTAAAAAGAAACACTTTCCTCATAAAGTTCCTTTTAATAAGCCAAAACTTGGGAGGCAGCAACTAAGAGAGGATTTACCAGAAAGAACATCTCTGCCTGCTGCAGTGCTTTTTGCTGTCCCAAGAAGCAGGGAGGAGGTGGTCATAGCTTAGGAAATAAACAATGGGAACAAGACTGTCATGACAAAAAAAGGGATGTCTCATTATAGCAAGCAACTAGATGAGAATGATGATGTTCCTTAACATACAGATAAAATATTTATTTTCATACAAAGTGTTTATCAGATATCTGTATCTCTATATTAATGTGCATAGTCTTTAAAGATAGAAGGCAGCTCCTTCTCAGAGGAGCAGTAGGAGCTTTACCAGTGAGAGTCCATCATGGATGAAAGCTGTTAGATTTGAAGCCAATAAACATCTGACCTCCTGCCTCCTCACCCTCCCTTCACCATGCCTTTGGGAAAAGGCCTAAAAAAGACTGGCATGAAACCCCAAGGCCAGGCTCCCACAGAGGCTGCTGGTCCTTCTGGCCTCTGGCTGTGCCAAAAGCCACCAAGAGTAGCTGCTTCAAAAGACAGCTACAGCTGCCTCTACCTGCCAGCCAGGGAGCTGGATGACACTGAAAGAGAAATTACAGAAGGCCCCCCTAAATGATGACTGGGGATGTGTGTTAAAGTGCAGCTCTCATGGGGAAGGTTTATCATCATTGCTGTTTTAATTTGGGACATATAAAGTCTGTTGAGCTCTTATTTGATCTGTGCCAGCTCACCCACCCCTGGATAAAGCCCAGCCTGGGGAGCTGCCATGATATTCTTCTGTTGCTTGTGCTGTATCTTTCATGTGCTTTTCATCCTCTTCCCTCTTCACCTGACCTTGGGAAGGGGCACAGGTGGAGAACTGGCTGCCATTTGGGCCAATTGCATGGGGACCTTTGTGCCCTCCATGCATGGGGGCAATGTGCACCAGCAGTCCATCATCCATGGAGTGTTTATTTCATTTATTTTTATTTTTTACTTCATTAAAAAATATGCAAGCTGGAAAAAAAATCAAGTTTGGTGCCCTTGAGGATTTTCTTTTTCTTGTTTTGGTTTTTTGGTTTGGTGTTTTTTTGGTTTTTTTTGCTGAGGCTTTTATGTTTTAGTTTGGGTCTCACTATCTGCTTGCTCCTGCTTTCCTTTGAGCAGGTGCCTGGACTTGGTGGCACTGTCTGTGGCTGGTTTGCACCTTGTCTCCAGTTCAATACTGCTGGGAACTTGCCCCCGGCTGGCTGGTGGAGAAGAAATTTTACTGGTGTTCTAGTTCTTCCTGCTCCTTCCCCTTTTTTTCTCCCATCAGTTTCCCATGGCAGTCAGGCCTCCCATGGCAGCCGTTTCAGCCTCACTATCCCCTCCTCCTTGCCGAGGCCCCTTTGCCACTGTGATTGAGGATAAATAACATGCCCTGACAGCAGGAGGGAAAAGCAGAGGTGAGCAAAAGATCTGCCTTGACCTTGCACAACCACATAGTCTAAGGGCCACAGACAGTGTGGGGCCAGCAACACCTCATGTGCCCTGCCACAGAGGGCACCCTCAGCACCCCATATGATTTGCCGCCAAGGTGATAGTGCACTGCATGGATGCCAGTCAAAAACAGCCTTTGTGTAAAAAACAGTTTTGCAAAAGGCCTCGCTTAACTGTTTCCCCACAAGCTGGCTGGGAAGCAAGCCCTGTATTTGGCCGGTCTGATGCCTCCTTCTCACCACCCCCAAAAAAATCCTCTTTACAGTGAGCTTTGTGCCAGAACTGTCCCCATGTGCCTTTCTGCAGCAAGCTAGTGCAGCCTATAACCTGGGTGAGTGGGCTGTAAGAAAGGAGGGCCTGGTGGAATGGCTGCGGGAAGGGCAGCTACGTCAGGGCCACCCTAGGTGCTGGTTGCTCTCCTCCTTCCCCTGTGGGGGAGTCACGGCCTTGCCCTTGCCTCATCAGCCAGCTCATGCCTTCCACAAACCAGCAGTGCCAACAGCGAGTTCCCTGCTCAAGAAGTAGCACATGATCCAGCTGGGAAGGACCCATCGCTTTGGATTTCACTGATGGGGCTGGAGGGGAAGTTGAGGGTAGGGAGTGGGACATGTACCTCCCTTTGGGACGGGGTCACTGCCGTGGCTGCACAGAAGCAGCATTAAGAAGGAGCATTAAGATCTCGTGTATTGCTGCAGCTCAACTAACTCCTCTCGTTCATGACTGTGGCCCTCATGCCTGTTTTCTGCTTTAACTTGAGGCTGACTTCGGCTGTAGATTATTTGCATTACTGGCGCTGAGAAGACCAGCGCCAGGGGAGGACAGGACGTGTTGGGGAAGGGAATCTCAGCCGACAAGAAGCTCGGCTTCGGAGCTCTTGGAAGCCGAGTAAAGCAGCGAGGCCGGACCCTTCCCCGGCAGCTCCGGGAGGCGGCGCCGAGCGAGGGAGCGCGTGGAGGAGCCGCTGCCCCCGGCGGCAGATTGAAACGGGGCGCGAGCGCACCACGGCTCCGCTCCCCCTCACACAGAGAAACGGGGCCTTTCCAGAGCCTGAAGTAGCAGGAGGTGGGCGTCCCTGTAATTATTAAGGGCGTGGTGGGGCGTTTCCTGTAATTAACAAGGGCTGGGTCTCCGGTTGTGAGGAGTTAACGACGGTCTCCACCTGGCGGAGGCTGCGCTGGAGCCCATAGCCGGGAAGGCTGCGAGAGCCCAGAGAGAGCTCCCGCAGGGCAATGGAGACGTACCGGCGACAGCTGCGCACGGTGTCGGAGCCTCTCACTGCTACCGAGGGGCAGCTGTGCGGGGGCCGCATGCGCTGGGAGGAGGGGAACGATCTGCTCAGCAGGGTGGCAGAACTGCTTGAAGAAGTGGAAAGGCTAAAGACCATTAGAGAAGCTGAGGCAGAATCATAGAATAGTTTGGGTTGGAAGGGACTTTAAAGATCAACCCCCCTGCCATAGGCAGGGACACCTCCCACTAGATCAGGCTGCTCAGTGCTTCATCCAGCCTGGCTTGAACACCTCCAGAGAGGGGGCATCCACAACCTCTCTGGGCAACCTGTTCCAGTACTTCACCACCAATAGACTGGTAGAGCAAGATTTTGCCCCCCTTAAATCAAAGACAGGAGCCGCGATCATGGTGCTGCTGCATCCATCCTGCCCTTGTCAGGCAGAAACCAGAAGGAAAGAGGTGAGTGAATCAGTTTGTGGCCAGAGCTCCCTCCCTGCCCACCTCGGTGCCTCCAGTTCCTCTGAAGAAGTATGAGGTTCTGGCTGTCAAAGGCCCAGCACAGATGTGAGTGACAGCTGTTCCTCATTGCCAGTGTCTGCAGTCAAAGAGTCCCAGTGCTACAACAGCAGCGTCCAGAAGGAGAAGATGGGTTGTAGTCATTGGAGATTCCCTCCTAAGGGGAAGGGAAGGCACGATGTGCTGGGCAGATCCCACTCACAGGGAAGTCTCTGCCTTCCTGGAGCACAGGTTAAGAACATGCCAGGAACCTCCCAAACTTGTTACAATCAACTGACTACTATCCACTACCTATTTTCCAGCCAGGTGGAGAGGAGACTAACTCATAGACCCAGGGCAGTCAAAAGAGATTTCAGAACCTTGAGAAAGTTTTTGAAGGGACCTAGATCACAGGTTATTTTTACCTTACCTCTTCCAATAGTACGAAACTACATTGGAAAGAACAAATGTATCCATTTGATCAATAAACGGCTTTGTGGCTGGTGTCACCACACAATTTTGGGTTTTTTGACAACAGGATGGCCTACACAGCACCAGCAATGTTGTCACTGTGTGGGGGACACCTGTCTCAAAGGGGAAAGAAAGTCTTTGGCCAAGAGATTGCAGGGCTAATCGATAGGGCCTTAAACTAGATGAG
>VZTY01023686.1:271588-311404 GCA_013400935.1 Turnix velox | reverse complement strand
CATGTATATTGTTCCACTTAACAATGCTCTTAAAGAGAAAGTTACTTTATTCTTAAAAAGACAAACTTGGGAGCTTTTAACAAGCTCTATGCAAAGCAAAGCAAGAGTGGCCAGTGAGTTCTTCATGTATCAGCTGGAATTGATTAAACTTGATATCAAGGATGGTATCAGATAAATTAATTACATTGATTAAGTAGGGCTCAGGTGGTCATGGGCAGGTCATGATGATCTTGGGGGTTGCTGCTAGCATACTGAGGTTTATTAAAATTATAAAGTTACCAAAGGAGAAGATCCAAAGGAGAGAAAGAAAGGAAAAAAAAGGTTAATCAACAAATCATAATCACATAAATGAGCACAATCTCATCCTGAAAAGCAATTACTTTTCTGGGCAATTTCATTCAACAATAGTAGATTGTGCTCTTGAATCATGTCTCTGGCAGGGACACAATTAGCACCAAGATGGCCTCATTATGTCCTATCAAATGTAAACAAAAAAAAAAACCCTCTTGCAAATATATCCTGTTTGGTGATTTTCATGTATTAATACATTTTATGTTAATTTAATCATAGAAAGGCTCTTTAAGGACATGCCTTGTAAATAATTAGCAGAACTCTTTTCAGCAGCCACGTGCCAAACCTTTCCCCAAAGGATGCCTAGCAAGATGTTGTATTTTCTCCATTCAGCTATCTAGATATTGTTTCAGCTGTAGCTACTCTAATCTCAGTGCTGAGCTCACTTGCCTAAAGCAGACAACCAGGATTTTGTCCATCTGAAGTTCTGATGAATTTACTTCTTCTTGTGTCAGTTTTGGTTCTCAGCAGGAGAAAACCATTATCTCCACATGCTCTTCTCCTCCATGGCTGGTCAGACCATGCAAATGGTGGGAATACTCAAGGCTGGAGAGGTGGTCCAGAGGACCTCCAGGAGGTCTCCTGGAGACCTTTGTGGTGGGAAGGGGGATGAGGGACCACCATGGGCACTCCTTCCTTCTCCAAGAGACCTCCATGCTCTACTTGCTATGGTTCTTCTGAAAGCACCTCCATTACTACTGGCTTTTTTGATAATCTCTCACAGCAGCCCACAGCATGTGATTTGTCCTGATAATGAGGGTGCAGCACCTTGAGGGCTTGCTGGGGAAGGGTGTGATGTAAACCTAATGGAGCCAACTGCTGGGTTGGTTCTTCGCATTTCTTGGCAGCAGGAACTGTCTTTGGTTTTACCTCTGAATATCCAAAGCAGACCAGATTTGAGCACAGGTTGAGAGCCCAGATAAGGTCCTCTTGGCAGAGGACACTTCTCCACATATCAGGTGCTGTGAAACACATAACATCTGGGTGTAAAATGCAGAAAAATGTTGAAGCCTTCAATTTCACACCTTTCTGGTAGAAGAAGAGATCTGGTTTCCCCTCTGCTTCCCAAGTGGTAAGAGAAATACTTGTCAGCCTCTCACCAGTCACTGAGGTGACCATCCTTCCCAGGAGAAGGGAGTCTTGTCAAAAAGAACCAGAAAAACCTTGGGCTTTGGGGAGATTTTTGGAGCTGAGAAAAAAACAGTGAGGTCAGGCCAATACCTGGCTGCTCATGAGAGTGCTGCTGACTGATGAAGCACAGCACAGAGCCAGCTCCCACAGCGGCAGATTTACACAAGACATAAATTCGTCAGTGCCCCCTCTCCTCCTTTTCCCAGAAAAAAGGGGCCATTCAAGAGCTCAGTGACTTGCTTGCTGTGCACCCACGTAGACAAGCAGTGTGTGGGTGTCACCTGTCATCAGCAAGGCCAGTGATCACTTCCTTGAAATCAGTTGTGGGGTTAATGATGGTCTTCACTCAGCAGTGGGCTGAGCTCCCCAGCTTAACGAAAATGGATGTGGGAACCTAGACAGAGCTCTCACAAAGGCTTGCAGATGTCCTGGTAAGAGGCTGCTGGGAATGCTTGAACCATTCACTAATAATGAGGGGCAAGTCTGAGGGAAGCTGCCTGCATTGTGAGCAGGTGAATAATCTGCTCAGCATGGCGGCGGAGCTGTGTGAAGAAGTGGAAAGACTGAGGAGTATTAGGGAACCTGTAGCAGAAATAGACTGGTGAAGCCAGGCTCTTCCCTCTTTGAAACAAAGACAGGCGCACCTGTCAAAGAAAATCTAAGATCATGGTACTTTTGTATCTTGCCTGTGCCAGGAAGGCAAAACCTTGAACAAAAGGAGCAAGTGGATGGAAGTTTGAGGTCAGAACAGTGGGAGATCTCCCTTTCTGCCCACATCACCATTTCCAGTTCATCTGAACGACAGATAGGAGGTTCTGGTTGAGGAAGGAGAGGCAAAGAAACACATTAATGATGGGGAAGCTATCACCAATAATGTCTTTGCATTCTGGATGACTTATTGTGTCTATAACAACCTCAGCCACCATAGAAGACACACTATGGTGATTTGAGATATTTCCTCAAGGGAACTGAAGGCCCAATATGCCCGATAGGTCCCCACAACAGAGAAGTCTGTTCTTTTCCTGGAGCCCAGATCAAGGGTGTTACTAGGAATCCCCCAAACCTGATAATGGCCAACAGACTATTATTACCCTTGAGGACAAAGAGGTGGAACAGAGCTGGCAGATCTTTAAAGACACTTTCCATAGAGCATAAGAAGCCTCCATCCCCTGGTGCAAGAAATCCAGCTAGAAAAGAAAGAGACCAGGTTGGCTGAGCCAGGGCCTGCAGGACAAGCTAAAAACCAAGAAAGAACTGCACAAGCAGTACAAGTAGGGACAGATTTCTTGGGAAGTGTATAGAAAAGCTGCTTGTTTACTTAGGGAGGAGTTCAGGAGGGTCAAGGCATGGCTGGAGCTCAATTTGGCAATAACAAGGGTTTCTTTCTACAGGTACATAAGCTAGAAAAGGAAACTTAAAGTGTACCCTGACTGATAAGTATGATTAGCAAACTCATAAGGACAGGCAAGGAGAAGGCTGAGGTACTCAGTGACTATTTTGCTTCAGTCCTCACTGGCAAGCCCTCTCTATATGCCTCTCAACTTGAAGGAACACAAGATGGAGACCAGAAGGAGAAAGTCCCACCTGCTGTCAGTGAAGACAAGGTTCTTGACTACCTGAGGAATGTGAATATCCACAAGTCCATGGGACCTGATGAGATGCATTCCAGAATCCTGAGGGAATCAGCTGATGAAGTTGTCAATGATACTTCAGAAGACACAGTGGCCAGGTGAGGTCCATGGTGACTTAAAGGAAACAAACATTACAGCCATTTTCAAAAAGGAGGATGCTGGAAACTACTGACCTGTCACCCTCAGCAATGTGCCTGGGAAGATTATGGGGCAAATACTCCTAGAAGCTGTACTATGGCACATGGAGGACAGGGAGATGATGTGAGACAGCCAGCATGGCTTCATCAAGGGCAAGTCCTGCCTGACCAACCTAGTGGCTTTGTACAGTGGAGTGACTACATCAGTGGACAGGGGAAGACCATTTGACATCATCTATCTGGACTTCCCCAAGGCCTTTGACGTGGTCCTCCACAACATCCATCTCTCTAAGTTGGAGAGGGATGGATTTGATGGATGGACACTTCAGTAGATGAGGAAGTGTCTGGATGATCACTTCCACAGGAGTGTGGTCCTCTGGATTGTGGAAGAGGATTGTGGAATGTACAGACAGGGAGGAGTGATGAGCAGAGTTCCTCAGGAATCTGTGCTGGGACCTGTGCTGTTTAATATATTCAAAGATGAGTAGTTGAGCAAATTTGCAGATGACACCAATCTGAGTGGTGCAGATGACAAGCTGGAAGGATGGGATGTCATCCAGAGGGACCTGGACAGGTTTGGAGAGGTGGGCCTCTGTAAACCTGATGAAGTTCAACAAGGACAAGTGCAGGATGCTACACTTGGGCTCAGCCAATATTCATTACCAGTACAGACTAGGAGATGATGTTATAGAGAGCAGCCTTGGAGAAAAGGACTTGGGGGTACTGATGGATGAAAAGTTGGACATGAGTTAACAGTATGCACTTGCAGCCTGGAAGGCCAACTGGGCTGTATGGAAGAGCTGTGATGAGCAGATCAAGAGAGGTGATTCTGTCTCTGTTATCATGAGATCCCACTGGTGTACTGTGTCCACCTCTGAAGACCTCAGCACAAGAAGGACATGGACCTGTTGGAGAGAGTCCAGAGGAGGACTTTTAGGATGATCAGGGAGCTGAAGCACCTCTTCTATGAGGACATGCTGAGAGAGTTGTGGCTGTTCAGCCTGGAGATAAGAAAGCTGCAGGGAGACCTTATAGTGACTTAACAGTACCTGAAGCGGGCCCACAGGAAAGGAGGGGAGGGACTATTTGCAAGGGCATGTAGCAATACGACAAAGGACAATGGTTTCAAACTAGAGTAATGCAGGTTTAGATTAGACATGAGGCAAAGTCTCTTCACCATGAGGGTGGTGTGACACTAAAACAGGTTTCTCAGAGAGGAAGGTCAGCCTTGATGAGGCACTGAGCAACCGCATCTAATGCAGGATGTCCCTGCTCACTCTGGGGGAGTTGGACTAGATGGCCTTTGAAGGTCCCTTCCAGTTCTGTGATTCTATTATAATCTTCCAGCTTCTTCCCATGGAGCTAGTAGGTTATTGGGCTGTCCAACACTGATGGAGAAGAAAAGGTATACATGAAGCCACAAAGATGATCAGATGGCTAGAGCATGTCCCTTATGAGGACAGGAAGGAGTTGGAATTGTGCAGCCTGGAGAAGAGAAGTCTGAAGGGGGACGTCATAGTAGCTTATCAGTACATGAAGGGGGCCTTCAGAAAGGCTGGGGTAGGACTTTTTAATAGGGTATACGGTGGCAGGACTAGAAGTAACAGATGCAAATTGGAAGAGGGGAGATTCAGGCTAGATATAAGAAAGGAATTCTTTATGGTGAAGGTGGAAAGACACTGGAAGAGGTTGCCCAGAGAGGTTGTGGGTGCCCCATCTCTGGAGGTGTTTAAGGCCAGGCTGGATGGTGTATCACATTGGGTCCCTGACGGGGTGTGACAAGGCACTGACTGTCCATGCAGGAGCACAGACAGATAGGTGTTCAGTGGATGATTATCCTAGTTCACACATTTAGACTTCTTATCTCATCCTCAGAATGTTCAATCTCAGGTAAGATCATCTCTGTGTGCATGGCTGCTGCAAACAGAAGATCCTGTCATTAAATTCTTCTGTAGAGACTTTTTTTTTGTTACTCTTTAGCTGTCAACAAGTCTGAAAAATCCATGGAAATTATCTTCTTAAAGTCCAACAAAGGAAAATGTTAAATTCTGCCCCCACAAAGGAACAACCCCAAACACCAGTATATGCTGGGGACCGCCCTGATGAAAATTTGATGCAGAAGTAGCCCTGGTCATGCTGGTGGAGAAAATGAAAAATGTTGTCTTTAATTATTATTATGGGCCTTATTTGGAAGCTATCCAAGTGTTTTCAATGAAAATGAGCTGAACTTGCTGAATCCAGTGTGCCCATTTCTGCCATGATGCCATGAATACATTTGTTATTCTGTCCTCATTCTGGTGCAGTGTGAGGACATGGTTGCTGTTTCAATAAAAAGCCATGGGATCTGACAGTAGATGTGTACTAAACAGCGCTTTTATTTTTCCCATTTCTGGTTAGTAAACTGCTAGTCTGCACTTAAATGGATAGATATGCATTAGGAGTGCTCTTCAGTCAATACCATTGTCTCATACAGCTGCAAAAATCATTCATGAAAAGATCCAAAAGATCATCACTAATGAGACTTCAGTACAGGATGGCACCCAGCAGCAGTGAAGGAACTACAAAGCCTGCATCTATGTGTGGCTGTAACCATATATAAAGGACTTGTTACCCAGTCAGCAAATCCTGTGAAAATCAGACATAATAGATTTAAGATCAGTTTAACCAGATTTGGAAAACTTCATAGCTCTCTCAAGCTTGTTTTAAGTGAAGAAAGAACAGGCTAGTTGATCAGAGTCAAAGGTTTCAGCCTTAAATCTGTATCTGGTTAACACCAGTGGGGATTTTCTGAGATGTGGCTAGGGATTAAATGGATTTGGTTTGAACGGAATTGAGAGAGCATAAAATACTCCAAACCCCTGCACGAAACAAGTCCGAACAGGACAACAGTAGGGAGTGAGATGTCCTTGGCTTTTAAAACTGTTCCAGAAGAGGGATATAATTATCTAGTAAAATGTATTGGTTATCATTTTCTATTAGTTCTATAGGACACTTCCATTATGGAAGGTCACTTTTCTCCAGCTAATATATTGCATTTTGTACAACAAAGTACTCATAGGATATGACATTTGATGTTCTGTGAAGTAAGTTATGATTCTCATCCTGTAAGAGAAACTAAAAATAGACAGAAGAGAGCAGGCTGCTTCCCAGCAGCATATGCTCTCTCTAAACACAGGTGAAGACCCCAGCATTATGTTGGTGGAGCCTGGATGTATGTTTCTGTCCCATGACAGCCATAGCTCTGGGGTCAACAAATGCCTTTTTCCACATATTGTAGCAGTTTGCCTGCCTTATTATTGCCCACAAACAAGAGACAGAACCATTGAATCACAGAATTGCCCAGGCCAGAAGGGACCTTTCAAGTCATCCAGTCCAACCATCAACTCTGTTCTGATAAGGACCATTCCTAAACCATGTCTTTAAGAACTATGTTTGCCCATCTTTTAAATACCTTCAAGGGTGGTGCCTCATCTTGTTTTACAGAAATAGCAATGCAAGGCAAAATTTCTCATTTTATTTTTGATGAAAGTTGGCATTTGATTGCCCAGCTGCTCAATTTAGTAAGTAGCTTCTTGAAACTTCTGTGATTTCTGGACAGTGCCATGCACATGCCAAGAATGAATTGAAGGCTGTAGTTATGCCCAGCCCCACTTCACACTCAATGTCCATCTGAAGTCATGTAAGCCCAGTGCTGAACTCTACAATGAAATCCCATGTAGCAGAATTGGGAGCGTATCAGGAGCTTCCAACTTTGTGATTCTCCTCACCTTGAGGAAAAGCACTTCAAATATATTTTCCCTAATAAGCAGATAATTGAAGGACTTCCCCTGACAACTTCTACTATCTCTCTGCCTAGAAAGAGCCTGATAAGTAAAAATAAGCATCAGAGGATTGTTTGAAAGCTGAAATGGAATGCTTCTTAAGCAGAGCTTGCATATCTTTTGTTATCTTTGCCGGAGTGATTGCTTTTGCTTTTGATCCCCTTTGTTTGCCTTCTCCCCACCAGTTTCCAGGCCTGGGCTTGTTTCACGGTGGTGGTGCATGGCCCATGTGATTTGTTAGCCCTTGCACAACATCACTGTGCCACACATGGGAGACTCTTGTTTCTGACTTATTGCAGATGAATAAAAACTTGCATTAATAGTTAAAAGTAGAGAATTAAAGCTGTACTTTACACGGGGGTGATTGATGGCTTCCATTACACTCCATTAGATATTTTATTCTTGTTAAATGAAGAGCAGCCAACTTTGTCAAGTATTTTTAGTTCCCTCTGGTCTTATTGGCTCCATCTATTCTCAGGGATGTCCTGTAAATGGCCACATATGGCTTTGTGTCTGTAGGAGTGATGACCGTACAGCTGGCTTTCATTGCCCACCAATTTACCAGGGCCCCCTTTATTGTGAGTCTGACAGCACCAGGGAGCTTTGTAGAACTAACAAAATATATCTATTTTCTAATTGTCTATTTATCACCTTCCAGGGATTGGTGGGCCTCTCATCTGAAAGCAAATGGGGGATGGCCTTGAACAATGATCCTTGTCAGGCACTTGCTCACTTTAAATTAGGGTCTTATTGCTAAATAACTAATTTAGTCCTGCTATCAGGCTGAAAAAGTGAGTATTCAGTGCAAAGTGCCAACTGGGGAATTGATTATGTCTCCTCTTAGTGTGCATGATAAAAGTGCCAGACCTGTAGGCAGTAGAAAGCTCTCTAGAGGCCAGCAGCTTCCCAGCATGGAGTGTCCATGACGGACCACCGGGCAGGGACTCCATAGGGTGGTTGGATCCCAGGAGCCTCCACATGTGTTTTGTGTGTTTAGGACCCCCTCCTTCAATCCTGGAGCCACATCCCACTCCTGGGACAGGGGGGTCATGGTGGGAGAAATGGACAGGGAGGGAGGCAAGGACAGAGAAAGGCATTGGAGGGATGGAGACCACTGGTGATGGCCCCACATTTTGTCCTTCAGAAACAATTTGCACAACAATCTTGTTTGCACCAAGACTTCTTCTCCCATCAGTGTCCCATGAGAACAACCTCATCACCTCTCATTAACAGCAAAATCTCTGCCATGTGCCTGGGCTGCCCTTTCCCATCAGGTTTTCCCTCTCATGAAGCTGTGGCAGAACCAGGGTTTGGCACTGTTTATGAAATTAACAGTGGGCAGTAAGGAGCATTTTTTGTGGCTGGAGCATGGGTCAGGACTGTCTGGAGGACTCTGGGCTGCATCTCAGACCTCTTTTACAAGGGATGAGAGAGACAAGCAGGAAGGGCAGGGATCCTCAGAGGGAGGGGAGATCTTCAGAAAAACTTGTGTGAAACAAGAACAGCTATTACTTATAATATCAGAAAGAGGAGAATGTGTTTTACTTGTGTATTGGGAAACACACACAAAGATTAATTTAATTTTTTTTTAATATCAATATATATGAGATCATAATATACATATTTATAAAACATGAATATTTATGTTAAATACCTGGTTAGGGGTCTTGTAACTATCTCACATGTGCCCTTTTTCACAGAGTCATTGAATCATAGGATGTGTTGAGTTGGAAGTGATCTTTAAAGACCATCTAGTCAAACTCTCCTGCAGTGAGCGGGGACATCTGGCGCTAGATCAGGTTGCTCAGAGCCTCATCCAGCCTGGCCTTAAATGTCTCCAGTAATGGGGCCTCACCACCTCTTTCAGAAACTTGTTCCTTTTAATGTGCAGCCTGAAGTGCCTCATGCCACCTCTGCAAGTTTTGGGGACATCTTGTGAATTCCTCATTGCAAATGACACAAGGAGACCTCTTCCATTCCCAAGGTATTTGGCAAAGAAAATCAGCTTTGTTCCAGCTACAGCTTAAGTTCCAGCATAGATGAGGAGCAAGACAGAGTTAAGATTTTTTCCTGATCAGCATTATAGCAAGGGAAGAAACACCATCCCTGGAGGTATTTAAAAGATGGGTAGACTTAGCACTTCGGGATGTGGTTTAGTGACAGCTTTTGTCAGGGTTGGAATGATGGCTGAACTTAGTGATCTGAAAGATCCCTTCCTATCTGGGCAATTCTGCAACGGACAATTGTGATTCACTCCTCTTCATGGAACACATGACCCTCACTAAGCAGTAAGAGGAGACAACAATGGATCGCGGATGAAGTGTGCAACAAGCTGGAAGGTGCTGAAACAAGTCTGTCATCACAGTCACTGTTAAAGAAAACGCAGCAGCTCCACTTGCTCCAGCCACTGGGTACTTGAATCTGTCCCAGTAGTGGCATGGCTAGGAGAGCTATTGAAGACTGAGAAAGAGAGGAATCAGCTACTCGGAATTGAGATGTTGTTACTGTTAGGTGCAAGGCCTGGATACAAGTACATTCATTATGATTTTCTTGGTGGGAAGAACTTTATTTCATAATGAATCCTTTCCATCTAGATAGCACTGAAAGTGTGGCCACTGATCCTGACTCCCCTTCCATTCTGCAAGGTAACAAAAGCTTTGGATCCATAGACTGGATGTCCTGTAGAAGGAATGTGAGCAGTGGTGACTTCATGGTCTTACTAGCTAATCTTCAAAAATTCCCTGTGAATGCAACTGGAAAACTGCTGCCTTTGGAATGCCAGTTTCTTTTCTGCATAAAATAAGATTAAATTGTGGGGTATACTACAGGATGTGGGTATAAAGAAAGACCTTGGTTCATGGTGGATGGACCTTCTTTGTTTTATTGATTCTATGATTCTATGATTGTGCCTGCACCTATCGTGTTTCTCTGGCAGGTGCCTGTGGGAGATGGGATGTGGATCTGGGGACATTGGTCAGGAGCAACCTCTTGCAGCTCGTATCAAAAGCTGGACAAGATTATTTGTGTATATTGCTAAGATACAGCTCCAGATATTTCTGTGGAAGCAAGATCATAAGAAGGTGTACAGCATATATTACAGATACTTGCAGTGACCCAGAACCTCTAGAAAGCCCCATGTCTGGGACCTTTGAGTGTAAAGCCAAATGTGGTGCTCTTTTCACTGAAGCAGATGCTACCTCTACCTACAGTGGTAGGAAAGAAATGAGGAATAAGAACAAATGGACTTTCAGCATTTGTGCAAGGAATTAGTGTTCTAAAAAAACATGCTATGCTTTTTTACCATAATTCAGAGATGGTCTGTATGTAGAATACCAATGGAATTGATCTTCTACCAAATAATAGGTATGATGCGTATTAAAGCAATATCAAAAAGCTCAACATAAATCCCTGAGACAGAATTCCCTTGAAGTGAGGACAAACTGCACAATCAGAGCCTGTGAGCACAAACATAAACAGCATCCAGGCACAAGACCCCATCTCCAGACAGCACCCTATGCTTGAGGAAACTTTTCTTCTGGCTCAGTCTAGGGAGGAAGCAGATGGATCTTCACCATGGAAAAACAGATCTCTTCAACCACTGGAACCACCTGGTGACAAAAGGAGAACCCAAGCACGATAATTGTTCACCCTACTGTTTAATCCTTTCAGTAAAAGACCTGTGCATGTTTTTTATGGTGAGTCGGCATTGTGTGTCTCTTCCTCAGGCTAATCCCTTAGTGTGACAGGCCAGGAGGAGAGCAAGGGCCCTTCCATTCCCTGTGCCAGCAGGAATGCCTGTCTCCCCAAAGCCAGGGCTATTTTTTCACTTGAATATGTAATAGCTGCCTCTGCCTGGTTGACAGGCACCTCCCGTGACTCCCTGGGACAACATGACAACAGTAGAGCCGCAATTTTAATAGACTCCTGAGTAGTTTTCTTGGAGAGAAGCCTTAGAAACTCCCCAAGGAGAGATCATCAAGCAGAATGGTCCCTGGCATGGGATTTATTAGCAGACAGGACTGGGAAGCTGATGAGCTCACTGTGCTGAGCAGACATGCTGTCAGACAGAACTCTTCATTTCATCAGTGAGGAGTCTGCTCCACAGCTTCCCAACCCCCGCACCTCCAGGGACCTCCTCCTTGCCATTGGAGTTTCCAGGGTCCCCTGTCCTTCAGAGAAGGTAGAGCAGCAAATGTTGCACAAAGAGACTTCCTTCTCCTAGGAATGGCTCACTGGTTAGACCTTGTAAACCATGGTATCATGGAACAAAGCAGGTGGGAAGGGATCAAAAGAGAGCTACTTCAGTTATCTTGGGCTTTCTGTCCTGGTTTGAGGTAACACAAAACTGATTTTCTGCTCAGTAATCTTGCTTCTTAGTTAGACCTCTTTTTATTCTCTGAAATTAACAGCATTTTGTACAGGACACACTTTGTTCTTCAAGGGATGAGAGTAATTTGTATAATTCATGCCATAGAAAGGAATACTGAGAGGAATTTTCTTACGCTTATTGCTGTAACAACTAAAGCAGGCTAATTTTGCTATGAGCTCAATAGGAGGGCTGGAAATGGGAAAGTGTAGAGCAGTCCCACCTGCTGCTCAGGACAGGGGACCCCAAACTGACCAGCAGAGACATTTCTATCCCATGTTGCTCTATGGTCAGTATAAAAGCTGAAGGATCAAAGATCAACACTCTTCCTGCAATAGTCAGTGTTCAAGGTGGACTCTGTCCATTTGCCTCTGATCTTGATCTGTATCTTCTTGACTCCAGTTGTTATTGCGTGGAGCTCGGTACTTCTGCGTTGGCTAACAGTGACATCATCCTGAGAGCCTAATATAGTTTAACATATTGTGTATTTAACTATTTACTTTTTTGTTTTATTACTGAAATTTTGTTCAAGTAGTTTAGGTTTTTTTCCTCCACATGTGAGAGAAAGAAGGGGTAGCATCAGTTGCTGGCCAGTTTCTGACCAAATTTGGCCCAATATGATGACAGATGATAGGTACAAAACACATGGCTCAGAGGAGCTCATATCTGCCCAACAGTTTTGCCACAAATTTGTTTCACCCTTACATTTTTTTCATGGCATCTTTCCATGACCAAACATGTACAAGCTACCAGTGTCCATGCAAAAGGAGGATTCTGGACACACTGACAGTAACCTGGGCAACTAGGAACCCAGTCTCTGTCCCCATCACAAGAGTGGGTGACCCTGAACACAGCACTTCTGCTGTTATATCTTGCAAATTAGAAAATATCTCACTTTCTCAGACTTTGTATCTGTTGAATATTTAAACAGGGTCCCTTGTTAGCTGCGACTGGGCAGAGAGTACAACAGGAACCTCATTTTACTGGGTCCATTCTGGGGCACAAATTATGTAGAATAGGAACCTCTGCCTAGAAAAATATCACAAAGATCAGATGAAATTAAATTGTTTTCCTTAGAATAAAACCAAGATTTCCCCCAAAATAAATCCAAAGCCTTTATAATTTTACACAATTTCTGTCCAATAATCACAATCTGAATGTGCAATTTGTTATCTTCTGTAACATCTGAAGCTCAAATAGTGTTTGCTCAGTTACCTGTGAATGATAATATCCAGTGTTTTGCTTCTTGCCAGAGACCCTAGTTTGGATGGGGCTTGAAGCAACCTTATCTGGAGGGAGATGTCCCTGCCCAGGGCATCAAGGGGATTAGATGATATTTTAAGTTCCTTCAAAGCCACAGCAAATAAAGAGTGTCAGCTCCCCAATCAATCAACTATGTTTCCTCTTTCCTTAACATTCCCTACTGCCCCAAGTTTGACACCCTCATGAATACATTGTGAGAGAAACAAGTATGAAGTGAGAATGGCCAAAACAGAGATCTAGGCTCTTCACAGCCCCACAGACAGGATCATTTTCACGTATTTTCTGTCACTTTCTCATCAAAAGGGAGCTTTATGATTATCCTAAGATCCAGGGAGATATGCCAAAATTGTGTTCACTTAATTTTACTCCAATAATAACTTTTTCACTGGTTGTGGTGTGTAGTTATGCACAAAGCACAACTCACTTCCTACTGTCTACCTCAATCTAAGCAACATCATTCTATGCAACATCATGCAAACCTTTGGGAGTTTTGGAGGGGTACTCAGAATTAAAAAAAAAGAAAGAGAGACATTAATTGTGAAGATACAGTGTAAAAAGGTCCAGGTACATTTACATTTCATATTGTGTGTTCTGAAGTGGCTCAACTGGATTAGGGAAAAAAGAAAGTAGTTCAATCAATCTGCTTTTCCAAGATATTATTGCTTAATAGATGGCAGGGCAAAACAAAGCAGGTCCCCAGAGCCTCAAGGCTGGCTTAAAGACAGGGCATTTTATAGGTAGCAACCAAAAATACCTCTAGTGATGGGGCCTCAATCACTTCCCTGGGCAGCCAAGGCATTCCAGTGCTTGATAGCCTTTTAGGAAAGAAATTTTTCCTCATAGCCAGTCTAAACCTCTGCTGGCACAACCTGAGGACATCTCCTCTTGTCCCATGGCCTATTCCTTTGGAGAGGAGGCTGACTCACCCCAGCTATACCCACCTTTCAGGGAGTTCTATAGAGCAAGAATATTTCCCTCTCATCCTTCTTCTCCCCAGGTGAACAACCCCAAGATAGAAAGATTAAAAAGAAAGGGGAAATATTTTATCTATGATACTGAAGAGGGGATAAATTTGTCTTGTGTAAAATGATAAGCAAAAAAGAAAGGACAACTCTGTCTGAGACAGAAAACTATGGGAGGATAATTAG
This sequence comes from Turnix velox, assembly GCA_013400935.1. Taxonomy (NCBI): domain Eukaryota; kingdom Metazoa; phylum Chordata; class Aves; order Charadriiformes; family Turnicidae; genus Turnix; species Turnix velox. Next base: position 297,556 of record VZTY01023686.1, on the reverse strand, counting down.
AAAAAGATATTTCCTCAAGTCAGAGGAAAAATACACTAACCACCTGATCAGAAGAAACAAGAGAAAACTGTTAACAAGGCCATGGCCATGGCAAGCTGACAGCCTGTCAGCTGACATAGCAAAGAGGATCCTGGACTGGGTGAACAGTGAAGAGCAGTAGACATGGTTGTGAGTCAGGAGAAAATGTGGGGGTTCCCAGAATACCTCTGTGTTTGTGTCTGAATCCTTGTCCATAGAACAAGTGTCCAATAACACCATGTGGGAGGAGAATGCACCTGTGGAAACTTGCACAGAGGGTAATTCTTTTGAATGTAACATTGCTGATGAGACAGGAGGAGACAGGGGAGAGACCCCCCACAAGTTAACCTGACAGCCTAACGATGAGGAGGGAAGGCTATGGTCCAGGCAGACCCCAACACAAAGATCAATCAGTACTCTCTCTTTGGCATTATGACCTCATGGGGCACCCTTTACTCCATGGCCAGTGAGGGATGACACAAGTGTGGACATCCCTGCTCTTGACTGGGCATCCAGGCACAGATTTTGGCTTCATCTACCTTCTGGTTCCTCATCGTCGTCCAAGGTGGTGCTAATTTTTTCCTTACAGAATGAGTGTTCTGAGGCTCTCACTTTGGACATGTACCCTATTAGCTAGTAATTTCTTGGATTTGTCATACACCCTGTAGATTAAAACATAGTATTTTATCTCTGAGTCATTAACTTTGGTTGCTTCCTTGGATCCCGTTTGGACCTTTTTCTGTACCAGACAGCATTGATTATAAATAGTTCAATAACACTCGTCCTCCTTATTTTAAGACTATCATTTATATAATTGGAAGTATGAATGTGCGATAACAGTGAAGAGGCTAAAATAATTAATCACTTTGCTCCAGTTAATGGATTCAAGGGCAAAGGAACTTGTACATGAGCTCTGTTTCAATAATCTTCCAAGGAGCAGGGCTTGGTAGATCTTTGGGTTACAGTCAAGCCATCCCGAAATCATGTTGTACTAATACCTTGCCCTTGCTGATGCAGTACTGAGTGAGAAACAGAACCCTTCATGGCAACTACAGAGGGCGAGATGAAGACAGAGCTGCATGCCATGGTTTTAGACTGTTCAGGAGGAAAATTCTTTGGGCCTTGCTGGTTTATAGGGTGCAGGAAGAAATTCTTTACTGAGAGGGTGGTGAGACTCTGTCCAAAGTTGCTCAAAGTGGCCACCCCATCCCTGGAGGGCTTCAAGATGAGTTTGGAGATAGTTTTGAGCAACCTGGTCTGTAGGAGGTGTCCCAGCCCAGGGCAGGGAATGGGATCAGGTAGTCTGCACCATATGGTGAGTCACCGTACCTATCATTGATCAAAGAAGCCTTCAGCTTGCCATTCTATGCCCCAGCAGATCAATGACCCTTTAGGACCTTGAGGGATGCAGAGGTGTTGTGCTCAAACACTTCACCACAATAGGAAGCACAGCCATCAATGAGCTTGCTCACAGCATGCAGGTAAAGATGGTCTACAGTCACCTTCTGACATGACATTAGACATCATCAAATATACAGCCAATGCACCTTTCCCAGCCACCTCCTGGGACAGCTGATGGTGACGTTAATGGAGTGGCTTCCTCTTCTGCCCCATGACCCTATAGGAATGAATTATGAGATACTGCTGAAAAAAGCTTATTGGGAAAGAAAATGCCTAACCAAGGAATGTAGCACAGTAAGTCTGAGGGATTAAAGTTCTTGGGCTATTGTGCTATACTGGCTTAGGAGAATAAGTTGTACTGATTTGAAGTGAGATCTGCTGTACCAGCTGGCAGGAAACGCTTGCTACTGGGGAGGGAGGGAAAGAGACATGAGGACTAAAGTTATATTTTTGACATCTTGAGACCAATGTGTACAGATTTTAAGGGCTATTTTGTTATGGAAAGCTGGAGTTTCTCATGTTTCCCTCTGCTCCTTCAGAGCTAAGGCCCAGGTATCAGATACAGTTACAGGCATGTCCAGACCTGTCACTGGCATAGGCACTGTTGGCAGTGGTCAGTAACAGCTACATCTTTGGATTTAGATGCTTCTCACAACAGTTGACACTGTTATTCCTAGGTAGCTTGCTTTTTCCACCATTCAGTCTGGGGCTGAATGGGTTTATTCCTAACTAGGAATAATGGATGCAAATTGGAAGAGGGGAGACTCAGGCTAGATATAAAAAAGAAAATCTTTGCAGTGAGGGTGGTGAAACACTGAAACAGGTTGCCCAGAGAGGCTGTGGGTGCCCCCTCTCTGGAGGTGTTTATGACCAAGCTGGACAAGGCACTGAGCAACCTGGTCTGGTGGGAGGTGTCCCTGCCTTTGACAGGGGTGTTTGAACTAGATTATCTTTAAGATCCCTTCCAACCTGAACTATTCTATGATTCTATGTCTATGCCTTGTGTGGAGTATGCCCTTGAGTACTACCTCCTCCCTTGCTCACCAGGCCTCATCTAGCTCATCCAAGATGTTACATACAATGTGATGCATCCAGCAGCAACAGTTGTAAATCAAAGCAGTTATATCCCATGATGGATGTCCCAGAGGTGGTGGAGGCCCTATCCCTGGAAAGGCCAGGCTTGATGATACTCTGAGCAGCCTGATCTAGGTTAAGATGTTCCTGCTCACTGCAGGGGTGTTGAACTTGAAGGCCTTTAAAGGTCCCTTCCAACCCAACATATTCTATGATTCTGCACTTTCTGAGCTCCAGGAAAACAGTTGCTCAGCCTCTGGGAGAAGGAGATAACCAAAACAGAGATCTTCTGAAACACAGTTATGTACCTCTGGCTGAAATTTTATCCTAAAGCAAAGCAGTTGTTTCATGGGGAGCTGTTGGGAAGAACACCATACCCACAGATAACAAAGAAGCAAGCAGAGAAAAACATTTCTACTTACATGTCTTGTTTGTGTCTGATTTTCTTTCATAAGCCTGACTATTCACTTTTTTCTTTCTTTTTAAAAGACATTTTTTTCTGTCTCTTTTCCAGTCCACTCAGCATCAAAGCAATGAGAGCACAATCATGGATTACAGGCAGGTCAGAGAGGGCAAATTACTTGCCAAAATAGTCTCTGCAGGGCCTTATTGGTGTTATGTGTTAAGTTATATAAGTCAAAGTTAGCGTTGCATAACATTCCCCCAGCACTTCTTGTAACTGTTTTTCCAGTGCACAGAGTTATTCACTTTTTGCAATTCTGCAGCTGTTTTTTTCCTGCAGAAAAAACAAGTGCACATGTTGGCTTATTGCCCCCTGATTCCTGTTTTTGTGCCAAACATGCCTGCTTTCACTTCGTCTGAGTCCTCCCAGTTATGACTAAATGCAGGGCCAATAGAAGGATGTCTTGTTTATGCTCAATTAATTTTTATCTCTTTAGATCATTGGATCACGGAAAAGTCACTCTGAAATGCCTAAAAATTAACCAATACTTCCTGGGTCTATAGACCTAAAGACTGTAGGATATGTCTCTCTAGGTCTTGGTATAGGATACATGCTTGGGACTAGGCTGGGGGAAAAGGGCTAAGATGTGCCACTGGCACAGCTTCTTTACTTCAAAACACCGTAGAATGGTTTTGATTTGAAGGGACCAGTTCCCCTATTTCTTGGCAGGGATACGTCCTGCCAGACCAGATAGCTCCAAGACCCATCCAACCTGAACTTGAACAATTCTAGGGATGGGGCAGCCACATCTTCTCCAGGCAACCTGTTCCAGAGTCTCACCACCTTCATTGCGAAGGACTTCCTCATGTCTAGTCTAAACCTGCCCTACTCTAGTTCAAAACTATTCCCTCTCATCCTATTACTACATGTCATTGAAAACAGTCCCCCCTCAGCTTTCTTACAGGCTCCCTTTAGGTACTGATAGGACATTATGAGACTTCTCCACAGCCTTCTCTTCTCCAGGTTCATCCCAGTATGTTAAAAGAAATCTCCTTCTTCCTGCTTCTAGAGATATTCTTGGAGAGGATTTTTCCTCCCTGCCTTGGAAGGCAGCCTCTGGTGGTATCTTTGCTGATGAAGCTGCTCATTCACTTCGTGTGGTGGCTCAGCCATGGCTATCATGTGGGTTTTGGAATACTAAGCCATAAAAACTGTTAGGAGATTAGCTAGGCTATTACATCTGTTCATTTTTTAATGGAATAATGGATGCATTTCTGATAATTTCTGATAGCAATTTCTCTATGAATGTCAACATGAGCTGAGGGCATGTTCAAGCCCCAGTGCTGAGAATAGCCCTTGCTTTGAACTCAGGACTCTTCTGTTGTCCTTTTTTTTTTTCTATTCCTCCATACACTCTCTCCTCCGCAACACTGGGGACCCCTTATCTGGACACACTCCCCTCCAGAGATTCTGGCAGTGCCAGTGCACACTCTGCTGCACCACTAATATCCTTCTTGTAGTCCTGGGGAAGAGATGGAAAGGCAGAGCATCCTCAAGCAACGATTCAGATTAAAGGACAAATGTAGCTGGCCAATGTGAACAATTACATGAAACAAAGGGAAAATAACGACTCGAGATCTTTCATTGCAGCCAGCTAATTATAATGAGTTCTGGACTTAACTGTTCAGGCATAGAATTAAAAACCTTAATTATATTGTCACCTTTGTCTCTCATCTCCCATTGCCCACAGATGAATCCATTTACTGTAACTGCTGCTGGTGGGAAGGAATTGATGGCAGTCCGGGTGAGATTGTAGAGAGGAGCTGTGAGAAAAAAAAAAAAGAAGCAGGAGGCAACATGGTGATGGCTGCTCAGCAGGGTGACAACTACATTCCAGGATGTTATAAATTAAAAATACCTTTAATGAGACAAATACAGGTTTGATGGATTTTGTGCTTTCCTCCACCTCCCTCCTCCCCTTTCCACATTCTTATTGCCACCAGCTTCACCTTTTTTGTTGTAAGTCTTGCCTCCTATCAGATTATTCTCCATCCCAAGAGATGCCCTCTGGACTTCCATCATACTTGGGATGGGATGCTGCTGGGAATGTCCCGTGGCCTGGAGTCTTTGCTCAGGGAGGGGGATTTAGGGTTTGTTGGTCAAAAACATGCGTGTTACAGACAGGGTGGCCATGCAGCACTGGTGCCTCCTCATTGCAGTCTGGTGCTTGATATTTGGATAAAGACATTACCTTATTTTTCCTTCTTTTCCCCCACCATGGTTCTGGGAATTTTCTTTGAGACATCTCAGATCAGCAGCCTGCAAGCTGAGATGCTCCCAATGAACAAAATTAACGGCACTCATTAGCAGTATGCTCCCATGGCCTGGGGAGCTGAGATCATCAACACGTGGGTCTGTAGGAATGGGATGACAGCCCCTCAGCAGTGTGTGTTACACCCACGTTGCCATGGCTATGAGGGATGAGTTAATGTGATGGAACCACGATGTGGAGCAGAGGGCCTGCTGTGGAGGCAGCCAGTGCACATGGCCGTGTCGGAGGTGGCAGCATGTGCCCACTCTGGTTTATTACCTTCATGTAACAGCAAGGCCTCCTGCTGTGAGTTTGAAAGCTCTGGCTTCAAACTCTATCTGTGCAATGCTGCAAGATGGCCAGAGGGACCACACTGGCCTCCTGCACCTGCCCTTGGCTGCAGACTCCTAAATTGAGGTTTTTGAGTTGTTCATTGCCCAGACTGGGCAGTGAGAGCACTGGTGTTGAACCTGGCATTCAAACTGGTTGGTGATTCCAGGGCTGCCCTCAGACAATGTGCTGCATTGCAGGCTTATTTCTCCAGCATTATGTGGATAATTTGGACTTTTTGTTCAATTTTACTCTGGGAAAATTTCTTAACTCTCTTTAAATACTTAGTGTAGTACCTACCTTGCCTGCAATACTTTCCACTCTGGATTTTACAGCAGGTTCATGCTGCCCATTTTCCTCTCTCTCTGCTGCAAGAATTGAGGTGTCCATCCTGTGCTGCCACCGAGGGAGCTGATCCTGCCATCTGCTTTGCTCTGGTGAGACATATCTAGAGTGCTGCATTTGGATCTGAGCTTCCCATTACAGAAGACATGGTGTTCTGGAGAAAGTTCAGTAAGGGACCACTGAAATGATGAAGGCACTGAAATATACAGTCCAATAAGGAGAGGCTGGGAGTGCTGTGACTGTCCAGTCTGGGTAAAAGGAGGTCCAGCAGGATCTTGTCATCATGAATAAACATCTGATGGGGAGGACAAGAAGCCAGAGGCAGTGTTACAGTGAACAGATGAGACATGATGGGCAGAGGCTGAATGAAAAGAAACATAAGAAGAAAGGCTTTGACTGTTAGTGTGGTCAGACGCTGGATCAGGTTTCTTGGAGAGTTTGTGAAGCTTCTTGGAGACTGAGCAATGGTCACAGTCCTGAGCAACCTGCTGTATGTGACCATGTATTGAACTGAGGGGATTGGATAAGATGACCTCCACGGGTCTCTGTCAACTTGAGATACACTGTCATCCTGGGATCTTGCCAAGAAAGAAGCTGACAGAATCACAGAATGACTTAACCCCTGAAGTCTACACCTGCTTATCACAGTACAATAAAATGGGAACTTCAGAAAAAATCCTCCTGGCCATAATCCTGCACTCAAAATGGCCATCTCTGACAGCGCAAAGCCTTTCTCATCTAAGGGAAGTTTTTTCCCTATACAGCTGAAGTGGTAGAAATGACCTTTTCCTTGTAAAAACACCCAGAGCTATCAGGGAGGGTCACTATTGATCAACCATAGACCTCATCTTGCTAATTGCAGAGCCTTGTTCTGCACACGAATGTGTAGCAGATCCTTTCTTTTTTATTATCTCTGTGTAATTTAGAAATAGCTGAAGATCAGATGTGGACCAGTGCACATTATTATTGCCAATATGAGTTTAAATTGCTCTCCTTGAATTATTTGCCTTTACTTACCTTCTTCACCCTTTCTTTAATTTTTTCCTAGTGTAGGGTCAGATGCTGCTGCTCTCAGACATGGTGAGCAGGTCATTCTTACAAGAGCAGCTCCATCTCTGTCTGCACAGTTAATTTAGTTTAAATGATACAATTGGACTGAAATTACAAAGTTGAAAAAAATTCCAACTTGCTTCACTAGGAAGGTGCTTTAGAAGCATGTGCTGGCTTTTTCTTCAGGCATTCTCATGGCTTTTAAGAAGGAATCTTGTGCCTAAATCAAATGCCAGAGATAATGCACAAATGTAAGGGGCTTGCCTCAACAGTCTTCAGCTGCTTAAAAACATGGTGCCCAGGCACAGCCAGTTGTTCCCAAACTGGGCAGGAGGTCACGCAAAGGGATATTCCTTTATATCATAGAATCATAAAATGGCCCAAGTTGGAAGGCGCCTTTCAGATCATTGAGTCCAACCATCAACCTGACTCTGACAAGAACCACCACTAAACCATATCTCTAAGTTCTATGTATACTCATCTCCTAAATACCTCTACTGATGGGGACTCAACCACTTCCCTGGGCAACCTGTTCCGATGCTTGATAAACCTTTCAGTGAAGAAATTTTTCCTAATATCAAGTCTAAATCTTCCATGGCACAATTTGAGGCCATTTCCGCTTGTTCCATGATCTATTCCTTGAGAGATGAGCCTGGCTACACCCTCCTTTCAGGGATCTGTAGGCAGCAATAAGGTCACCTCTCAGCTTTCTTCTGGGCTGAACACCCTCAGCTCCCTTAGCTGCTTACCACAGGACTCACCAGACCACTCACCAGCTCTGCTGTCCTCCTGTGGACCCATTCCAGCACCTCAGTGTCTTTTCTTTGATGAGAGGCCAACAACCATCTCCAGCAGAGTCACCATACAGGCACAGGTGGCCATCAATGACAAAGGAGAACTCTGTCAAAGGACCACGTGTCAAAGTCACCAAGGTGGGGCTTCATACAAGATTCCCACAGCCTTGAGGCTGTAGGTACCTGCCTTATGTTCTGTTCCAAAGCGTTTGAATTGGGACGATGTTCCAATGGGGAGTTTCTGCTTATCTCCCTTCTTCTGTGCCACCCTGAAGTGACTGCAGACCAATGATCCTGAGTTTTTCTAATCACCATTCCATGACTGGGACATTGCACTCTTCACAGAGGTTTTGTGATCTCTTGATCACAATTTCACTCAGATTTCTTGATTCACTTTTAATTTTTATAACAGTCTTCTCTGGCAGGGAAAGAGTTTCTCCCTAATATCTGAGTGAAAACTGATTGTCATTTTTGCTTATTATTCTAGGACATTCAAATTTAAATAAAGCACTAATACACAAATTCAAGCTGAACACTAAAACACAGTATTGCTAATGCCTGTTTAGGCAATGCCTTTTCTAATCCTTTTATAGCAAGAGGAAGCTGATGCTCTGTAGGAAGAAATGTCTTTGACTCTATGGTTGCCACCTCAGTTGGCTGTCACAGACATCCTGGTTTTGCCTACAAGTACTTTTCAGAGGAAGTTCCATCTGTTTGGTGCTGCTGTGAGGGATGAGAGATGGTGATGATGGTAGCCTCTGCAGCGCTGATGGACCCTGGGATTGCAGCTAGCCCTGGTATGTGGCAGCTGGGACAGATGATGCTGATGGGTGATGCTGATGGCCCAGAGAAGGGGATATTGCAGACATTACCAGGACAAGGGTGCAGCCATGTCTTGCTTATGATGAGAAGAGTATGTCTGGTTATTATCTGGCCTTCCTAGATATACCAACTAATGGAGCAAAAGACATGACAGATTTCCACTGCACACCTGGAACGTAATTCAAACTTGCCTGAAGGGTAAGTAGGGTAAGTAAGATTAATTTCTATCCTTCCTTTCCTTTACAATACCAACCTTTGGCTTCTAAAAAGTTAATAAATAGTGATAGTTTAATGGTGGCTGGGTCTTTTGATGGGCTTAATGATTCCCTGAGGGCTACAGCAGCATCAGATCTTGCAGAGACCAGTAGAGTCCTCAGACCTTCTTTTTGAATAAAACTCTGTGTTTAAACACTGTAGTTAAGTGAAAGGATTTTGTGAAGCCCTCTGTAGTGGAAACTGAACTGTTTAGTTCTGTTACAAAAAGGTTGTGTCATTGCTGCTTTTCTTAAAAAAAAAAAAAGTTCCATTTTCTGCTAGAAGTTCTAGCTTTCTATACCTCATTCATTACTTCCTGTGGAGAAAATTATGGGATATCAGCATGTAAGAAATTTCCTGAAAACAAGGACAAGATCACAGAATTTCCATATTTTTAGATTGAAAGGCTGCCTCTGTGTCTGCAGATGCGCAAGGCCCTTGTATTACTCATGAATGTCACTCAAGGAAGACTAACAAGATTGGAGCTGTTACCTCCGGGTCCATTTTATCAGTTTCTCTTGCTCCAGCTCTTCTCTAAATGCCTTTCTTCTTTTTTAAATTCTTCGTTTTCCTTTCCTTTCTGAAGTGTCCCTTCCTCAAGTTAATGCTGGTTTTGCAACACCCACACCCTGAGAGATCTGATGTTTTTTTTCCTGGCCACTGTGTGTTCTAGGCCAGTCCTTATCAACTTTGGGCCAGAGAACCTTGGACCAAATAGTACAAAGGACACTCAGTTTTTTTACATAACTATCTGTTCTGATACTCAAGCTGCATGATGTTAGTTTCCCCCATGGCTCTCTCCCGGGCATTGAAGTGTCTTGCTCAGTGTTTTTCTTCCTCAGCAAAGCTGGGAGAGGAACCCTTCCACACGAAACACAAAATTATTCACTCTTGGGCCCATCTTCCAGCTCAGCCCTGCACTTCAGCTTCCTCTCTTCTGAATAAAGCTGATTTATGGGACATTTTACAGCTCCTATTTTTGGAAAATGCCTCTGTCTTCATGGGAGGTAAATGTAATGTTTTCTTCCATCATAGGCTGTGGGATTGTCTGAGGGTGAGGACAGACAAAAAAACTGCATATTCTGCAAATGTTTCAAGACAGAAGTCTTGAAAAGTGTCTTTTAAAGGTTCATGCAGTGAGGTTTTAATCTAATTGAGCAATTCTGGAATAAATTTTGTTGACAGTAAGACATAACCCTATCTACTCAAAAGCAAGAGATCTCTCCAAGTTACAATCAGCTTGTTAATGTCCTTTTAATAGACTTCATGAGCACAAGCCAGAAGAGATGCCTGTTCCCTAATAAGGACCTTCCTGATAACAAATAAAAGCTGAGATCATTTATGTCTCATTTCTCACACCTTATCTGCTCTGTCTCTGCAAAGACCTCTTTTTGATGATGCTGGAGAAATCATGTCCAGTCAACAGATGTCAGTGTGTCCATTTCCATGGAGCCTGGCCCCATGTCTGAGCCTGGTTGACCATCAGCGACCAGATTAAGAGCAGACATTGCTGCTGGCACCTCTGCCACAGTGAAATCCCTGGGACAGAGGAGATAAAGAAATTAGAAGGAAGTGCTGCTTTGTTTAATGAAAAATGTGAAAAATAGCACTTTAGCATGGAATCATAGAATTCCAGAGTAGCGGAATTCCTTTGATTCAGATCAGCTAAACATTATATTTTAGAAATGCTTTTAGAAGTGTTTTTGCTCTTTGGAGATAATTTTTAGTCTGCTTTTAGGAAACAAAATTTTTGCACTAAAAAATAATACAAGCTGGAAAAACTAATATTGAAATCTTGACAGACAAAGAAAAATTAAATATTGAATTAAATTACTAAAAATTGATTGATACAAAAGGTAGGGTTTTTTTCCTCAAAGCACAACTGTTTGCAACAAATATGAAATTAGGCTGTCTGTAAAACTCCAACTTAGACAAAGTTTTGATGACACATTTCCCTCTGGAATTGTGGGACGTATCTTGAGAATGTCACTGCATGTCTCCCTAGACAAGAGGTTTTCATGGAGTTCGGCTCCAGAGTCATTCTTCCCATCAGCCTCTCAGTGAGTGCTGTGGAGCCAGTGAGTCCCTTCCAGGGCTGGGCAGAAAAGGAATGTTCATGAAATTAAACAAAAAATCCTACCTTGTGACTAGTGATGGCTGACCCATATTTGGTAAGTTTTTTCTATATCCTGCTTGACCCAGCCATCCAGAAGAAAGCTGTCACCTAGTGACAGCTGCTAACTCCTTTAGAACCCTGGTTGTGCCTGTAGTCCATAGCTGGAGAGGACAATTTCCCAGCCCTGCGCTTGTTCTTCAAACTGCTGCTGGTTTCCCTGGCTGTCATTTCTCCTATATCCAAAAAGGACCAAAGACTGCTCTAATCAGTGGGAGGGTTTTTTCCACAGTTCTTAATTTTCAGAGTTTCTAAAGACATTAGCGCCATGCAGGGTTGACAAGATGAATTCCGACAAAAGATAATTGTATGACTCCTTTGTAGCCAAACGCTTGCAGCACCTCGACACTGTCAGCTCCCATTTTGTTGAAATGTGTGTGTCAGACCTGCCCAGCACATGGAGGGTGACGAGGAGAGCTCGGCCAAAGACATTCTGAGGTTTGGAGACCACATATGTTCAGGTTTTGTGATTATTTTTTTTGTGAAATGGAGGTGTGTGAATGGAAGTTCAGGGTCTGAGGTGCGTCTCAAGCAGGTTAATGCCACATACAAGGGACCAGTGAGGACACATTGTAGCCAGACCAGGAGCAGCGGCTGCAGCAAGAGATAGTAAAAACTGTTTTGTTTGTTGCATACAGAATGTCCTCCCAGGATGAGGATGAGACCCATGGGGGGGTGCCAGATGCTCTGGTGGCACTGACACTGCTCTGGGTGGTCAGCACCACTGGGCTTGACACCAGGATCTTCCTGCAGGGGAAAAGTATACATGCACACAATAAATATTTAAAGACATGTGGCACTTGTGCCACATTATAGAGGCAATTATAGGGACAAGATAGGGACAATTTTCTGCTCCTTCAGGCATCTCCTTTAGAAGAACCTAACCACAGCGTGAAGCTGCTGTCCAAAATTTATGTTGTATGTGTCTGAGTATTTGTTTCACAGTAAACCCACAGACATCACTGGCTGTGGCAGACTGACTGGAGAGCTGCCTGGCAGAAAAGTTCCTGGGTTTGTTGGCCAGTAGCTCACTGAATATGAGCCAGCAGTGTGCACAGGTGAAGAGTGCCGACACCACCCTAGGAACAGTGTAATGTGTAGGGATGTGACTGTCTCCTGTACCAGGGGCTGGTGAAGACCCACCTTGAGTACTGTGTCCAGTTTTGAGCCTCTTGCCACAAAGAAGACATATAGGTGTTGGAGCAGATCTAGAGAAGGGCAAGGGAGCTGGTGAGGGTTCTGGAACGCAAGTCTGGTGAGGAGCAGCTGAGAGAGATGGGGTTGTTCAGCCAGGAGAAAAGGAGACTTTTTTTCAGTGGGCATCCTTCTCCAATGGACATCCTTATCCAGTGTGTGCCTTTCTCCACTGATAACCCCCCTCCAGAAGACATCCTTTTCTGGTGGGTACCCCTCCAGTGGGTGTCTCATCCGCACTCTGAAGGGAGAGATGCCCTGGCATGTGAAGACCCAGGAGTAGGCAGGACATGGGGGTGCTGACAGCCTGGAACTGAGTGGGGCAGGAGTATCACTCAAGACCCAGTCAGGAGCAAATTGCAGAGCACAGGTATGGGGCTTCAGCTGTGGTAGAGCCTTGTGTGCAATGGGGGCAAAAGAACAGAGAAAGAGAAAAGAGAAAAAACAGCGAAACAAAAAGAGAGAGAAAACAAACACAAAGAGGCAGCTTTCATTTAACTGGACTGGGTGTTTGCTTTATGTCCTTCTGGGAGGCTAGTATGAAACCTGTTGGTACTACTCTTCTGTGTTTTCTGCTCAAAAACCCTTGAGGTTGCCCTTGGCACAGCCAGTAACTGATCTGCCAGGCTCATGGAGTGGAAAAGCAAAATCCATCTGAACTCATCTGCAGCCTCCTGTTCATGCAGCATGACCTTCCTGCTCCTGTGCTGGTGCCACTTGGTTTTGGAGAAGGTTGAGAATCGAGGAGATACACTGGCGCCATCTTGGGGCTGTACCATCCACCCCTGCCCGACCTCTGGACTGAGGGTTACCCAACTCCCAGCATCATGCTTCCCAAAATAATGCCAGCAGCTTGGTGATGGAAGCATTGACAACTACAGTGAGCACTTGGTCTCATTTGGTTTGACACCCCTGTATCGATGTCTAATTGCTGCATTCTCACTTCAGTAAAATTTGTGAAAACAGTCAGGAGTAACGCAGCTCTCTGCTTTCCTCCACTCTAATATTTAGCCAATTCATTAATTTTGCTCTCTCCCTTGCCTACCTCCAGTTAATTCCAGGTGCTAAAAATGTAATTTAGTTACTGCACAATTCCAAGAGGGAGAAGATAATTCACTTCTCTGCCTCTTTAGGGGACCTGCACATAAAGTAAATGAACCTAGACATGCAGTTATATAAAAGTTGGTTTTAGTAGGAGCAAAAAATCCAGTGTAAGCAGGCAACTGGTAAACTCAACTATCAGAAATAACAAGCTGCAGGAGATTCAGACAAAGACACACTCTCTCCAGTTGGGAGGGCTAAGAATTTGTCTACCAGGCATAATTAGAAATCGTCAAAGTGCTGCAGTACCATGGCATAATACACACAACAATGTGGCCTTGATGTAAAGCATTTCCCTTCCCCAACAGATTCCTCACACATCCTAAAATTTATGCTGTGACTTGGCCACCAGCAAGTGTAAGGAACAGTCCAGAGCTGACAGAAATATGCCTGATGATAACTCCAGGTTTAACCCAAAAAGAAGGAAAATCTTTGGATGCCCATTCAAGCTGAAACACTAAGAAATCATTAGTAGGCCAAGTTCAATGGGAATGACAGAAGGAATTTAGGGGTAGAAGTAATTACTGGCATTTGCTTATATTTGCCAGTTACAAACAGCACAGGGAGAAGATATGAACTGGGGAGGCTGTGAAGGAAAATGCAAATTTCAGGTGCACACAGCAGAGAACTTAACAAGTATTGGAATAGCAGTCACTAACCAACTGGCTGGGGCTGTTCCTGGCCAGGGTCAGAGCCAAAATTTCTTTCTATTCACCAGTTCATGTTCACAGGAGGGTGAAACCACTTCCTAATGTGTCTTGAAACCAGAGTCTGTGAGGGCTTCCCAGTCCTATCTCATTAGCTAGCCTGCAGTGGTACCAAGTCAATGTAGCTTAACCATGTTACCCAGTCCTGCTACCAATCTATATTTTCACTAACCTTGATCAGATCAGTGATATGTCATGCTTCTGCTGTGTGAATGCCTCATTGCTGTTGGAAAGGTGGGGAGAGGAGCCATGGCATGAGGGGAAACAGTCTTAAAGAGTGGAGATTTAGATGAGATCTGAGGAAGAATTCTTNGTCATGCTTCTGCTGTGTGAATGCCTCATTGCTGTTGGAAAGGTGGGGAGAGGAGCCATGGCATGAGGGGAAACAGTCTTAAAGAGTGGAGATTTAGATGAGATCTGAGGAAGAATTCTTTCCTGTGAGGATGATGAGACCCTTGCCCAGAGAGGCTGCAGTGCCCTATCTTTGCAGGAATTCAAGGACAGATTGGACGGGGGTTGGAGAACCTAGTGCAAGGGGTACATAGTTCCCCGTCATCCTGCCTGCTGTCATGTATTCCTCCATCTCTGGCATTCCCATCAGGTTTCTTGATCTCAATCAGGACTGAGAGTTTCAGAGGTCATCTTATCTCCAAAGGACACTTGCAGGGAAAGGATGGCAGGAAAAGCCTTTTCAGTCTTCCTGTTTGTCTGTCTCTCTACCAATTTATTTATTTATTCTTTTCCTTTTCTTTAAGGCCATCGACTATTCAATCAAAGTGCCTGTGGAAGACAAGTCTGGTGCTGATGCTCCAACTATCCTCCCCTGCCCCCAGGGACAGACAAAACACTAAAAATGATGGATTGTCTTTCCTCTCAGACATCAGACAATCTGTTTATGGCATGGTGTGAACTCTTACTGGGGGTGGGGGAAGCTTACTCACCCTGGAAGAGAGATGAAGCCTGTAAGGTCCCACAGGGGCATGGGATCCAAGAAGGAGCATCCTGTGTGGACAAGAATTTGAACCTCATCCTGTGTGGACAAGAATTTGAACCTACCAGGGTCAGCAGAAGGGTGGAGGTTGGGACTCTGGGGTGCGAACAGTTCCTTCTAGGCAATCCTAGAGACTTCTGGACCCCTGCAGCCTTTGGGGGAATTAATCTGTGGAGGTGTATATGTACACATGGATACATACATATGCAGATGCACCAGACATCTTATCACCAGACTTCTCCACTGCATCTTATTAGTGCTTTGCAATGCCAAAGTAACTCTTCTGCTCACACCTCTCTAGGTAATTGTTTTGTCTGCAATGATTTTAAATCCTCCTCTCTCCTTAATATGGTACAGGAGCTGAAGTGGACTTGTGAAAATTAAAAGGCATTGAAACATGTCTTCATGTCCACACTTAGAACTATGTGCCTACCCTGCCTGTGTCCCTCATCCTCCAAGACCTGTGCAGAAGGGGGGACCTGTAGTACTCCCAGGAGAAGTTCTCCTGCTCTAAGTCACCCGACCATCACTTACCTCCCCCAGAAGATTGTTGGTCCATGCTCTCCTTCTCCTCTGATGAGATCTAAATGTGTGCATCATGCTTCTTTCATTTCTTTGGAAAGCCATGAAGGGGACTATGTTGATCATACCAGGGCTGGAGCGTATAATGTGGGAACCAGTCCTTCACAGGAATCCGTGCCATGGAACACCAACAATGGAAAGCAGCTGTGCTCAGGCAAAGCTTCTTCACTTCAACCTTTGACTGACTTCTTCATCTCAACTGACTTCTTTCAATGAGACAGCAAGTAATCCTCACTTGGGACACAGATGTTTTCACCCAGCTTGCATGGGTCTTGACAGAAGCAGGCGGGTGGTGATTTATGCCCATTTTCACTGGAAAACAATAACTCAAGGCCCCAAACTTCTACAGGAACATGGGGAATCACCTCATCTGACTGCATCTTTTATGTGAAAATTGGGCTACAAGCTTGCTTCTTTCAGTGGATGAAGCATAAGACAGTGCTTGTGTAAGGCTGGAGGACTGCTCCTCATGGGTCAAGGAGACATTCTATGACAGAGTGTGTGCCCACATCTGGGGTCCCAACCACAGCCTTATAGTAATTATTTCTTTAAACCTCCTGCAGCAGCAGGAACTGAGCTTTGGAAAAACCAAAGGCTCCACAGCCAGACTTGAATGCTTCTACCTTGAATGCCAGGTGCTGGCATTAATAAGGATTAACTTGATACTACCTGCAAACAATTTTTTGTTTGACTCCTGCTAGAGTTGCAGGAAGTTGAATCTTGTATTTCTTGAAGGTCTGTGCTTCTTATTGGAAAACTCTCTTGTGGCTGGCAGAGAACTTCTCCCACACTCTAATAAATAGGAGTCCACAATTCATTTTAATAAAAGGATTGGCTTTTTAATTAAGATAAGCATTACACACACTAGCTCTCCGTTCCTCTCTGCATATCTGAGAAAATCGTGCCATGAGACACTCCTACCAGAACCGACTTTGCAACAAATAATGTGGTCTTTGCTACTTAACTCAAAAGTCCCCATTGGCTTTAGCACAGTGAAGCATTAAGGAAATGAAATGTTTCTTTAAAAATGCATACCCTGAAGTTTGATTTGTTGAAAGCATTTCCTGAACTGACAAGCTACATGCCATGTCTATGAAATCCACTGGGAATTTTCAAAATTTGAGCAGCAGTTTCTAATCACTGATTATCATTAGCATTTTGGTGAATAGATTTTTGATATGAAAAGTCCTTGCCCTGTGAGGAGAGAGAAAAGAAATTCCTGACATTGTACTGCAAACAGAACTTCTCTTTTTAATTATTCCTGTAACTATCCTCTGGGCATTGGGTGCCACATTGAGTCATCCCCAATCAGGGAGGCCATGCTCCAGCAATAAATGCTGTTGCTTTGCTGGAACTTCATACTGTCACTTATAATATCACCACACTGTGGAATATGTCTTCTGCCATGAACAGAAGACAGGGAGCAGGGTGTGAGTTCCCAGCGGGACCAACACATTTGGAATTTTCTGGAATTTTCTCATGCCAGCATTCTTCTACCCATTAGCACTGACTGATTCATCAATAGATTAATACAGCAAATATGACTCTTGTTGAGGCCACTGCTGGGAAGCTTTCTTCAGAATTGCCTCTTATAAAGGTGAGGTGAAATGAGGTGCTGATTCTACAAGTGGTGAGAAGGCTCTGGGAAGATCTCACAGCACCTTCCGGTATCTGAAGGGGGCCTAGTGGAAATTGCTGGAGAAGAATTTTTCCAGCAAAATTTTGTAGTGATAGGATGAGTCATAATTACTTTATACTGGAAAAGTATACCCATAGATGAGATCTCAGGGAGAAATGCTTTACTGTGAGGGGGATAAGACCCTGACCCTGGTTTCCCAGAGAAGCTGTGGCTGCCCCATCCCTGGAGGGAACAAGGCCAGGATAGATGGGGCTTGGAGCCACCTCGTTCTGGTGGGAGATGGTGTGAAGGGATGGTCTTTAATGTTCCTTCCAACTCTAAGCACGTTGTGATTCTGCTGAGACAGCTTTAGACATTTCAAGCTGGACAGCCAAATATGTAATTTATCAGATTCCTGGGCTGGAGCAGTGCTGGTCAGAATAAAGAGGTAGATGACAGAGTTGCTGTGGGTTTTTCTGAGGCAAAACATGGCTTCCAAGAACAGTTTTACCTCTAGGCTAGTCCCTACACCACCTGTAGCATGGCTCACTATGAAAAGAAGAATTAGGGGACACAGGAGAGACCTCTCCTCCCGGTCATGGCTCACCACGAGGGAAAGGAATGTGGTTTCTGGAGGGTGGGTCAGGCTGTACTGCAATGTGGGGTCTGCCTGCTCCCTCCCAGGAAGATGTGGGGTGCAAGGTGCAGCAGAAAGAGAGAGAGGAGTGGCCAGTGGACATGGATAGGATTTTTTGTGAAATATGATGAAGGAGGACACACAAAGAGCTCACAACTCTTTCTTCTTACTGCCTCTGCCACTATGTGCCTACACTGCCTGCGGCTGCCTTCCTGCCTGACAGGGAGGAGGAAAGGCACTGACAGCCCTTAGCAGAGAGAAAAGAATGGGGGAGTGGGAAACGCAGGCTGCTATCCCCGTTCAAAGATGATAATTAATAAATGAAATGCCCTGGGACTCCACTAAAGCTTCCTCAGATGACTTATCTGTCGTGGGCTCGGCAAAGCATTAAATGGCCATTTTCTGACAGAATGACTTCACTGCGCTGGAGCATCCTTGACTTTGTGAGGAATATTTCTCCCCTCCTCCCACCCTTATTTTTTTTTTTTTTTTTTAAATCTTCTCTCTTTCTTCCTCCCTCTCCCTCTTTTTCTCTCCCTGGTTGACGGCTCTAGTTCATTTCTGCCTATTTAATTGGGCCCCGGATGAATTTACTCGACAGGGCCATTCATCATGTGGCAGCGGCTGGCGGACGAGCCCAGGGGGAGCAGGACTGACAGCTCCAGCAGCCTTGGATGCTGCCTGACTCTGGAAGTTCACATATTTGGGCATTAGTGCAGCTATTAGTTTAACAAGCTTCGTTTATCCCTGTCACTACCACTTCAGCTTCCCATGTAATCATTTGAAATGTAGATTACTGCAAGACAAATGGGACAGAGCAAGAGTACACAGGAGGGAAAAAAAGTGACATGGATTGCTTGTTATGAGCTGGGTTGTTTTTTTTTTCCCTCCCCTCTTTTAATCCCTTCCAATGTGAGAGTCTTGATTAACTTAATATTTGCGTAATTTCTATTGTAAGCAGTTTGTCGCCTGCACACACCCCTTTTAAAAAAATAGTTGGTAGAGATTTATTAACCAAGAGAAGAAGTTTGGACTAGTCTTACAGGTGTCCAGTAGTCCTAGGAGCTGCTGGAGGTCACTCTCTTCCAGCCAGATATTCCTATGGATTCTGGATTCCACAGCACAGGTCCCTTGACCAGCACAGGTCCCTTCCCCGTGATAATAACTATCTGAGATGCTGCAATTGGGCAACATGGGAAGTTTAATCAACAGTATCACCCTCCATTTTAAAGGCTTGTGCTCACTAGGTTTTGCACTGTAGGAGTCAAAGCAGGCCAATGTCTCCTATGTTCAGAGGAAAGTGTGTTCTACCATTTGTGATCCAAAAGTTCAGGTGTTCAGCTGCATGACCTCCAATCCCAAAAGTCTACAGGTCATTATGTTCTTGTAGAGGTCAAATGTGTAGAGACAAATGTGTGGAGGCTGGAAGGGATCACAACCTCAAAACATCAAACACAAGATTGTTTGATACCATCAGTCTTTCCAAGCAAGTCCAAGACCAATTTAATTTTTGAAACTACAGCTAGAGGTAACAATAGTGACAAAATGTTGGAAAGGAAAATGGTCTAGTGCATGGCTATCTCTGATGTACACATAAGGGTTATATTCCGCTTTCATCCAACCCAACTCTTGTCTGCTGTTATGACTTTCTCTCCACAGCGTGGGAGGTCTCCTCTGTGAAACTGCAGCCTTATGCTCAAAGATCCCACCTGTAGAACAGGCAGGTTGAGTCACTCGCTTGCTAACCCTTATATCTACCAGAGAGTCTGCTCCTTCTTCAGTATTTCATTACAAGTTAATGGTGGCATAATGAGGCTCTGAAACAGAGTTGCACTTGTGGTGCACCGAGGTATGGACCCTGAGATCCCTGTTTGTTGTGCCATTTGACAGTGGACACACAACTGACACATCAGGATGGTAAAGAGCATCAGTCCCTTCATTGAGCTGCAGTGCAGTTCATACAGCAGCTTGTTAGCAAACCATTATTTTCCACCATAAGGCCTACTGACAAAAGATACCAACTATCTACACAAATACCGGGTGTCCCTCTTTTTGTTTCCAGATCAGCTCCCAGTGCATTTAGATCCCAGTTAGGTCTTGTTCCCAGCACAGTTTGAATAGATGGGTCTTCATTCCAACAAGTATCATCGTGTCTTTCTCCCACAGCCAATCCTCACTTGCAGAACCCAACAACTCTGTTCCTCACAAGAAGTTTCCAGCCCCGGAGTTATTCTAGGAGACTGTGTATGAGCCAAAGTCCACTTGCTCTCACCTTTCCTGACTCAGAGATGTTTAGCCATTGTACCACAAGTACTCAGGAACAGTGCTCCTTCCTCTGTTGCTGTCCCTGCTTCTGATATTTCCCTGATCTGCTGGACTCTGGGAGCTCTTGGTCAGTTGGTTTTGGATGTTGATCCTTGCCACATCCTTATCTTTGTCACTCCTTCCTAGACATGTGTGCCTTCTTCCTATAAAGCGTACAATATTTCACACTTGTACCTGTCCAGCTGTATGTTTTATCCTGTGAAAGATGTGTCCAAGTAAAATGAGAGCACACTTTGCAGATTCAAGGGATCTACCAAGATAGACTCTTCACTAACCTAACGCATTTGCAGACCTTACTAGTATGAGTTTGGGATTATCTTTCTGACCCCTGATAGAGGCAAGGGGAATTTAGAAATTCTCCACTGGGGGAATTCTGCTCCTGTCCACACCAGAGAATAATTGAGAGGAAAGAAGCACTAAAATTCAGGAAAATGTTTAGATAACTTTTTAATCCTTTTCAAGCTACTGAAACATTGAAAGAGAAAATAGCCAAACCTCCCTGCATGCAAGTTGCCTAAATTCCCTAGAACAAGAGGCAGATTTGCCATTTGCCCTTGGAACTGCTATTATGGTGGTGTCCCTCTTGGTGCCCTCATGCTGGCACTTCTGGTCCTGGGTGTGATCACTGGCATCACAGTTGCTCTTGCTGCTCCTCTCCTGTCCCTTTCCCTGTTTGCACAGTACGATTTCCACAGTGTGGCTGGTGATATGTCATTATCCCTTTCCAAGCCACTGCCAAGTGACACAATTCATTTATCCCTCCCTTTTCCACAGCTCTGGGACTCTCTTGACGGCCTCAGCAGCTGGTGTCTTCCCCTAATGAAAACAGCTCCTGGGTCTGTGTCAGGCCTGTGGCGGATCAGATCAAAGGCAGCTGATTTCCCTCCATCAGCAACAAGCCAAGGGTGCTGAGCAGCTGCCACAACACCAAGACATTTCCCCATTTCCCCACCAGCACCACTGGGACAAAGAGGTAAGTCCTGGCTTGACTTGCACCTCTGGGTTGTCCCTACAGAGCTGCTTAGAATTTTTTCTTATCACTGTCCTATTCCACCCCTATATTGATCACAGGACACAGCAGCAGGAAACCAGATCTTCCCGTAATGCTGGGGATTCTGCTCAACATCCAGGGTACATGGGAGAGGGGAAAAAAGGGAGAAAGGAGTTTGAGGGGAGACGGCAGTGGGAGTGATGAATGGGTACTAGAGTCCCTGTCTGAGCTTGCAGAATACCTGCTCAGGCATAGAGGGAGTGTAACTGCAACTTTCCAGATGAGCTGGAGCTCAAGAAGGGTCTCCTTGAGCTGTCCGCTCTTACCCTGCTGGGGTAATCAGCCCATAGCTCTTTCCTTCAGAAAGAAGGAACAAGTTCATGGATTACAGCCCTCTGGCCATGGCAGATGGATCCTGCTTTTCCTCCCATGCAGGGACCTGTTCCTTCCACTGCTTCTCCAGCAGCTCAAATGGTGTTCCTCAGCTCCTAGGCTAGGCCAACATAGGTGGCTTCATCCCTTCATTGCTGAACACATGGAAGGGAACAATCTACTAAAAGAGCATGGCCTAGGACAGCAATGCTGCAATCAATTGTTTGCTTCTCATCCATGTCTCTGTCCCTCCAGCCTGTGCCCAGGAATTCTTCCCCCATCTTTTACTTTTTTTAGCACCATTTTGATCAGAAGACAGTTCTGATGAGATGGTTTCACTATCGGACTCCTCTGGACCTCACCTTCTCTGGAATGCCTGTGTCTCTGGAGTGCATTGAAACAGATCCTCCAAGTGCTGAAGCCATTCTCCTCCTGCTAGTCTCTTTTCAGGAAGGTTCAGCAGAGGACAAACCCTAGCTCTGTCTGTTAGGAACCTTCAAGTTCCTAGGATCTGATGAAACCCAATCATGTCTGGGGAGCCTTAGTTAAAATGACAGCACTTCTGCAATATCATCTTTGATCAAGTACATTCACCTGACATTCCAGGATAAGAGATATTTTTCTGAATGTCATCCTGCTCCCCCACCACCTACATGATGAGTGTGAAGCTCTTGGAGTTCCTGTCCCAAGCAGCTGTCCACTGCATTTCCGGAAGGCACTGGCAGTCCAGCAGCTTGCAGCAGTTCAGCAGGTGAACTGAGGAGCTTGAGCAGAGGCATTACAACATAGTGCTGTTTTTTCAGTCACTTGCCTGGTTGAGTCTGTCCCTTCTGCATCAAAGGAGCTTTGTTGTCCTCATTGTAATTAATTACAAGCTGTTAGGTAATTATTAAATCAGTATTAAGTAACCATGAGTAGTTTTAGAAAGCATTACATAGTCACTAATTTTGCAAGCAGCTCTTTCCAGATGAAAGAATTTTCTACAGTTTAATGAAATGCCTCTCAGAATAAAAGCACCAGCATGACACATCTTGTGAAGCGGGGGAACAAGACTCAAGGAAATAGAATGACTCACTTTGATGACTTTGATGACCACTCTCCAGCTCTGGGGCACCAACAGCAGAAGGACACAAAGCTAATGTCAGGACAGAGGGTGCTGAAAGAACTGGAGCCCTTCTGCTGTGAAGGGAGGATGAAACAATTGGAGGGATTCATCCTGGAAAAGATAAGTCTCCAGAGAGACCTTGGAACTTATTCCAGTTCTAAAAAGGGCTTCTGGAAAGCTGGGGAGAGTTTTTGGGTCAGGGAGGGGAGTCATGGGAACAAGGAAGAATGGTTTTACAATGAAACAGGGCAGATTAAAATGAGATCTGAGGAAGAAGTTATTTCTTCTCATGGTAGTGAGACACTAGCCCAGGTTGCTCATAGAAGCTGTGGCTGCCCCATCCCCGGAGAGGTTCAAGGCTAGTCTGGACATGGCTCTGAGTAACCTAGTCTGGTAGGAAGAAACCCTGTTCATGGCAGAGGACTAGATGTCCTTTAAAGTTCCCTTCCCACTCAAATTATTCTATGGTTCCATGATTCTCTAACTCTGTGGAAGTTTTTCGGCCAGTTAAATGCCAGTGATGCCTCAAATCTGCATACTCAGGTTCCTATGAAACTTCTTCAGTCCTCTCCAAGCTAACAAGTTGTTGGATTATAGAGAGTGAGTTGAGCACCACTCTTGGCTTTGTTTTTTTTTTTGTTTGTTTGTTTTCTTGTGAGACAGTTCTTGTTTGATCTGCCGATAATACTGGCACCCACCTCTGTCTTTCTCTGCTTTTAAAGATGGTGTTCTCCCCAAGGCTTGGTACTTGCCTTATGGTTTGTCTCTGCTCACCCTTTGTCATATGCATTGTGCAGCATCCTTCACAGTCAAGTAGTCTCATTGGGGACACTTTGATATCTTATTTCAAAGATGTCTGAAGTCTGCTGAGGAGAACACCTTGCTTCCGTCCAGTCCAATCCAAAAATCGATCTGATCACTTGTGAGGATGCTCCAAAATGAGTGATTCATATGCCACTTTTTCAGCATAATTGTTCTGAATAAGCAGGAAAATATTAGAGAAAGACACATATCTGGAAAGGAGACTACTTGCAAAACAACAGCATTTCAAGCATCATGCTTCTTGTAAGCCTGTAGATAAGCAAGAATGACTTCACATCTTGGGAAATAGATTTTCAGCTGTGGTCTTTCAGTTTTCTTTGTTATATTTGAGGCGAGAAAGCCAACATATACTCCACAGCCACTAAAAACTACTGAAACTTCTGGTAACTTCAAGTAATATCTCTCACCATATGCCAAACACTTCCCTTTATGTTTAAAGGCTGAAAAGAACCCCCTTCACTCAATATTCAAGCAGTAATTACAAGACTGGAGTTTACAAATGGAACATAAGTAAAATTACATAGCTAATTAAGATGCATCATGAACTGAAGATCATTTCTATGATACTAATTACATATTTCACCTCCCTGTTAAATGGATTTGGTGGTCTGAAAATAAGCTGTTTGTGGGAGGATTTTCTACAGGCAGCTACTGACCTCTGTCCAGTGGGATGTTGAACCTTCCTGGCTAGACTCAAGGTTAGTGGGGTGAATTTATGACCCTCTCTCCTAGCTCTGCAAGGAGTTGGATTTTGAATGCTCTGTCCCAGTCTCCTTACACCTGCAAGACACATTTGTATGGAAGAGTAAAAGTAATTGGAGCAGTTGAAATTTTTCAAATACAAACGTATTTTTGCAGCTTTTCTGCATAGACAGCTTCCTTCTCTTGATGAAGACAGAGATCTGCCTGTGGGATTATATATACCTTCCACAGCTGGCCACAGATGCTTTCTGCCCAGTACCTGCCCATGAGCCTTGCCTGGTATAGTCTTGGGAGAGTCCTGAGTGGGATGTTGCTGCTCCTGAGTGTCTAATTTTGTGTTCCAAATTTCATTAGTGTCACTGTGCTACTTTGGGCTCATGGAGATGGGCTCCTGATGAGTACCACGGACCAGCCCAGGATTCCTCATGATTGTCCAGCACTTGCAGTTTCATCAAGGGTAAAGCCAGATGTGATGGCTTTGGCTTTTCAGAGATGGCTTTGGTCCATGCCAGACATTCTGGGCTGGGTCTCCAGACTTTCTCAAATACAGACTTCTATTTGGGATACAGAGAGCACACAGAGTTTGTGGCTGATACTGGTGTTTAACTTAGTAAAGCTTTACTCCATGAATCCTTGGATTTACAGGAATCAGGCCACTCAGTGGAGGTTGTGGATGACATGAAACCTGGGGTATCATGCTTTGGCATCCTGGTTCACATTGATCTGACACTTCAGGATACCTTAACAGCAAATCAGAAATGGATATCAAGAAAATATACTAATCTCTTCTGTGTTTATTGAGTTTGTTCAAGAGCTTTCCTAGGATGCACAGATGCCCTCAGGGACAGGGTGCAGCCCAGCCTGGGAACATCACCATCTTCACTTTGCTCTTGGAATTCCCACCAGGTGATAATTCCTGCTCTTCACCAAGGTAAGGGTCTCCTGTGTGCTGAGGGAGGAGACTCCATAGAAAAAACACTCTGGCTTCAAAACCCAGAAATCTCTCTCTTCCATTTGCCACCTTTTCCTTTCATCTGTGCCTGCTCCAGGCACAGTTCCTGTTGTGTTCCCAGTAATGACACAAAGCAGTGAAACCAACAAGTCATGAATCAACACCTCTTCTCACTTTCATAAGAGAAGACATTATAAACTGAAAGCATAAAGATCACTTTATCTTTATTAATAGTTTAATGTGTATAAGAAAGCTATTTGACAATTTTTACACCTCCAACTCTTCTCTTCATGCATTGCTGAGCAGGCTATTCTAGGGTTCATCCACTTAAATCCATTTTATAACTCAGTAGATATACAACAAAAGGATTACTGGACACAGCAGTGCTTAACTAGCTGTATTGAAAAAAAAAATTCAGTCATCTCCTCCCTCTGGTTAGAGATTAAAAACACTGCTAATAATCAAATTTAAATCTGTCTTGACATTTAGGTTGAGGTAGACTGTCCCATTCCATTTCCAAATAGAGTCATAGAATGTGTTGAGTTGAAAGGAATTATCTAAGATCAAATACCTTCAGAAATTTGTTTTATGGTGTAGAGGAGGTTTCTGTGCCTAAAGGTCTACTAGAGCTTTCTGTTATAGGTTCCTTGTCAAATGCTGGTTGTCTTGCTTTCAGACATTGCTTTTTGCATTTAATTTCCTCAACAATTCATTTCCTGCACCTGGGCTGGGGCAACCCTGAGCACAGATACAGGCTGGGTGAAGAGTGGCTTGAGTGCAGCCCAGAAGAGAAGGATATAGGGGTGTCAGTGGATGAGAAACTCAACATGAGCCAGCAGTGTGCACTTGCATCCCAGAAGGCCAACTAAATCCTGGGATGCATCAAGAGAAGT
>VZTY01023686.1:151439-271482 GCA_013400935.1 Turnix velox | reverse complement strand
CAGAGGGCTGGAGCCTTCTCTTATAAGGACAGGCTGAAGGAGTTGAGGTTGTTCAGCCTGGAGATGAAAAGGCTCAGGGGAGGACCTTATAATAGCTTATCAATACCTGAAGTGGGGCTACAGAAAGGCTTTAGAATAGGGTACAGGAGTGGCAGGACTAGGAATAAGAGATGCAAATTGTTAGAAATTAGAGGGGAGATTTAGGCTGGATCTAAGAATGAAGTTCTTTATGATGAGGGTGGTGAGACATTGGAGCAGGTTGCCCTGAGAGGTTGTGGATGCCCCCTTCCTGGAGGTGCTTAAGGCCAGGCTGGAAGAGGCACTGAGCAACCTGGTGTAGTAGGAGGTGTCTGTGCCCATGGCAGGGAGATTGGATCTTTAAGATCCCTTCCAACCCAAACCATTCTATGATTCTATGACGAAATGTTTTGCAAAAAAATGTCATGTGTGGTGTTACAGACTGAACTGGCAACACCAAGGTTTCAAACAAAAATCAGCATGGGAAGTAGTAATTTTTGCAGCCACACTTTGACCATGTCCCACCTTGGTCTCACCTCTTATCCCCTTTTATTTTCCATCATTAATTTCCCTACCCTCTTTTCACCACACCAACCCTTTTTGTCTTCAAGGCCCTTTTCTGCCCCACCTTGACAAGAAAATCCTTCCAACCAGTAAGTGCTTCCCTACCAGTTGGAAGGATGGTCACAGGAATGCTGGAGAAGCAGATCTATGCTTTCACTGATGTGGATGGCAGATCATGGAGGGCAACCGAGGTGAGATGTTGGGAACATACTGAAGGAAAAACTAGGAAATAAAGTTTCAGGTTGGCTGGATTTGTGATGTTACTCAGTTACCTGCCTGAACTTCTGAGGATCAATGGAAATGCACACAGTCCTTGTGCTGATACTTAATGGTTCCAGGGGCAGGGAGAACACTTTCCCAGAATTTTCCCTGGCTGTATGACATTTGATGATCTCCACCAGAGGCGGTATCAGACAGTTCATGGTGTGAGAGCCCTTCTTCTGAAATAGCATCTGCTACACCAGGAATGTGGGAGCAAACCCTTCCCCAATCCAGATTTCCAAAGACTCTGGGGAAATATGTTTACTCAGATACCAGTCTTAGAAATTACTAATCAAAAAACCTTAAAAAAACTACTTTGCATTTTCTGGAAGTTGTTATCCTATTCAGCAAAGAATTGTCTCGTGTCTTTATAACTGGCACAATTACTGTTCTTGATTAACAACAAAAACTGATGAGCTGGCCTTTCCAGGAGCCATAAGCAGAGTCAGCCAAGCAGAAAATACATGTGAAGGGAAAACAATTAAAAGTTATTTTTAGTTGTTACATTGGAGTTGATTGTTATATTTACATATTTTTTTCGCCTATACTGTATGAAATCTTCTAGTGTGGGCACATCACTGCTCTTCCAGCACTAGAATGTAGGTGTACATAGAGCTTCACATTAGCTCTTGATTAGTAAGCAACACATGTGGCACCTTTGAGACTTCCTTTTATAGATGTAAAATGGGTGAATATGGTAGAGAATGGATTTGCTAACTAGGATTGTAACACTTCCTGTCCAAGGCAGTGTTATGATGCAAATGGAGCGGGAGGTTCTCTCTGAATGTCAGGAAGCACTTTTTCACCTGGAGCATATCCAAGCACTGGCACAGGTTGCCTGTGAAGGTTGTAGACTCTCCCTATTTGAAGGTATTCTGAATTCCAGGATGTGGACAGCCTGCTTTAATTGGTCTTCCTTGAGCAGGGTGTTTAGACCAGATAATTGTCAAGGTTCCCTTCCAACCTCAACCACCTTGTGATTCTTCATTAAGACATTCTCGTGGCACCTCACAATCAAATGAGATGGACTGTGGCAGCCACAGCTCTATAATACCACCAAACAGAAATAAGACACATGTTTAACCCATCTTTGAAAGGTTCTGATGTTAATGTTGCTGTAGTGGTGCTGATCAGAGAGTCTCAGGGCACCATCATGTGCCTCCAGAGCCATGCTACCATTCTCTCAAACACACAATTCTAGTGGACAAATCTGAAGATCTCCACACATGTTCTATATGCTCTTGTGAAAATAGCCCTCTCAGACACTTTGTTGGCAGTCTCTTTTGGTCTTAAGCCATGTAAGGCATCTATCCTGGACAGTGGTGATTAGGAAGTTCTGGCTGCCATACAGCAGTCTTTGAATTCTGTAGTGCTATTAAATTCAGTTCTATTCTATTCTATTCTATTCTATTCTATTCTATTCTATTCTATTCTATTCTATTCTATTCTATTCTATTCCTTTCATCTTGTTTGTTCCAAAACAGGGTATTTTAGGAGAACTTTGCATGAGGAAACTAAAGTATGAAATGGTACTTTTATAAGGCAAGCAGGGATGTATTTGCAGGGCTATTTTCACAAGAGCATATAGAACATGTATGGAGATCTTCAGACTTGTCCACTAGAATTGACATGGAACAGGCTTCTTTTGGATTAGATATATTTTCATCTGAGGTGTAATAGCCAAAAAACAGACCTCTCAGTCTGGGACAAAGCCCTTTTGTCTCCCACTGTGTTCTCCATACTTCACATGTCTTATTTCGCTTCTTCTTGATGCAACAGCCAGTGAGTTGCCAGTGACTCCCAGCAGAAGAACACCAATTTACTGGGATTTCTTTTCTGGCTATGAACAGCCACTGCTTCTCTTTCTATGGGCTGCATGTAGGGAAACAGAAAGCATGTGTCAGGAATGAAGGCAGATTATTCCTCCACCTTTAGGAGAAATGTCCTTACTGTCACTCAAAAATACTAGCAGTCACACCAGAAATCTTGTAGGCAGGCTCTTGTGTAAATATGATTTGAACATGAAGATCAGAATTGGCCAGAAGGCAAATTTTATCATAGGCTGCGTCAGAAGAGCCATGGACAGCAGACTGAGAAGTGACTCTGTTCCTCTATGCCAGTCTGGTGAGACCCCACATGCATGCAGCTCTTCTACCCTCAGTACAAGAAGGACATGGACCTGTTGGAGTGGGTCCAGAGAAAGCCATGAGGATGATTAGGAGGCTGGAGCACCTCTGCTCTGAGCTCTGGCTGACAGAACTGGGACTGCTCAGCCTGGAGAAGAGAAGGCTGTGGGAGACCTCATAGTAGCGTACCAGTACCTGAAGTACCTGAAGTACCTGAAGGGGTCTATCAAAAAGCTGGGGAGGGATTGCTTGCTAGAGCATGCGGTGAAGGGACAATGGTTTTAAACTTGTGTAGAGCGGGTTTAAATTAAACAAGAGGAAGTTGTTCCTCCCTAAGGCGGTGGTGATACACTGGAAAATGATGCTCAGAGAGGTGCTGGAGGCTCCGTCCCTGGAGACATTAAAAGCCAGGCTTGATGAGGCTCTGAGCAACCTAATCTAGTGCAAGATGCCCCTGCTCACTGCAGGGGGTTGGAAAAATGGTATTCCAATAGTTTTCTGAAACTGGGTTGGAGTGTGGTTGCTGATGGTTCTTCAATGAGAAGCATCCAAAGCAGACACTGCCCCAGGAGGCAAGCAACAGCTTGGACAACTTCCACTCATACAGAAAATGTTATGCCCATAGAACAGCCTGAAAGGCTCCTTCAACAAGGAACTGCCTTCATGGCAAACCAGGAGACACATGGGTCCAGGAGACACAGACAAACCCACTGCAAGTTCCTGCAGAACCAGTGTGCAGTTATACAAGGACGCCGGCCTGGTGTCCACCAATCTCTTGCCCCAACTTCTCTTACTATATAGACACTCTGATTACATTTTGCACTGCTAATTGAATATTTTCATATCATATGCTTGCATCAGCTATGTGTAAATTAAAAAAGGCCTTAATGTGTTTGTTAATGAGAAAGTTACACTGGTATATTGGAGAAGAGTTTATTTAACTTTAATTTAAAGCCCGCTTAGCACACTGAGCATTAATAGTCTACAGTAAGTGTATTTCTTCAAAGGATTATCAGTTATTCTTAGTCTACATTGCA
This sequence comes from Turnix velox, assembly GCA_013400935.1. NCBI lineage: Eukaryota > Metazoa > Chordata > Aves > Charadriiformes > Turnicidae > Turnix > Turnix velox. The sequence goes on along the minus strand of VZTY01023686.1, from coordinate 267,476 downwards.
TACATAGGATTTAGATGAATTGCTGCACTGGGTAACACAGTGTGATAAATGGACATTATTCATGCTAAATTGTGATGAGATTCCTTCAGAGGAATTATTATATACCTATGAATATAGAAGACACCCTCTGTAACCAAAGGTTTCCTGGGAAGACAGACATTTCCGTGTTATACCAAATTGCAGATGTACTCATTATAATAGCATTAATCATGATGACTCCATTTGTCAGTTCCACTCTAATTAAGAATTGCTGCTATAATGGACCATTATTTTAAAGTGTTATCAGGGACTGTTTAGAATGAGTTTAACAGAGTTAGGAGCTGGAACTTAGTAGTCTCTCACCAGGTGTGACTTCCCCACTACTGTGAGGTGGCAAAGGTTTGATGGGGAGGGACACCACGTGTTGGGGGTGGCTGGAGCATCCTTCTTAGTCTAATCCTGGGGCACAGGCTCTTCTTGGAACTGGGTTAATTTTCTCCATAGCAGCCTGACTGGGGCTGTGTTTTGGATTGCTGACATTCAGCAATGGCTGAAGAGCCCTTGCATGGCATCAATGGCTTCTTTTTCTTTTGCTCTGCAAATCTAGAATGCCCCAGGGGAAATTATCTTCATCTATATGAAAACTTATTCCACCTAGAGGGGGATTCTCCTTAGTTTAAGGAGATTCAGACCACAGTGGTGAAGGAAAGGGATGGCACCACTCTTGCCTTCAGTCTGTGACAGTAAGATGAAGCAGCCCTGGGAGGAGGGCAAGGTTCATCCTGAAAAAACCCTGTGGACCTAAACTGACTATGCTTCTGCTTTTAGAATCAAAGAATGATAGAATGCATTGAGCTGGAAGAGGCCCTTAAAGAACACCAAGTTCAATCCCTCTGCAGTGAGCAGGAACATCTTGTACTAGATCATCTTGCTAGGAGCCTCATCAAGCCTGGCTTTGAATGTCTTCAGGGATGGGGCCTTCACCACCTCACTGGTTAACCTTTTCCAGTGTCTCACAACCGTCATGGGGACAATCCTCTTCCTCATATCTAATCTAAACCTATCCTGATGTAGTTTAAAACTATCACCTTTCATCTTGTCTCTACATGCCCTTGTACATGGTCCCTCCCCAGCTTTCTCGTAGGCCCCTTCAGATATTGGTTGGCCACTATGAGGTCTCTCTTCAGGCTGAACAGCCCCAACTCTGTCAGCCAGTGACTGGAAGCATTGTGTAAATGGCCCAGACCTTTCCATCTAAGAAGGAAGGTTTCATCTGAGTCCTTTCACGGGGGTCTCATCCTTTCAGAGTGCAGCCGATTTAATTGTGTGGTTTAGAGTGCAGCTTATTTGGTTGCAAAGAGAAATTAGATTATGCAGTCTGATGCTTTAAATTGTATCTTTTGGACATGCTCTAGAGAATCCATTTCTTTCTATTCTTTGGATGCTTCTGAAAAACATGTACAATTGCTAGTTCATTCTTCTAGCCTTTATTTAATCCTGATGTTGCTGCATCCTGACAAATTTTACCTGTTTGGCTGTGGCTGAACCAGCTTCTGGTACACGTGGTGGCAAGCTTTGGGTCTGTAGTTTGGGCTACACTATCAGTGCCTAGTGCTCTGCTTGAAGAAAGGGCATGGGATCCAGATTCAGGTGTATGCCCAAAGCTTCTTTTCCAACAGAACCTCTGAGAGGCAAATGAGTGAGAACCACCACCTGTTTTGGGGGAAGGGAGAAGTCCATGCAGCTGGGGTTCTATTGGAGCACACTATTCAATTCACCACTAGGGCACGGTCAATAGCCCCACCGTTTGCCCTGAAGACACATACTAATGACTCTGAGATTGCCCATGCACAGATAAAGAATTTCCTTCCCCCCTGCCAGGGCATTCCAAGTCTTTGGAGGTTTTTTATCTGAAACTGAAAATACCCTTGAGAATGGAGTTGCAAGTTCGCACCAGCTGTCTGTGACATTATTTCCAGATGTTCCTGCACATTGCCATCATGGCTCATGGCAGGAATCCCAGCACAGGGGCTGTCACTTTGATCTCTTTGCACCAGCTTCAGGTACCTGCTGTCTACATACCTGACATTCCTGCCTGGGCTGCATATTGCCCTTGTCTGCAAATTCTATTACAATACTGAGACGTTCCTCTGCTCAACTGAGAGTCTTCATTTCCTATTCATTAAAAGTTTAAGTGACAATTCCTGGACATTTTAAACAATGGCCATTTGTCAGAGGCTCAAGCTAAAGCCATGATTTGCATCCTTGAAGGGCATTCCATCTGAAGGCAGCAGCATGGGGCCTCACGCCTGGGGAGACAGGAAGATCCTGTGCCTCCCACAGCCACCTTGTCAGGTCTGATCCCACTGCTCTGCTGCCAGCAGGCTGAAGTGGCATTTCACATCCCGACACGGGAAGGCTTAATAAGGAGAGGGCACTGCCTGCCTGCTGAGGGACAGGCCACTTGTTCCTTTCTTAACCTGAAGTGGCTGAAAGACAGAAGAAGTATGAGAAGTACAAGAAACAGAACAGGGAACTCCAATCCCTACCAACGGCACATCATTGCATGGAGACAATAACCACAGCAGGGCTCCTAGTGTCACCAACTGACAGCTCTCCTGAAAAGATCAAGTGGGGAACTTGTCTTGTGAGGAGTGGCTATGGCTGCTCAACCTGGAGAAATGGAGGCTGAGGGGATATCTTCTTGCTCTTTATAACTCCTTGAAAGAAGGTGTAGTCAGGAGCTTTTGGTCTCTTCTCCCCAATAAGCAGGAGATTGAACATGAGGAAATGGCCTCTAGTTGTTCTGGAGAGGTTTAGACTGGGTAATAGGAAAACTTTGACTCCAAAAGAGTTGTCAAGCATTGGAAAAGGCTGTTCAGGGCAGTTCAGGGCACCATCCCTCTAGGTGGGATGTAGTTAGTGATGGTTTCTGTCAATGTCAGCTTGATGGCTTGACTGAGTGCACTAAAAAGTCCCTTCCAATCAGGCCATTCTATGACTCTATGGAAGTCCCCTTGCCACAGTGCCACCCATCTCCCCGAAGGGCTGCCCATGCAATGGCCAGGGCTCTGGGAAGGACAAGTAGTTGGGCTAATCCACTCTCTGACCTTTTGATGAAGTGCTAGGAGCTGCACATGGTCTTCCCCTGACATAATACAACCACTAATTATGGTGTCCAAGTAAAAGACCCCTTCTGGGATCTTGCTGCTTGGGAGATGTAGGATCCATTTCAATGCAAAGGTGTTCTGATGGCTAGGGGCTGTCCTTCCTCCTAAGGAAGTATCACTGCCGGTGGATATTGTGTCTCCCTGGGCTCAGAGAGCAGCACAGTGGGTTCTTGTCCCTTCCAGTGACACTGGGTCACTTGGGGCAGCTGTATCTTGATGGCAAACACCATTTGTGGCAATGAAGTGGGAAGCAGCAATGGAGGGACTCTGTCCTCACAGGGGTGCAGAATGCATGCGGCTGCAGTACAAGGTGCCAGCAGCTGGCATGGTGGGTTCATTGTCCCCCAGCACTGGACAACAGTTAGCTTTTCACAGGGACACTCCCAAATCCCATTTCTAATGTTGCCTCCTGGTATTTCCTCGGGGGACAAAAGAGACAAGGTGAAAACAAGAGTGAGAGCACATTTTCTGAACTTAAAAAAATTACTTTTATTTTAGGAACCAATAATATAATGGTAAATATTTACAAATCATTATCTCACATAAAGGTTACATAAACCCAAATGTTCACAAGTAACAGTCACTCTCATGAAAAGACACACAGATATTGAACTACGCCAATCTTATTGCATGTTTCTTCAACTAATCTAGAAATAAAAAGTGTTGCAGTCAACCATTTAACTTAGAATAAAATCACAAATTTCAGTATCAACAGGGAAAATTATTGAAAAAAAGGCCCAAACAGATAAATGAAAAGAAAAACCTTCAAACACTCCCTAGCCCCTGTTTTGACCCATGCCTTTGCACCCCTACACCCCGGCCCACCGCCCCTTTTGCTCCCCAAAAAAACAAACCCCCAAAACAAAGCCCCCCAAAATAATGTTCAACATCTTTGGCAAATTGGCACTGCTGTAATTACATTCAAATATTATAACACACAAAAGCAACACACAGCACTAAGGAAAAAACACCAAGATTTCAAGTCTGTTCTTTTCCTACTAGAAAAAAAGAATACAAAACATACACATTTTAAGAAGCATTTTTTTCATCTGTTTTGCAACAGATGTTATCCCCTACTTTCAAAGGCAATTCAACAGTTATTTTATGAGTTTTTTGTAAGTTTTTTTTCTGTTTGTATGTATTTTTCAAGGGGAGGAGGCTTTTATTTCTCTCCCTCTCTTTTCTTTTTTCTCCCTTTCTTAAGGAGTAAGCTTCAACACAGGCATTGCAGACTTTGGTGGATACAATAGCTATGCTTTTCTTTGATGCCAGAAATCCCTAATACAAAGTAGTTTTGTTTATAAGAAAAAAAAGCCTGGTTGTTTGTTTTTTTCTCTTGGAAAGGAATTCCATTTGCAATGAAATGAGTTTCTGTAATTTCAGAATGTACAAAGGCCACTAGAAAGTGAAAAACCAGGACAAGGTTTCTTCCCCCTGGGGCTGTGTGAAGGTAAAGGCAGATCTAGACATCCACTATCCAGATCCTACCATGCCTTAAAGGACACACTGCAGAAGACACTGGGAAGGGGCAGCAGTGGCCAAGGCCACCACAGGGTCACCCCCTCCATGACGCTCGCTGCCCTAGGGTCTGAGGGACCCAAGCATCCCAGCACATACACATACGTGTGCATGTCTGTTCCCACCCTCCCAGCTGCCCAAGCCCCTCCACATCACCATCAAGGAGTGAAGCCACCACTGGAGCTGGTATGGAGACTGCCATGATAGTAGAGTGAGAGCCCTGGCACCAGACACCTCCTGGATATGTCCACTGCATCTCAGCTCCACCAAAAAAGTGAGTAAAAAGCAACAATAACAAGTTCAGATCCCTGTGGATCTCTCTGTGGACCTGTGTCAGGAATAGGTCTCACCTTGAGGGGCTCAACTGTGCTCCTCTGCTAGTGCCCCCAGCCATTGGGTGCAGAGTTGTGGTGGCCACGCTTGGGATGTGTGCCCAATTCCCATGTCAGAAAAAGCCACCTGATCCACATAATACCTGCACAGATCATCACCCAAGCACCTGGCAGGTGGCTGCAGGGCACAGTACCCAAGAGCTGAAGGCCTTCCAGTGTAACTTTCTCAGTGAATCCAGAAGAAAAAGCAGGTTTTTGGAGCATTTGCTAGGACAGAGTCACTGGATGGGTCAGCTTAGTGCTGTACTCCCCACTGTGGCCATGGACTCAGGTTTCCTGAGCACCGACACCAGGTCACAGCTGTAGCTTTGTAGGTCTTTGAAACTATGGGTACCTGTGGCTGGAGATAAGCGACACCTGAACATGGCTTTCTCTCTACATGCTGAAGGACATGTAGAATAAGTAAATTCAAGAAAATTCGAAAAGGAATATGATCCCATCACTTAAAACCGGGCAGTGCAGAGCATTTATCTACAGAGGGTGACTGTCATCACTGCCGCAGGGAGCCCATTGTGCCACCCTGACACCATGGCTCTGGCAGTTTGTGCCACAGGGAGCCAAGGAGGTCACAGGAAAAAGAACTGCACAGTTTTGAGCTCCACAGACCATACCTCCCAAGCCAGAGAGGCTTCTCTCCAAAAACCACCTTGTAGCATCCTCCTTTTTTCTCTTTTCCCTTTTTTCTTTTACTGAAATCCTTTCCCTTCTTGCCAACTCCATCCCAAGTATCACAGTCTGGAGACTGCCCAATGTTGCTGGTCCCAGTACAGGTCAGGGCCCTGCTGGGACATTTCTATGTCTCTGAATTAATCAACAAGCTTTCACTGGCTTCATGCTGACAGAGCCCGGAGTGTTTTCCTGGTTTGACAGCAAATAAACAAAGCTTTGAGTTTGTGGATCCAGTACAGAGAGCTCCAGTCAATGGTCAATGCATCTTGAACTGAAGCTTCGGACACAGATGCAAGACAAACTGAATACCTACTGCATTTCATGTCATCTGTATGGTCACACTCTCACTGTTTGACTGAGGGATTCTTCACCAAGTCAGTTAATGCAGTCTTGGCTTCTAATCTCCATTGATCTTGTCCTACAACAGCATTTTCCCTCTCCATTTCTCACATTTTGTTCCTCAGTCAGTCCATGTCAGCAATGTACTTGGTAAATGTGTTGCTGGAGACTATGCTACTGGAAAACCCTATATCCAGACAAGTGTATTACTAAGTTTAGAGCTAAAACTGTCTGACAAGGGGTCCAGTAATGACATGCTACCCAGGGAGTCCTTATTCCCAAACAAAGGGTGGTCAGGGCACCCCAAAACCCATTTTGATCTTGCTCCATCCCTATGTTGTAGCCCCAAGGGGTCATTTGCTTCCAACTGCCATCTCAGCAATGACCCACGATGGTATGAATGAACACAGCCAAGTGGATGGTAGGCATTTCTCACCCTATACCTATAGTGCCTTTCAGAGATCCTCCTCAAGGAGGGAGATTCCCACAATGAAGACTCCAGATAGAAATTCCCTACTTACTGGGGAAAGCAGTCTGGAAAGTCCAGAAGTATTCTCAAAACCAGAAAGTGCTGTCAAGAAGCACCTTTGCAGAAGTACAACGTGCATCCTCAGTGGGCCAACACCCACAGGCCGTTCTTGCTAGAAAGCATTCACAGCAGATAAATCCCTGGCTGCTGTATTTTAGGCAGTTTTCTGGGTGCAGACACTACCACATGAAAGATTCTGGGTTTTCCCTCCATGGCTCTGACCAGGACCTCCTCATTGCCCTGCCAGCCCCAACCATCAAGATGGAGTCCACCACTGTGTTCTGGACAAGGAGTGCCATCAGGGGCAGAGTGCCCTCACACCTGATGAACCTAAAGGGCCAGCCAGATATGAGCATCTTGGGTCACTTCATCCAGCAGTATCCATAGGGATGGTTAACCTCAGGGGAAATAATATCCATCATGTCTTTCTGAGTTTCCATAACACCAAGACTCACAAGATCCTCCATACTTATCAAATCATCTGCCAAAGTCTCATGTGATCTCCTCAGTGTTATCTTATTTAGTGTATGACACACAAGCCATGCTGCTGAGTGGACAAAAAATGGCAATGTGTTTCCTCAGCACTTCACACAGCAAAGGACACATATGCCCTCAAGATGAGCAGCTGTTCCTTCACTGGACAGATGTAAAGGGTCAGTTCAGACCGCCCTGGTCACTATGCAGGTGGTGTCTCCAGAGTTGGAGTTGAGCCAACCTCTGCTCTGGTGCCATCATCCACACCCTCATGACCTGCAGGTAAACCTTCCTTTCTTATCTCTTCAGCCAATGCACTGGATGTCCTCATCCATTCCTGAGCTCACAGAGGTCTGTGCTCTAGGTGCAAATAATCTGCACTTCTCATCAGGGCCTCACAGGGTGTCCCTATGCAACAGGGACAGGGATGCCCTTTGGTACTTTTGTCACCGTAGTGCATCCAGCAACCATGTGGTGCTCAGAAAGTGACATCACCAAAGCAGTGTTTCAGAAGGTTCTCTGAGTAAAACATTCATGATGTTACTTCAGATAAAAACAGGTGTGTATCAGCTGTTAATTGATAAAAGATGAAAATCAGGACTTGTAGGTCAGGGATACAATATGAAAGACTCTGGCCAAGATCCCTGATGGGATTTGTGACTATCTCACTGCAACATTGCTAATCCAGTAGGAACTAGGTGCCTCCATGACTTGTGAGGACCTGAACACACCTGTCCTGGGAACATGGAAGTGATGTCTGCATTTCAACAGTGTGAGAAGATGTCACCAGAGTTGGAGAGGGAGCTTCTCAATATGTCAGAGGCCACCAAGGACACTGGATATGCAGCACAAGCAACGATGCAGAGAGGTAGAAGGAGGAAAGAGAAGAGTGTTAACTCAGGAGCTGTCACTTCAGAGACTTGTTCAGCTGAAAGAAAGCATTTGGACTTGAACATTCATCCATGGGAATGCATTTCAGGTTCAATCCTAAAAACATTTCTTCAGCTGAGAAGCACACAGAGAGGGCCCACAACAGTGCTGCACTGCTCAAGGCAGGCAAAGATGGCTGGGAATAAAGAGGCTACGGTGAGATCTTCATCTCACTAGGGACAGGGAGCTCCACTGCCCTTGGGATGAGGGCATGGGGTCACATCTTCATTCATCCATGATGAAGACTGGCTGTCCCTCAGCCTAGGGTAGGAGGAAATCAGCAGCTGTAGTTCCATGGCATGGCAGTGACTGGTTTAGCTGCTTGGAGGGTCATGTGTAGCCACTCTTCTCTTTTCATTACCTCAGAAAGCCACACATCAAAGGACATGTTACTTTTAACAATGCCTCTCCAAGTGGGAGGGAAGAAAAGTGGAATTAATGTGGCACAGTCCCCCTTAGCACTCATCTGGACTGCGGTAGATCCAATCAGAAATCCCTTCACTGAAATGTGCACTCCCACAAGCAGCACCTTCCCCCTCATTAGAAGACATTTGTGGCTGCATGTGCATTTGATACTCCCCATTCAATACGTCCATTTAACAAAACCAATCATTATTGTATTTCTCCCCTTCCCTTTCAGGGTGCTCAAAATTGGGTTTTAGCACACAACCTGTTGAGATGTACATAAGGTGTCAACTGTTATTTAGGAATTCCTTCTTGGATGCTGCTTAACTTGAAACCAGAAAATTTGTTTTGGTAATCATGACGACAAATTAACATAAATTAATATCAAGCCATAAAATGTCAGGAAACTGCTGTTTCCTTTGGTGGCCCAAATGTCTGACATCAGCATATGGCATGATCATACACAGGATGTTCTGTACAGAAATAACATCAGCCTGAAGTATGGCCACATACTTCAGTGTCAATCAGGTTCAAAGTTGCTTAAAGCTTACCAAATTCTTTCAATCAGTGCACCATTTCCAAAACACACCTTTGGATGTGTTTGGAGTTTGTGTTTGTATAGTGCTGCTGCTTATCTTATGCCACTCTGATATTAATACAAATAAGTAAGTATTTACAGTGGTGCTTGTGTAAAAGTGAGCAGATTGAGGGAATTTTTTCTTTTTGCCACCAAAAAAAAAATTAAAAAGCAACAACAATAAAAAAAAATTGCCTTGAGTCTCACAGCCTGTTTAAGTGTGCAGCAAGAGGAAGCTGCTCCAAGGAGAGCAGCTCATACCTCTTCCTTATCCCCAGATACAGCCATGGCCCATAGGCCATTGAAGCAGTAGCCAGCCGGCCACCAAAGACATGGAGCCACAGTGCCTTCGCCATCACAGAGGTCCAGGAGAACTGCCACCTCCTGCTTTTTTGTTTGAGTTGGGAACCTGGCCAGCATGACCAGGTCTAAAAAACACAACAATGATCACCCGTTCACCAAGTTTCAAAGAGCAAGCTTCCATTAGCCTGTTCCAGCTGGGTATGTCCTCCATCTCTTGTGGTGGTGGCGAGGTGCTGGTGGTGGTGGCAGTGCCCACAGTTGGTGCCGGTGCCCCGGCATCAGTGGCGGTCATAGGCGGTGGCAGCAGCTGGCGGGGCAGCTCCACGGGTGGCAGCACTGTAGTAGTAAGGGGAGCCTGCAAAAGAAGGGACCAGCATGAGGGGAGCAAAGATGGAAAGGTGCCAGCTTGCAGCCTGGGCAACAGAGAGCATGAAGACACAGCCATCAGGGATATATGAATAGAATAAAACCTACACTCATTCATTCTGCAGGAGAATGGTGATACCATTGTCTTGCACTTTTAATGGCAGTAGGGTACCCATTACCCTTTCTTCACTCAAAACATTAGTTACATCTAGTCCATCAAAAAATCAATTGCTTCTCAGCCTGGAAAATGAAAAATTCTCCAGCCAAAAGCCCTGGTCCACATTCATAGTATCATAGAATCTCCTTGGACAGATGGGACATTTCAGATCATCAAGTCCACCCATCAACCTCACTCTAACAATAACCATCAACTAAACCATATTCCTCCAGCAGGGAAGGTTTAGATTAAATGTTAGGAAGAGGTTCTTTTCTCTAAGAACGGTGAGACACCAGAACACGTTGCCCAGAGAGGTGCTGGAGGTTCCATTCCTGGAGATATTCAAGCTCAGTCTTGATGAGTCTCTGAGCAACCTGGTCTAGTGCAAGATATCCCAGCTCACTGCAGGAGGTTGGACGAGCTGGCCTTTGAAAATTCCTTCCAACTCAACACATTTTATGCCTATGATGTCACTCCATAAACCAGATCCAGATTCTTATGTTGGCTTATTGTCACCTTGTCCAGGCAGAGATTGAGGGAAAAGTGAGTCAAAGGAAGGGATTCAGTGGCATCAAACAATGATCAACAGAGTGACATTTGGGTCCCACCAGAGCGAGATATTCCTGAGGCTCTGGGGCAAAGCTGGTCTTTTATGAGGTCAGGGCCTTTTTCTTCGCCCACCCTCATCTTACACTGCTGTTCTCACTCAGTGCAGCTACCAAAGCCCAGTATTTCTCTAATGCCTCTTTGTGGTCTTACACTTCCCCTAAGTTAAATTTCTCCATCAGTGAAATCAAAAAAGCTTGTGTTTGATGTGAAAAATGAAAACAACACATCACAAAGCATTCACTCTTGCCCTCTGTCACTCTGCCCCCAGTCTAGAAGAGACTTGTCCATCCTGCTGTCCTTTTTCCTTTCTAATTCATTCTGACATAAATTTATTTCTTGACACAGTGATTTCTGGCACCCACTTGTTCTCTAATCTTTCCACAGAAGAGGGGAATGTAATCCTAACTGATGGACTCCAAGCCCCACCCTGAGTCAGCATGCCCACACCAGCAGCAGCAGCAGAGCAACAAGCAAAACCTGCTGTGAGCAGTGCCAAGCTGGATACAGTGAGAGAAAAGGGTAGAGAAGTTACTGCAATTAGCCAGGGCAAATATGAATTGCTTTTCCGCATTAGGCTGTGCTGCTGTTGCTGTGTGCTCACAGTGCATGCCCAGACACGGCCATGCCCAGCCACGGCCATGCAGATGCACATGCCAGGCCCTGCAGACAGCATGGAACCAAGCCTCAGGCAATGCTTGTCCTGGCATATCCCATTCTTGGTGCAGGACAACTGCTCTGTCCCCCCTCTGTGGTCATTCACAGCACAGCCATGATGGGGAAGAAAAAAGATGCCACTTTCTCCACCTTCTCTTCTGTTTTTGATGCCAGCTACAGCCACCAGACACTGCACAAAAAGCATGAGTTTGTGTCCTCTTCTCAGCCCACCTCTCTGGGAACTCAAAGTCTGTCTTCCCTCCAGTCATGGTCAGGGTGGGATAGAGACACCCAGAATGACAGCATGGCTGGTGTTGGAACAGCTCACCCCATTGAACATCCCTGCCAGAGCAGGGTTGTCCAGAGCAGTTGCATGGGAACAAACCCAGGCAGAGTTTGAGTGTATCCAGAGATGGAGACACCAGCACCTATCTGGGTAGCTTGTACCAGGGCTCTGTCACCTTCACAGGAAAGAAGTTTTTCCTCACATTGAGATGGAATTTCACATGTCCTAGTTTGTTCGCATTGCCTTTTGTCCTGGGCACCACTGGGCACCACTGAGAAAAATCTGGCTCCATTCTCTTGACCCCCATCCGTTACATATTAATTGACAAGAACCCCTCTCAGTCTGCTCTTCCACAAACTGAACAGCCCTTCCGCATCACAGAGATGCTCCAGTCCCCTCACCATCCTCACAGCATCTGTTGCATCCTCTCTAGTAGTTCTGTGTTCTTCTTGAATCGGGGGGGGGGGCCAGAACTGGACTCCACCAGACAGAGCAGAGGGCGAGGATTAGCTCCTTGGACCTGTTGGACACACTTTTCTTAATGATTTCCAGTAGACCACTGGCCTTCTTGGCCACCTGGGCACATTACTATTTCACCCATGCAGCAAAGGCTGCCATGCCCTAATGCAGCCCTGGGTGTGGGTGCCACCACAGCAAATGATAGTGCTGGAGATCAGGAAGATGCTTCAGTGAACTGTCTTCTTCCTATGTGTCCTGGTTTGAGGTAAAATAGGGTAAATTTTCTAGTTTGTAACTTCACTTTTCAGCTAGGCCTCTTCTGTCTGACTAAACTCTGAAATTAACTGCACATTGTTCAGACACTGTTCGCTCTCAGACTGATAAGACCTAATTATACCAGGGAATGGTATGCAAGAAGCTCTTATTTTCATTATTCACTATGGTGATCAAGGTCAGAAAGTTTGTCATCCACCCTACCGGGTGGCTGGAAGCAGAAAGACGTAGAGAAGTCCCACCTGCAAGGAGAGCGGACAGGGCAGGTGACCCAAAATTGACCAACAGTTTTCCAACCCATCTGCTCCATGCTCAGTATAAAAACTGAGGAATCAAAAGGTCAGCTCTCTTCCCTTTTCTTTGTGCTTTCTTCGATGGCCGACATCTAGGAAAGACTCTGCCTGTCCATTTGACTTTGACACCGATCCAAGCACTTCTGAATCCAGATCCGGCATCCAGCTCCTGACTGAACTGGCCCCAGCCTGGGACTCTCCCTGCATCTGCTGGGGACGTGATCATCATCCTGGGGGTTTGGTACGGTTTTGTATACATTGTATACCTTTTTATCTTTTCCTTTTAACTTTATCTATTATTTCATTATCTATTAAAGTAGTTTGGAATTCTTCTAAGCTCACAAATCTTCTCATTCCTTCCTCTCCTCTCTTTTGAGAGAGGAGGGGGAGCCATCTGTCATTTGGGGGGGCCTTTTGGGCCTAAACCAGGACACCATGGCACCCTGGAGGACTGCAGCTTGGTCTTCTGCCCTTCCACAAGAGCCATCGGGCACAGCATTTGGGACAGCCCCAGAGAAGAAAGAGCACTTTATTTTCTCTGTTTCAATTCTCTTTATTTCCCTCAAAAAACATTTTTTCAGACCAAGTATCCTTTCCTCCTGCCACTTGATATCACAGCATCTCTCCTTTCAGGTCTCCTTACCCAGGTCCCAGCCTGGCGTGATGGCTGCAATGCAATTCCTCCTTTCCAGCTCAGGGAATTAATTGAATGTAGGCACTTTCATCTCACTGAAGGAGCAGGACTTAGTAAAACAGTGTCAGTCCCATGTACCAGCCCTGATTAATTTTGTCAATGTTGCTACTTTGAGGCTGATGGTACCAGTGCCTGATCTCAAGAGGGAATTACCAAACACTCTGACAACATATGCTCCTGAGAGGAGTGGAAGCATCCTTGATATAGTTTAAATTAACATCCTCTCCACAGTAGGTGAAAGGTTTCATGACATGGAGCCCTCTGCATGTTTGAGGAGACTCTAAGCAAGATTTTAAGGCTCTGACACAGATTCCTACTTGCCCTGAATTACCATCAGAGCTGGTGGGCACCTGCAGAGATGAGGAGTATGGGATCAAACACCTGGATGTAGAGCCATGGATAAACAGGATGTCTGCAGGGCACAAGAGATGTGCCTGACCCCCAGCCTGTGGCTATGGAGGGAGACATTCTGGCTGGGTTCTACAGTTGCACCCAGACCTGGTAATGTCTCTCAGAGCACCAGCTCCATGAAATGACTTCTGGCCCCAAGTGCCACAGGCAATTAAGTTGAGCTTCCACACTTAAATGGTTCCTCAACCTTTCCAACACCTTATGTGGTATGATGTTGACAAAGACGTTGACATTTTCATGCTTTTCTGACTGAGAGGTTTGAAATCATAGAATAACAGAATGGTTTGAGTTAGAAGGGAACTTAAAGCCCATCCAGTGCCACCTTGTGCCCTGGGAAGGGACACCTGCCACGAGACCAGGTTGCTCCAAGCTTCATCCAGCCTGGTCTTGAACCCGTCCAGGAATGGGGCAGGTGCAGCTTCTCTGGGCAACCTGGGACAGGGACTCACCACTCTCACAACAAAGAATTCCTTTTCAGACATCACCTGTATCTCCCTTCTGTCAGAGTAAAACCATCCCCTTTTGTCCCAAGATTCCTGTCCCTTATCTAGAGACCCTCCACAGCTTAGGTACTGGAAGGGGCTCTAAGATCTCCATAGAGCCTTCTCTTCTCCTGGCTGAACTCTCCCAACTCCCTCAGCCTGCCTTCACAGCAGAAGGTCTCCAGCCCCTGCAGCATCTCTCTGGTCTCCTCTGGGCTCCAAGGCCCATCTCACCTAGAGCTCCCTGCCCTGCTCTCACAGGTGCCCACAAAGCAGCTTGGGATGGTTCATGATATCAGTGCTGTCAGTGCTCTGACAAGGTAATTGGCCTTGGAACTACTTGGTAATACTTTGGTATTCCCAGTTTTGAGACCAGTTCAAACTGGAATGGTGAGTTCATCTTTAAGAGTCAATGCAGAATAAGAATTACCATTTCTTTTTGGGTTTGATGAAACAAAAGTTCTAGTTTTGTAACCCAAAATGTGTGTTTTATTGTACACCCAGGGCAAGGTAGCATTGTCTGTGCAGTGACTGAGACTGTGCTTTGAAAATTCTGAAACGAAGTATTTCACAGATGATAAAAGCCAAGAAAGCCAAGACAGTAGATTTTAACAGCTCTAGACAGCAAAAAATGCCAGCATCACTGTCATTATACTGTTATCATATACTTCATATACATTGTAATTATACTTCAGTTTCAATAAATCTGCAATTTTTGAAGGGAAGTGGCAGAATCTAAACCTTTTTGCCTCTCATTCATTTAAGTGCACGTTTACAGCACACTCCTGTAGGAACCCTTGCCAGTCTGAGATGCAAGCTTTGCTGCAGGGCCACACAGTCGTTTCAGTTGATTGAGTTTCCCCCCAGAATGCATAATTTCAAAAAGAAATTAAAAAAAAAAGAGGAAGAACTGGAGATAAAAAAGGCGTGGGTAAATCTGATGGCTTCTGACCTGCCTCTGGCTTACAGCCTTCTCTTGAACCAGCCCTGCTCATCTCCAGGGCACTCCGGGGCACACGTCCTGTCCTGCACTCTGACCAGTGTGTCAGAGCTTACATTTCAAATGAGGAGCTGAGTAGGTCATGGACAGAACCTGCTGCTGTCTGAAGCATCATGGCTCATCCTTGTAGGGTGGCCTGGGGCTTGCAGGACGGTTCTGGGATGGCTGAAGGATGGCTCTGCAGTGGCTCCAAGGTGTCTTTCTGGATGGCTCAGTAATGGCTTTGGGATGACTCCAGTATACCTACAGCTGGAATCACAGTGTGTAGTCCCGGATCCTCAATGAAAGCCCTCCCTCTATGCAGAAAGGCAGAGCTGGGCCTGCTTTTTAATCTCATGGACACTTCTTGACTAGTTTGTGAGCAAATTTAAAAAAGCCACAAAAATCTTGGCTCCCAGGGCCTGTCCACATGGTAGAGCTTTGCTAAAGCCACTCTCTGGCTTTAAAAAGAGTTGCAAAATTAGAAACTGACATAGGATAGCAGGCACTCTTCCCTTTGGCAAAAGCATCTTCTCCGGAGGGTCGAGCTGAAACGCTGCTGGTTCCCCCAGAGTGGCTTAACTCTGCCCATCAGGTATCAGCCAGAGATCTACCTGCTGATTTATGGCAGAGGCAGTAACAAACCCTTAAACGTGGCACAGCAAATAGCAGCATTACACCAGCACTATGGTATGGGAGGCAGAGGCTACCAATTGCTCCCTCAGGGTTTGTTTAAGGACAAGAACCATGATGAATACAGCCTGGGTGGCTCAATTACATGGGGACTCAATTACTTAAAACAAAGAAACTGGATTAAAAAAAGTATGACAAAAATTCAGAATTATTTCACTGCTGGAGGTCACATCTAACAGCCCTGTCATCCATAAATCTAGAATTCTCTAAGGCACACTCCTCCTATGTTGAGAGATGACAATTAATTGGTATTTTACTTACCTCATCCATGCAAATTATGCAGGAAAAAATTCTAATTACTGTATGCTACATATATATAAGGTCAAACTGGGTCAGCTTTTGACAGTGGTGTAAAATGGATTATGTTTATCCTTCACATGTGGGCCATGATCCTGCATGAGCTGCAGGGCTCTGCCCCCCCTACTGCTTGCAGGATCATGCCAGCATTGGTGAGGCTGCACAGGCACTGTGGTCCCTGGCAGAGGAAAGATGGAGCAAGCAAAGACACAGCTGGGAAGCAAATACAACGCAAGGTCAAAGAGAAAAGCAAAGTGCCTGAAGGAGCGAGGAAGAACAGCACGAGAAGCAACAGGGCTAACACTCAGTCATGGTCAACCCATCCCTGAAGGAGTGGCCAGGTGGCCAGGCTCCCCTTAAAACACGCAAAGTTCTGTCTGAATCTCATCCATCACCCTCAAAAACATGGGGGTCCTGCCTTCTAGCAATATTTTATGTCCATGGAAGGACTTTAGGGAGCAGAAATGGGAGGACAAGAGGTTTGGACATTGGGCAAAGGGAATCAAGCATTTGCATGCTCTGTTGGAGACCTTCAGTCCTGCACAGGGACTCAAGACCATGACACGTGTCGACCTCTACAGCAGAAGACAGTAACTGTCGAGTTGTAAAGGGACCATGGCTTCCACCAAGCAACCAGGACATGGACACCAACTTACCCAGGAGTCCAGGGTTGGGAAACCTCCAGGAGTCGTTGTACGTTGAGTACTGTGGGTGGCTGTAGGGGCTCCCAGAAAACTCACTCCCTAAGTTAAAAAGACAAAACACAGAATAATTTGATTTGGGACTGCAGTCACCCTCATGGGGAAAAGGAGCTCTCTGCGCTCCAGCAATGGCTAGATTACAAGCAAGACTAGCCAAATTCTTTGAGGAAGGGCAGCATGGGTGGGCAAATTACCAAATAAATGGGTGTAGCCAACTGTGGAGCCAGTGGGATTTTCTTGAGCAGCCTGTGCTGCATCAACAGGACAGAGAAGAGGGATGAAGTTTGGAGCACAACCATGGGGTTTACTATTGCCTCCACAGACCTACAGAGCTCAGGACAAGAGACAATATGGAGACAGGACTGTCAGGAAGTGGATCACAGTCTCCAGGAGAACATGACCTAAGTCTCAGACAGCCGCCCATCACTTTAACCTAAGGAGAAGTTGCAGTTGGCTTTAAAACCCTCCAGACAAAGGTACAGAAAAGACTCAGAGTCACTGCTATTTATCTCTTCAGCAGCTTCTGCTCTCCCCATTTGTTTGTACTCTTCATGTGTCATGTTCTGCTTCATACCTTGGCTGCAAATTCAAGATGGAGCCTTGCAGCATGGAGCTCTGACCTCAAGCAGAGCATCCAGCTCTGCCTCCAAGCAAATACCCACATGACCACCAATTTATGAGGAGAACTTCCTGTTATGGCAATTTCCCACTCCCCTCTTTTCTCTCTTCCTCTCCTTTTCCCTCTCCCCTATACAAATACAGGCAAGCACAGAAGGAGGAGTTGGTCTCCTACAGCAAGAGAAGCAGAGAGCTGCCAGGCTGCAGCAGAAGGTGGCTCAATGCCACCTTAACCTATCTTGGCCCTCTCCCTGTACCCAGGGGGAACCTGTGCCACAAACCAGCCACAGAGACCACATCCCTGTCACTCCCAGCTCCTGGAGCTCAGCACTGCAATCCAGCATGGCCACAAACCATCTAGCATGGTAACCACCACACTACAGACCACTCAGTAGGAAGTCAGCAAGTGACTTTCTCACTCAGGACATGTTTTAATCAAGTTGGTGATCTGCTAGACCCAGAAGAGAAGGGACAAACAGCAGGAGCACTTGGCTTGGAGTGCAGTGGTCATAGAAGCCATGCAGTCCTGCAGCTACTGCAGCCTCCTACGAAGGTATTTCCTGCCAATACAGAAATAACACAGATTGGGTTCAAAATATAAGGTGAGATCCACATCCATATGATGCTGTTTCAGTCAAAATGAGCCACCTCTCAGCCTGCATCAAAGGACACTGGTAACCACACTGCATGTGCTGATGGCCAAGCACTCCATGAGGTCTCAATCAACAGCCACTCTCTGCTCACCACAGTCTTTCAGACCTCTGTGACTGCATGCAGCTGCTCCTCCACCACCAAGCAAGTGTTCACAGAGAGGGCAAAGAGCCCCGGTTCAAAGCCTTCAGCAGTAGACGCCAGCATGCTCAGCATGCTTTCTATACATGTGCAGAGCAGGTTTTCATTATCACTTCTAGGGAATAGCACTTGTACACCATGACCCATGGAAAACAGAGTTGCTTCCAAAAGCCTTCCACTTTGTGAAGTACATCTCCTCTACTCTCTATTCTGGATGACAGCCAACCTGAAGATCACCTCTGCGACTCTAAAACAGCAAAGCCAGAATCACTGTCACAAGCCATTCTAGGCACCAGGGCCACCGTCAAAGGTATCCCCATTGCCTCCTGCCAGCCAGGGAGCAATCACCTCAGGATATAGCACTCATCTCTGGTCCCTTCCTCTGCCTCTGCTGTGCCTAGTCTCTGCTTGCACAGTCCCAGCTTTTCCTGCTCTCCCTCAGCTCCCACATCCCCTCACCGTCCAACAAATCTCTGCCAGACCTGTGTTTGCCCACAGAGGGCAAACTGTCTGTGTCCTCAAGGGTGGGTGACAGTTTTCACAGCCCCCAAAGTCTCATAGCCAGGTCCTGCTTTCAGCATGGAAGTCCTGCTTACAGGTCAGTTTCCCTTCACCCTGCAAGACAAGTAGAGATTAGGCCATGTTTTAGTTGCACCACCTAACTGGCACAATGCACAGCAGGGCAATGGGAACAAGCCTTGCCGCCACATCCTCCCTTAGAGTTGTGGAACAAAAGGACACGTCTGCAGAACAAGCCCCATTCCTCTGCAGGCTGTTGGATCGGGAGGCTCTCTGCTCTTTCAGGAAGAGGCTCCTGGGGAGCTGCTACCTCCCAAGGAGAGTGGGCCCATGGGAGGACAGGACAACTCCACATTTTCAGCTCTGCACCTTCAGCCCACTCCGAGGCCACGCAGGCTGTGCGCACCGAGGGCTCATCATTGCTGCGGCAGGGCTGCGGGTGGGAGCAGGATGACATCTCATTGTCTCATACCTCTCCTCCCCCGCCGCCCCCGCTGCCCTCCTCCGTGCGCTCACACACAGACACATATCGTGGGCCCTCTCTGGGGGATGCTCCGGTGCCTGTCAGGCTGAGGCTTCCAATTCTCTGTTTTTTATGCCTCAGTGGTCAGAGTGTCAAGCTCCTGCAGTACGGACCAGCCAGGAGCTTGAGGAGTCACTGAGCACCATCAGCTCGGTGACAGTATTGCTTGCTTCTTAACATACTCTGCATATCCATCAGTCTCGCTAGCGGAAAAAAAAAAGAGAGAGAGAAGGGGGGGGAAGGAAGGAAAATGAGGAAAAAAACGTAAGTAAGGGAAGAGAAGTGGATCTCAAGTCCTACTGCTGCCATCATGGTGCTCGGGCAGACAAATGGTACAGCTGTAAGTGAAACTGCAAAACTGCACAAGAGGAATAAATGCAGTGCAAATGCCTGTCCATTTCCACCAGAAATTCTGAAGTCAATCAGCCACAGTTCTTGACAGCCCTGCTCAGCCACTAGCCCCCAGAACGTTGGAAAACGAAGTGTGTCAGCTGCCCAGGGATGTGCACATGTGCAGCATGGTGTACTGCCCACCGTGCCTGCCCACCGTGAAGTGAGGTAGTAAAAACCCTTAGTCACTCTGGCATCACTGAGATGCAAGGACACTGAAGCCAGGGCTTCTCCAGAATCCACCCTAACTCACACCTGTCTTCATGGAGCTTTATGCAGATGTAGTCCAAAAGAGCAGAGGCACATGCGAGGAGGGAACAGTTCCCAGAATATGGTGTTGCAAGTTGGCAGCAAGACCTGAGAGATGCCAGGCACAGGTTTTCTCTTGTGCAAAAAGCTAGGAACATGGCCAGATTTCAGAGAGGCAAGTGGGAAATGTGAGGTTATGCGATGGTGTGGATTAGGTTTAAAATGAAACAAAGGTGAATTCAGACTAAATTTAAGGAAGATGTTCCTTATGATGAGAGAGGTAAGACAGTGGAACAACTTTCCCAACCAAAGAGGTGGTAGGTCCTCCATTCCATGCAATATTCAAGGTCAGATTGGATGACCCTTCTCACTGCAGGGTGACTGGACTAGATGACCTTTAAAGATTCCTTCCAACCCAGACTATTCTATGACTTTATACACACTATCCTAATGTATCAGGGGAAAATGAGGTACAGACTCACTGCTCCCACACAGATTCCCTGGGGCAGCTGCAAACAGAGCCTGAAGGTGATGGATGGACCCACTGCAGCAGCAAAGGCTCTGCAGTACTTTCTCTGGGGATTACCAACTTACGTTCAGCAGCCTGTTTGGGTTTAAACTAAGTATCCTGCAAGTCTCTTCTGAGATAGGCAGAAAAACCGAAAAGCATGAGCTTAAACATCTCAAGAACCAAGAGATGAAGAAAGAAATGTCATGGCTGTCTTTCAGATAGCCATGACTTTGGAGAACAGGGGAGAGGGAAGGGCATCAGCATCCTGGTACTGGACTAGGGGCAGGAGGGTGCTGTAAATCACCCTCCCTTGATGAAAAGCAGGAGGGTGCTGACGGGCAGCAGGGGCAGCAGACACTGCCAGGCAGTGGGACAGACCCAGGGTCAGCTTCTGCCAGATCTGGGTCTTGGCAGGTCAGAGAGGGATCCAAATTATTTCCCATCTAATTGTTTTTAAACATGGATGCTGTAACCACTGACTAACGTAAGTTGGATGAAGCCATGGTAGGCAACCTGCTCCACAGCCCTGCTCAAAGCAGGGTCAGCTTTGACACAGTATGACAATCTTCCAGGATGGATATTTCGCACCTACCCAGGGACCCTGCTCCAAAGCCTGGCCATTGTCCCTGCTCTACTAATGTCCACTGTAATAAGCACCTCGTTGGGGTACCATTTGACAGCACAATAGCCATGAACATGTCCTTTAGCCTTGTCTCCTCAGGGCAATGTGGCAAGCAATTTCAGCAGAAACCAATAACGCAGACAAGAACAGGACATGCTTCTTACCCAGTGGCTGGTACTTTTGGACTAAAATACAAAATTTGAACAAACACTCAACAAATAAATTATATATGTCACTTCCAAGTTCAACACATTGCTCCAGTCCTAGTGCCTCAGAAGACCACAAAGAAGCTTCAAAGCCAGCAAAGCTCAACCAGATCCAGCTACTTGAAGATGGACAAGTGTTTGTGCACTCTACACCACATTTTCTCAGTTATCTCCTTTTTGCATATGTATTTGGGATAGGGAGATCCCATCAGGGCCACAGGGATGTGCAGTTGTGCCTACATGATAGCTGTAGGTGATGGAATGTGAAGGTGATGGAAAGTGTCTTCACTCATGTGACCACCCCCTGGCATTTCTTAGCGAACACTGGCTGGAACCACTGGCAGCCAACAGGAAGAGTTACCACAACCCCACAGTTGTGCTATGCACCCTGTTGCACATGTCCCAGATATTGGTTTCTCCATCAGATCCCATTAACTGAGTAATTTTGCCATCCAAGCTCCAAGTGTATGTCTTATTTTTCCCTTCCCTTTAGCAAAAAAGCAAAACACACAGGGAGAAATAGAGTTCAACAAACACAATTGCATAAGGGACAGGAATGGGTTGTTGTGAGACAAGAACAAGGGTCCTGGCCAAAACCAGCAGCACCTTGCCCATTCTGCACTGGGATCCTGAGGAAGTTTAAACACAAGTTCATCTGTGAGTCAGGGTTCTGTGGAACTCTCTCCAAATCCAGCAGAAGTTTCTACCTTTCCCTTACAGCGAAATACCTCACCATTACTTTTCAAATTAGAATTTTCATTACTTTTATTTGTTTTCTACTGTTGACTTTTGTACAAGTAATCACATCATAAATTGATTCAGTGAATTCCAATAGCAATCATCATCCTAATATCTAAGCTACACTTGGCTGCATGGGGAGCAGAGCTAAAGATGGCACTGAGATGGTGAGCACACCTGAGCAGCCTGCGTACGGCCAGACAGCACCAAGAAATAGTGGCTACCCCATCAAAATCTACTGCCCAACAGCCACGTGGGTCATAGGGCCAGGTATCACCTGTTCCAGAGGTAGATATAAACCACAGCACAGAAGGGAAATAGCTTCTTGCTGAATGTCAACATTGACACGGAAATAAATTAATGATCCATCCAAATTTTAGGCAAGTGATCATACCCCTGTACTCAGCACTGGGGAGGCTCCACTTTGAGTGCTGTGTCCAGTTTTGGGATGCTCAGCACAAAAAAGACATTGAGATGCTGCAGCAGGTCCAAAGAAGGGCAAGGGAACTGGTGAGAGGCCGGGAATATGTGTTTTGTGAGGAGTGGCTGAGGGAGCTCTGGGTGTTCAGCCTGGAAGAAAGGAGGATTGGGAGGCTCTCTACAGCTCCCTGAAAGGATGGTGTAGCCAGGGGGAGGTTAGTTTCTTCTTAAAAGGAACGGATCATGGGTTAAGTTGTGCCAAGGGAGTGCTAAACTGGATATTAGGAAAAATATTTACATTGAAAAGGTTATAAAGCATCAGAATGGGATGCCCAGGGAAGTGGTTGAGGGCCCATCTCTGGAGATATTTAAGAGATGGATAGACACAGCACTTAGGGATGCGTCTTGTCAGAGTTGGGTGGATGGTTAGACTCTATAATCCAAAAGGTGCCTTCCCTCCTGGGCCGTTCCGTGATTCTATGACGCATTAGTCCTGAGAAGTGTCCCAGAGTGACCAGCAGGTGAAAGACCTCGGGAAAGATGGAGAGCAGCCTGGCAGAGAACAGTAGTTTTCTACTCAGCACAGTGAATCCCAAGCTGCTGACGTGGCTGACTGTGAGGGGTCTGCCGCCCGGCATGGAGCTTGCAGCCTCTAAGACTCACAAAACTCATGCTTGGAAGAAGTTTTCTCCACATACAGGTAAATTAGGAAACACCTTTTTGTGTGCTTTCACACCAAAAAGTAGTTCTGCATCAAAAACACATTTTGCAAATCTGTGGGAATTTTTACAAAATCCTTCAGTTGGAAAGAGTTCTGAATTTTATTTTGTTTAAAATCAGATGTTCTTCTGACAGTTTTTTTGTCTTTCTAAAGCAAAAAATAGTAGGGCTTTTAACAGAGTTCAGTGAGGCTAAAAAAAAAATCCAAAAATCTCAACTGAAAAACAANTCTGTGATTCTATGATTCATATTGGTCTAATCTGTAAACATCAGTTACATTCAACCTGGAGGCCTGGAAATGCAAGGCATGTCATGGTCCACCATCATTAGTCTGACAGGCCTTCTCCTGGACCCTTGGGTTTTCTCTCCCCTGAAAAGAAGACAAGCAGGACAAACACACTATATATAGCAAAGTTGCCCATGATGCTCTACCCAGTTTATCTCAGAGGAAAAATCTAGGGCAAGTCCCAGGTGAAGAAAGCGGGATACTTCAGCGAGCTGTACCAGAAGACAGAGAGGGATGCTCACAGGGATCAGAGTGAGACCAGAGTCACTGAATTGCCCAGGTTGAAAGAGACCTTTCAGATCATCAGCTGACAAGAATCATCACTGTTCCTCAACACCACATCTGCCTTCAGCTGGGTGCCAGCAGGGTGGGAGAATGCTGGGCACTATGCATCCTCCAGGGCTGGCCATGTTTGGGGTTGTAAGGAGTTTTAGTGAAAAAGCACTTTCCAAAATGTCATGAAAAACATAATTTTGGAAAACTTCATCTTTGAGCAGTTCTGAAAAAAAGAAAATGCCTTCTCAAAACACCTGAGATCCTCTGTACCAAAATGGAAAGCTGCTCCTGATCTGTGGAACTCACTTCTGTGGCACTGTAACCAGCAATTTATCTGTCCCTACGGGAAATTAGTGAATAAAGCACTAAAACATGGAAAAGGGAAAACACTTTCTGCACAATTAGTATTTCTTCTTCTTTTCTTTGAGGGTGGAATTGAAAGTCATAGATTCCAGCAAAAGAAAAACTCTCCCTCACAAACAATTTTCAAGTAAAACTTCCCTTGGGCAGAGCAAAATCTTCACTTCTTGATTTTAAACTTTAAAAAAGTTGTGGTAAACAATGAGTTCTTAGTGCTCATCCCATAGTCATTGATGAATCCTCTGGGCGCTACCCTCAGCTCACACCTTTGATTTGAAAATTAAATTATCCCATACACTGGATAATTTTTCCTTCATGCCATCCAGGCAGAAGTTTGTCACAGGTGTGGCTGGGAGACACTTGGTCACACTTAGACAATGTCTCTCTGAACTGCCAGTTAACTCCTAATGAAGGTAGCATATAATTTTCTGATCGTACAGGTTGAACAGTATTTCCACTGTTATTTTAGCTTTGTATGAACTTGCACCTGTTCAAAGATGTATTATTCTGTTTTTAATGCCCCTAAGCAGGTTGTCATATTTTAAGAAAACAGTAACAGGCAGATTTTTGTAAGACTACCTCATTTCCAAGATGCTACCAGGCATAGAAATCCCATTGATGACTAATGAGTTGTGGGTTAAGGGGGACGTACCTTGCTGTGAAGTCACTGTACTATTCTCGACCCGTGCTGCCTGCCATAAAATTTTAATGCCTCTTTTGACATATTTATGAAATACCTCGCCCAGTCTTTGCAGGGCAACAAAAAGATTTATATCTGCAATTATTGCAAGCATACAGGTTTCAGCTATGTGCTTTAAACTTTTGTACACAAAGGTATTTAACTTTAATACAATAAAGGTAGGTGGTGCCACGAAGCAACCATATTGGAACTGTGCATCTCCCCACACCAGGAGGACAACCACCCAACCAGTCTGTATAGAAGACGGTATCAGAATTCATGACAATGAGAAAATTGTCCTTTACCTCTCATGCTAGCCCCCTGAAGAAACACCCTCCAGCTACCAGCACACAGACCCTGTGGACCCCAGGCAGACCCAGCAGCAAGAAGTTGCACTGCAATGCCACGACCAGCATCATGCAGAACCACAGAATGGGTTGGATTGGAAGGAACCTTTAAAGGCCACTTATTCAAACCCTGTGCAGCAAGGAGGGTGTCCTAGGTCAGGTTGGCCTAGCCTAGAATATCTTCAGGGATGGGTATTCCACCACCTCTCTGAGCAATCTCTTACTGTGTCTCAATACTCTCATGATGAAGAACTTCTTCCTAAGGCCTAATCTAAACCTGCCCTGCTTTAGTTTAAAACTACTGCCCCTCATCCTATTGCTACATGCCCTTGCAAACAGGTAGAACAGAATCAAATTTCTGCTCTGTAATCATAATTTTTAGCTAGGCCTTTTTTACCACTCTGAAGTAAACAGTACACATTAGGCAGAAAACTCTTCACTCTCAGAGTGGCAAGACCCTATGTTTATAGTGAGTACCATGGGATGATGGGCATAGAGGCTTCTGCTTATTATTATTATACCCAAGGTCAGCTAATTATTTGCCCTGTAAGAAGCAGAAAACCTCTCAGGAGGAGCAGACAGATGACCCAAACTCACAAAGAGGGCTTTCCATCCAATCTTCCTCATGCTCAGGGATGAAAGCTGAGGGATCAAGGGGTCTCAGGAAAGAAAACTCCTGCCTCATGGAAAATATTAGGCTGTACAGTAAGCACATTAGCATCTCAAACTGGGGCAAATAGCGACAAGAATTAGTTTGTGGGATAAAAAAAATCTCTCATCTATGTAAGGGAAACACATGCTTGGCTGAGATGAAAACATTCTGCTCCATGCTTTGTCCTGATTTTAGACTTTTTAAATAACTCCAACCTTCATAATGATTACACAATGTGAACATACTTTTAGAAATTACCAAATTAATTCAATCTGTAGCAAAATCAGATGTAACACTTCCAAGCTACAGTGTGAAACTGTGAAGTCCTTTAGCTCAGCATTTTCATAGTTTGACAAAGGTTTGCTGATGAACCTACACTCCTCTGGTTCACACTGCTCTGGTAGGGATTGGACTAGATGATCTCCAGAGGTCCCTTCCAACTCCTCCTGTGAAGCCAATGTGAAAGCAGCCCTCAGTGGTCTGCAAACAAATGCATGGAAAGGGCAGAAAAGGGTCTGCAGGGCAGAGGGACTATGTTCACACACCAGCAATCTCTCAGCATTCTCATCCTTGCCCACCATATCGTGGGCCTCATCTAGGGCCAGCTATGCCTGGCAATGGCCAGGTCCTACTATTTCTGCTGAGGTGGGAGCTCTTTTGATGGATGTAAAAGTTTCCTGTCCTCTGGCATAGACAAGTACCCCCAGCTGGGCCACCCCAAACTGCAGCACCTCTGCCCTTCTCCCTGCACAGCTCGGCTTTACCTGCCCCTGGATGGTGATTGCAGCATATCAGTAGGGTCTGCTCTGCCCCTCTGCTTAGCTCTGTCATTGCTGGGAGATTGTGCAAGCTCTGAAGGATGGAGGCAAGGCCCCAGCACAGATGTCAGTTTTTCCTTCTGACACCAAACACAATGCAAATGAAAGCCTGAGTGACACAACACAGATAATTCCTCACTTGATTTTCACAGCACTGCTTTGGTTTTACACCACATCCACGTTACAGCCACTCTTTTAATGCAGAAAAAAAACTTGTCAGCCAGCCTCAGGTCAATCCTTGCAAGCACAACAGCTCAGTCCTCCAGCAGGATGGTCGTTCTGCTGGCAAACATTTTGTTACCACTGCCATTCCTAAGAAAAAATCTGCAGGTGCAGAGTACACCTGACCCAGCCAAAAACGGTGTTGAGGTCAAGGGCACATGAAAGGAAGGAGGATGGATGGGGTTCTCATCAGAGGTTGATGCTCAAGGCAATGGTGGCTGCTGTGGCATGTGCCCAGCAGGACCCTCAGCTTCCAACATGCCCCAGCAGTCCAGGGCAAATCTCCATAGGATCAGGATCCTCACTGAGGGATGACATTATGTTTCCCAACTTTAGTAAATTTAAAATGAAGACTATGTGGTAAATGAAGAATGGACAACTCAGATTGAGGTGCAACCTTTGTGCTGATGGTGGCTAGCTAGAGGAAGAGAAGAGGAAGATAGAGCATCTCTATCCCACACCCACAGATTGACACAGCACACAATCCCTCTCACTTGGGCATGGTCTGTCCCACCAGGAGCTCCACTATCCGCCTCTTCATGGGAGTAAAACATCTGCATGTGACTGAAAGTTATTTATTCTGCAGCAAAGCTTCTCCATGGCAAAGCAACTTTTGCTGCTGCCACCCAAAGCAGACAGGATTTGGTGCATCTGCTGCTGAACAGACATTGATTTGGGAGCAGAGAACTGGTTGTTATTCCTTTTTAATGGAATTTATTAATTAAGCAGGTTACATTTAAATTCTCCAGCTTACTCAGCAGCCAGTATTGAGCCTGATCACAAACCTACTGTAGTTACAGGGAACAGACCATTTATGGCAGCCTTTCAGTCCCTAAAAGGGCTCAAGGAAAGCTAGGCAGGGACTCTAGATCAAGGCCATGAGATGAGGGAGACTGGTTTTACATCACAAGAGGGGAAATTAAGATGAGGTCTGAGGAAGGATTTCTTTGCTGTGATAATGGTGAGTCCCTAGCTCAGGCTGCCCAGAGAAGCTGTGGCAGCTCCATACCTGGAGGAGTTCAAGGACAGGCTGGATGGGGCTTAAAGCAACCTGGTCTGGTGGGAGGTGCCCTTGCCCAGGGCATGGGGTGGCACTGGATGGGCTTTAAAGCCCTTTCCAGCCAAAATCATTCCATGTTTCTACGATAAATCCACTATGTGTCCAGAAATTCCTTGAAAGAGGATATTTAATTCTCAATATACTTCATTTTGATTTGTGAAAAATATTTAAATTCAACAGCCATTAATTCTGAATGTTGTGATTTTACCATGGGGCATATGTACTACCTTCAAACAGTCCTGACTGCAATGGGAACTTCACACAGCTCAGACTCCTCTAACTGAACTCTCTGAATTTAGCAGAGTACTGGAGAGAGACTGACTGGTATCAGAGAAATAAAACCTAGTATTTCTAGTTGATGCCAACAGACAGTATGCAGAGAGGCTCTTCCTTTGACCTGTAACACCCCAGGTCAGCAAATTGTTTGATCCTTTGGAGGATCAGAAGCAGAAAAGCGCATCTTTAGGGATGACGTCATAATAGAGGTGATCCCAAACTGATCAAGGGCATTTTCCATCCCATCTGCACTATGCCTAGTGTAAAGCTGAGGGACTGACACTGCACCCAGCAACTTGATTCACATAACTGAGATGCTTTTGGATCCTCCAACTTGTATTAAACTCCATGCACTTAACAGAACACAATCAGAAACAATCATAAAAAACCTGAATTCCCTGAATTGATGAAGTATTTTGTGTGCTGTTGTTTTGCTCTGAAGAACTTCATCATGACCAAGGGGGCTGAGCTCAGCCCAGCAAGCATGAGCCATCCCAGGTTGGCACCAGTCATGTTGTCCCGCCCCACAAGTGATGCCACTGCATGGATCAGGACATTAGACACCTTAACAGGATTTTCCATGCTCTCCTCCACTAATTCAAACCACAACTTTACAAAATCAGAACTAACTTTACAACTCCTGACTTTTTTAAAAATTGTGTTTCCACCAACAAAAAGCCATCAATAATGACAAAAAGAGCACAAAGGAAGGGACACAACAAGGGCAGCATCAGCACCTGATTTCAGGGGGACTGATGGCCAGGGGAGCCGCCATCACCACTCTCTGTGAATCTTCACAAAGAAACCCTTTGTAAAATTGCTCCTGAAGGAGGACTCTCACACAGGAGGACAGCAGTGGTATCCTGTAGCCTCCACAAAGAGAGACATCCTGATTCCCAGAGGAGACCCTTTGGCTGAGGGGACAGACCTTGCATCAGGTTAACTCGGCCAATCAGGTAGTTCTTGATGACAGATCCTGCAGTGACAACGAAACTAACAAGCTTTCAGCATGTTTCAGCTGCAAGCACCTCATCTTTAATTTCCTGGGTATTTTGCAACTGAGAACTATACTGGTGCCTGCATGATGGAACCTACAAACAACTAGCTGGCAAGGGCTAGAAAAATACCTAGTATTATAAAAAAACCCCAAGAACAACAATACATCTTTTTGAATTCTCCCTGTTGTTTTTATAATCAGTGATATGGCTTAAAGGCAGGCAGTAACCATCACCAGGGAACAGCCCCGGTGCTCAACTGCTGACAAAATATCCATGTAGGAAGCTCATGCTGCAGGGACTACAGCTGGAGTGATCTCGTGGGCAGCCTGGGCCAGGAGCTCACCACCCTCAAAGCAAAGAATTTCTTCCTCAGATCTCATCTAAATCTCCCCTCTTCCAGTGTAAAACCATCCCTTCTCATCCTGTGGTTCCCCTCCCTGATTTAGAGCCCCCCTATATTTGACACTGACCCTCTGCTGCTTTTCCCAGAGCAGCATCCTTCCCAGTGGTGCTCTACCAGCTCTGTAGCTACACCTAAGCCAGGAGCTCTGGGCTTAGGCTACAGAAAAAATTACACCAGACCCTGGCTTCCTCAGATCCCTCAGCACTGAACACTCCCAGCATCGATGCCTCTCACCAACAAGAGCAGCCTACCCTGAAAATCGGCATCCAAACAGTGGAATTTCCTGTCCCTCAGGCAGCACTACCTGGCTTCTGGACTCCCAAACCCTGACACCATTCTGGCATGTGAAGGAGGTGGTTTCAGCACCAGGGTCTGGCTGAAAACGTGTGTCCCCCAACACTGCAGCGTATCTGATGTGACTGACTGATATGACTGAAGGTAGCCAAACTGTCACTCAGGAGGTGCCCCCTCGGTACTTTCTCTGGCTAGATCTCCTGGAAGGTGGGATTGCCTGAGCTGCTCCTGTCAGTGATTTCACAGGGAACAAGCAGCTGAAGGCGGATCTGACAGCTCAGCCGTCGAATTAGGGCTATTTGCATGCTAATTTCCGACGAGCTTAACTCACTGGCAGACCTAGATCGAGGAGCAACCTCTGCCTGTTTGGAACAATGCTTGACTGATCTAGCTGCATTAACGAGCAAATTATGGTAATTTTGTTATTACAAATGCATAGAAATTTCCAAAGAGTGGAGCAATACAATATGTTCTTTCTCCTCCTACCCGCTCCTGAGTGCAGATCCTTTTGTTTGTACACACTTCACCTTGCTTGTCACTGTTGGGATAAGTGCAGCCCCTCACCACCTCAGGAGGCAGCAGGAACCATGGCTTGGGAGGTAACAGGAACCACAGCCACAGAAGAGGGACCAGGAGGTGCCACTCAAGGGACACGTAGGAACACATCCATAGCTGGTACCACTAGCCAAGACTCCAGTGCTGGTGGGTCACAACTCACTGATCCGAGCTGAAGAGCACCAAGTCTGTCAGAGGAAGGTGGGTTAGGGAATAGCAGACCCAGCAGCTGTTGGCTTCCTAGCATCTCACCTCCTTTCTCACTCCAGTGCTATTTCTATACCAATATAATGAAATAGTATCTAGCAACATCATGTTCAAAACAACATAAACTTTGCCTGTATTCTGTGCCAAGGTGGTAACTACACTGTTGAGAGATGAACCCCCCAAACCATACTCCAGGCTCCCAAGATCCTGACATTCCCTCATGCAAAATGCATGGAAGCAGCAGAACAAAACACACCATTTACTTAACTGCTTTGCTATTAATTAAGGCAAAAATTTGTCGGTTAGTTAGCAATCTAGTACTTCCCCCAGATATTTGTGGCAGCACATCACTCGCACCATCAAACATGATGAAGCTTCTCCAGGATTGACCTTCTGAGATTACAGCAGGGTGGGGAGGCACCTATGTGGAGCAGACTTAGATTGGAGGAAAAACAGTAAATGTGCTTAAATTCCAAACATCAACAATTCTGTTCCTTGGTAGTGGGTCTTCTGGGTCTGGCACTGAAAGCTCTGGGTGTCTCTGGGCACAAACTGCAGGTGAAGGTGCTTTTGAGGTACTGTAGGTGAAGGCCAGATTTGAGCTACATGGGATGCACAAAGTGACAAAACCATCACGATGACTATGACTGCCTACAATGGGGCATTTCTGGACTAATGCTGTACCTCAGAGGAGGACCCAGCCCAGCCTGTGCCACCAATGCCCTCTCATCCAAAATACCTCAGTTCACTTTCTCTGCTCCTCTTTTTAAGCATTTTACCTCACTTTCCGATTATTTACTGCTGCATGTTAGCAGATTGCAAACTTTTGGCAAAGGCAGAAGAAACAACACAGACTTGGGAAAGTAAGGATGCAAAAAGTCTTCAATGTGCTGGGGAGGGGATGCTAAGCCTCACCAAATGCCATCGGCTTTATTCCCTGCAGCCTTACGACTGCTCCCCAGCTCCCTGGGCCCCTGGGGAGGAGGAAGAAACATCTGCCACAGGCAGAGGTCACGCAGTTGTTTCTTGTCTGCATCAGTAACTGGCAGACATAGGTAAAAAATGTGCTTGGAAAGACACACATTTTGTTTCTCAGCACCATCTCCTTTTGCTTTCCTCAATGGAACCAACACCTTCTTCCAGATCAAAGATTGTTAAAGAGACCCTGGATATTCTTTATGCTTTTCTATTCAAAGCCCAGTTTTGAATGTCACTGTTTTCCAGTCCCCTTAGTCGGGAAATTGCACACAGACTTCATATAAAGGAAATTCATTTGTTCAGGGTCACTGCATGGTTTTTCATGAAAAACAAATTACTGGTGTTCAGAAAGGACATCTGGGTTTCTTGAGTCACATTAATGACTATATTTTCAGCATCACTATCCTGGACAGTCTACCCTTTCCTGACATGAGAGGAGGGGATGGGACAAACAATGGTCCTGGGAGGGGAAAGGGGTGAGGGAAGGGTCCATCCGCAGAGACAGGAAGAGGGGGGGAAAGAAGCCGTGGGCCCACTGTCCCAGTATGTCTAACACAACAACTGGAGTAAGTACTTAAGTGAATGACTATGACTAGTTGAGTATAACCTTCTTCCAGTCCAGTCATGGACCACAAGCCTGATAGCTAGGGGAAGCAGATGCTGAAGGTGGACAAGGGCATGGTTTGCCCAAGCCCTGGTAGTAAGAACTGCCATGAGCCCTCCTCCCATCCTGATCTTGTCCAGGACTCAAACGGGGAACAGCTCCTGGGACTGCTGTCCTCAAAGCAGGCAGCAAGCTGTTGCTCAGACACCACTCCTCATTTCTTCCCCTTGTACAGTTGTCCGCTCACCTAAGAACACCGACCCTCAAGCACACCCTTGGGAGCAGTGAAGAGACCCATGAAGAGAGAACCAGCCCAATACTGGGAACATATCAGTGATGTGTAGAGCAAAAGAGGAAAAAGAAAAGATCTTGTCCAAGCAGTGCTGGTCCTCATCAACATGCCAACTCCAGACAGGGGGAGAAGGTCCATCTATCTGTGACACACAGATCATCACTTTAGCAGCTGTGCTCCCTTTCAAACACTTCAACTCAAAAGAAGGGTCACCCACAAAGGTCACAGAATAAAATCCCCACAAATACTACACTTCCCAGTGATGTGCCCCCAGCCACTGCTGTTTTCCTTAATCTGCAAATGCTAGCCAGAAAATAATCATACAACCACAGAATAGCTCAGGTTGGAAGAGACCTTTTAGATAATTTAGTCCAGCTAGCAACCTAGCTTTGACAAAAGTAATCCCTAAACTGTATCCCTAAGCACAAGGAAGCAAAGAGGGCAGAAGGTCCATGCCGAAGAAGGCGCCACCCACACCAGAAGAGCCAAACAGCCCTGCAATGGCCCCTTCAGAAAGGAGTAAGCAAAGGCTCCAGGATGCAAGAACTAGATGGGATGGAGCAGATGCAGTTTCCTCCTGTTTTTCCAGGGAGACAAACCAAAGACTGCTGGGAAAGCACTGCTCTGCTTTTCCAAAGGCACCATACATTAGAGGCACAACTACAATAACTATGATACCAAATTATCAGACATAATTTCTGATTATGGCAACTCATTAACCTGTGAGACCTTATTCCCTGAAGTGGTACTGAGTCCTAGGAATCAATACTAGATTAAATCTCTAAAGAGACAATGAGAATATATAGAGCCACACCACACCAAATAAATACTTACAAGAGGCATAAACTTCCATCCTTCAAGGCATAATCCACCAGATGGTGGACTGAAAAGAAGTCAGCTCTGACCCATCCACTGTGTCCTCTTTCCCAGTGCCAGGCAGATGAGGATGGTGGGTGGGCAATGACTATCCTAGGACCCTGTGGCTTCCCATAACAGATGCCATATGCTGTGGATCTCCTGCCTGCTCCAGGAATGTTCCTGCTCCAGGAATATTCACCAACAGTCACGCTTTTTATGCCAAGATCCCCATTCCATGTCTAGTCTCCTGGTGTGGCCTGCCTACATCTCCTCTTCTGGGGGGACCTGTCCTCCTCCTGATAAAAGTTCATTAACTCTATCTCTGCTCACAGTGTCAGGCAGAAGCATGTGAACTCCTGATTCTGCAGCACATTTCCAGAGGTGTCATCCTCCAAACACTGAGTCGCAGGACGGGCACTTCAGGATGGATGAGACTTTGAGAAGTCTCTAGACCCTTCTTACAGCAAGATTACCAGTAAGGTCAGACCAGGATGCTCATGGATGGACCCTCAAGGATGGACCCTGCACAGCTTCTCTGAATGACTTCTTCCACTCCTGGACCATACTTGTGAGGAAAAAGTCCAAAGCTCTTTCTCAGACCCAGTTTGATCTTCCTTGTTTCAACTAATCCCTGCTGCGTCCTTGCACCGGAGAGGCAAGCCACATAGTTCTCACTGCAAGTCCCTCAGCACTGACCGATGGGGACAGTTCCTTCCCTCCAGTTCCATCCTCGCTGCACACCAATGCTGAGTTCCCTATCTTCCCACATCCCCCAAGACACTCCAGAGCCAAACCATCCCCATACTGTTCTTCTGCACAGAGCTCCATTCTCAGCTGCAGCATTTTATCTTGCCCTTACTGGATTTCATGTTCCCTCCTCAGCCTGACCAAGTGCTACCTAGTGACAGCCCTTCCCTGGGCCACATTGACATCTCTCCTCTCTTTGGCATCATCTAAGAACCTGACAAAGACACTGAGTCCCATTAGGGGATGGAGATGAAAAAGGAGGGAGCCCTGGCTGCATTCTGCAGGGCTACAAGTGCCACCAGAACCCAGCTGGAGCATGGCATTAATGCAACATTGGCTGCTTGATTACCTCACAGTCATTTTCCTATCCAGGCGCCTGTTGGTCCACAGCACAGCATTTCAGCTTTGCCCTGAACCATCAGGTGTGTCAGAGCTGCGGTGCTTGGAGAGCTTCTCTATGGCCACCTCTGTGGAGTAACAGCCTCCAGAGAGCAGGAAAAGCATGCAGGGACTGAAACCTGCCAAGGGAACATGTTTGCCAGAGCCTCAAGCAATGTCACATCACTGTTCATAAATCTTGCAGCCAAAATCAAACCCACATGTTTGTTTTTTGGGTCTGTAGAGAAAACTATTGGAATAATTTATTCTCTGTTTCCATGAGCCATGTGAAAAAGAGAATTCCCTGTTGATATGTAAGTTCCAGCTTCGGTAGGGAAGGAAGGGAGGAGGTCTGAGAAGTAGAAATAGGTTTTTGTGTCAGACACAAAGATACAACAAGGATGAGCTTCTGTGGGAGAGATGGAGAAGGACCTGCGATTGGAAGGGGATAAGGCCTTCCAGTAGTGATCAATAGGGGGAATGGAAGGATAGAGAAGCACTGAGCAAGAAACTGAATCAACACAGTTCCTAGTGCCAGTTTCCTTCCTGGAAATTCGAGGGAGCTGGATAGTGCCTCAGGCATCATGAGCCCCATCAGAGCAACAAAGGACTTGCCCATGGCAGCACCAGCTATGGCAACAGCAACAAGCCCCCAACAAAACATCCCCTACGTCTTATCGTGTATACATTTCCCCCTTGTCTCTAAGCACTTAACTCACACAATTGCTTAATTATGAACAGAAATTCACAGCTAGTGATTAAAAATCTTATCGAGGAAGCACATTTCCAACAGATGAGCTTAAAGCTGCACTGAGACAGTGCTGGGTTGTGAAACAAATCCCCAAGACCCTGCTACAAAAAAGACACTCAAGCAATTTGGATGTTTCAGAAGAACCAGAGATGAGACAACAGCAGCCAAGCAGACTCATCACCCAGTGCTGGGCTGGGCCCTCTGGGACCGTGGTGTTCCCCTAGTGAGGCTCTGAAATCAGTCTTGCAAGGGAGAGGAGTCAGAGAAGAATCAAGAAGGTATTCAGTGAGGGTGGTGAAATACTGGAACAGGTTGCTCAGGGAGGTTGTGGATGCCCCCTCTCTGGAGGTGTTCAAGACTAGGCTGGACAGGGCACTGGGCAGCCTGGTCTAGTGGGAGGTGTCCCTGCCTATGGCAGGGGGGTTGGAGCTCTATGATCTTTAAGGTCCCTTCCAACCCAAACTATTCTATGATTCTATGCTAGTTAGGAAATTCTCACCTAACTGAGCAGGAGAACCTACAGGAATTGCAGCTGACCTTCACACTAACTGGAGCAGAATGTTGTTATTAAAGGAGACAGTGAGAAGAACAGTGCATTTACTCAATATAATAGGTCACACAAGCCTATGCATAGTTAAAAATAAAATCTATTACCTGGGAAAATCATCTCAGAAGACCCTCCATCACCCTTACCTTGACACATCTCCTCTGGCTGAGCACCGCCAAGCCCAATGTCCTGCAATTTTATCATTCCACCCCAGCAGCTGCTCATTCACAGTCAGTCTCTCCTAAAGCTCCTGATGTGCTGATTCCCTAGAACCCCAAAAAAGATGCAGGAGCAAGTACTTCCCTTAGCTGGATGAAGAACAGCAGGCCTATAGTCAGATTTTCAAAGTGGGAAAAGAGGAGGCTGGAGATCTCCTGCTCTGAGAACAGTCTGAGAGTGTTAGAGGAGTTCAGCCTGGAGAAATGAAGGCTCTGGGGAGACTTCAGAGGCCCTTCAAATCCCTAATGGGGCTCCAGGAAAGTCAGGGAAGGTCTCTGGGTCAGGGAGTGGAGTCACAGGATGAGGGGGAATAGTTTTACATTGCAAGAAGGGAGATTTAGATGATATCTGAGGAAGAAATTCTTTGCTGATATGCCCCCAGCCCAGGCTGCCCAGAAAAGCTATGTCTGCTCTGTTCCTGGAGGGGCTCAAGACCAGGCTGGACAGCAACCTGATGTGGTGGGGGGCACAGGGTTGAAACTCAATGGTATTTAACATCCCTTCCAATCCAAACCATTCAAGCATTCAAGCAGGAGTGAGCCCAGCTTGGTGCTCCTGATGCTGCTTGCTGCCAGCAACCCGCTACTACCCACAGATCCACAGCCAGCGATGGAGGGTGGCACTTTAGACATAATATACCTGCAGACCCTGCTCTGCCCATTACAGGAGCTGCATATCCTCCACTCCCACTGGCAACACGGGCAAGTGCTAGCTACAGCCCAGCTCTACATCACCCATCATTTCTCATCATGAAGCTCCAAATAGGAGAAGAAAATTACAGAAATACAATGCCCCAAGGATAACTCAGTCTCCCTCCCAGAGTCAGCTGGGTGGCCACAGAAGTGGAAACACGTTCTCACCAAGGAGACAAGACACAGAGGGGCTTCTGGAGAAAACAGGAAGGTGACAGTATATCCTGTGTCAAACAGGGAGAACCCAGAACACTCCAAAATGGAGCAACTCACAGGCTCCACAGAAGGGAGGCTGGGGTCTCCATCAGCATCCTGGGGTCTCTACCAGTATCTCAGTGACAGTAAAGTCCATACTGTCGCTATGCTAGGAACCCCATCCTACCTCCCTCGTCTCTCCTTCCCCAATAGCCTCATGACTACTGCCTCCTGCTCACCTCAGTGAGGAGCATCCACTAAGTGCTGTGTTTTTCTCCTGAAATACCTTGTCCTTCCCTTTAATTTTTCTTTTATTCTCCCCATTTCAAAGACTCACCAGGCACCATTCCTGTCAGTGCTGGAGCGGAGTAGCTGCCCTGTCCAGCTGGTGGGACGTGCGGAGGGTATCCTGGGAGGGTTGTGCTTGCCAGCTCACGACCTGAGGAATCAAACCAACAAATCACCGCTTGAGCACCACCAAGAGCCGACATGATTTTACATCTCCACAAGCACCCAGAAAACAGCCATGCATTTGTCATCACAGCTCATCCAGGGCCAGCACAGGATTTCCAGCCTGGCAGGGAGGGCAGGCACTGTATCACTCACTACAAGCTGCCACAAGGCTCCAATGAAGTGAGAGACAGGAAGGGGAAGCAAGGAGCTCTGCAGGGAGAGGAAAGTGCCCGGGTGAACTCTGGCCACTCGCCCCTATTCCCCAGTTTCTCCACAGCTCAGATTTGTACAGTTAGACAGCAGCAAAATATGAAATAATACTGATTGTTTCCCAGAAACAAGACCATTTTTAAACTTTATTTTTGTTGGCAGAGATTTTTGAGCCATGATTTCACTTTAACCTGATCTAAAAACAAATTTTAAAATCTTTTTTTCCTTTGTATTGCCATCACAGAAATGAGTTCTCATCTGCTGAGACAACAGAAGGGAACGTATTTCGCAAATTGCTGCTCCCCACCACCAGGTCAGGGCCAAAAAGGCCCCCACCAGCCAAAGGGGTCCATGCAGCAGTGCTCTCTCAGCACATGGCCCATTTTCTCAGCACTTCACAACCACAAATTGGGATGCACACCATCTCTCACAGGCCCTTTCTACAGAGTATTTATGGTGCATCCAGATCCTGAAAGAATTTGAGGTACAAAACAATGGATTAATTTGCTCTCTATTTCTAAGGGGAAGACAGATTCCTCACGGAAGGGCATCGTGAATTCTAATTTTCAATGCAATCAGAAAATGGCTCTTTTAAATTTTCTCCTCTTGTCACTGCCCTGCTTCCTTCTCTCCCACACAAAATTAAACCCTGTCATCTCTACAGCCTGAGGAAGGCAAAAGTATCTGTGATTTACTTAAATCTACTTGTGGCCACCTCTGGAGCCCTGAGCTCAAAAAGGACATGGACCTATTGGAGAGGGTCCACAGGAATACCACAAGGATGACCAGGGGGCATGGAGTACCTCTTCCTGTGAAGGCAGACTGAGCGAGTTTGGGCTGTTCATCCTGGAGCTGGCAGCAAAGCTGCTCTGTGCTGCCCAATGCTGGCCCAGTGAGCTAGAGAGACAGCTCTTCCCACAGCCACCTGTGCCCCATCTCCAGCTTTAGACGTCTAAAACACACTTGTAAAAACCCAGATCAAACTTGTTTAGGAATGAGTGTGTCCTGGGGGACATGAGTCTCTATGTCTTTGTGTCCCACTGCTAAAATGCAGATGTTCATTTCCTATTGGCTGACTTGCCCACATAGGGTAGGAACACTCTGGGATGGAGGCTGCTTCTGATCCATTTTGAGTTAATAACGTTTCTCTGAAATAAACTATTCCAGAGGTATGGAAACTTATCAATACTGGGGGAAATTCTCATGAAAAACAGGGATACCAAACCCCTTTTTCAGAGAGAGGTGAAGAGCCTATGGAGAAGGACCACCAGAGCACAACCTAGCAGGGCCTTCCAAGAACAGTTTCTGCCAAAAATTCGAGGCCGCTGCCTAAACCTTCAGGTACCCACATGACTTGCTAAGTGTTGCCTGGAGTGGCCTCTCCATTGAGAGCCCTAGCAACACTGGTACCTTCATTGTCTGCAGCCAACAGGGACCACACAACAGTTCTCATGTCCCTTCTCATGTTCCTCTGGAGGATTCTGCCTTCTTCTCTACCCTACTGCCTCCTCCCAGCCACCTCACTTATCTCCTCTGCATCACTGGAGAGCATCTCCAAGGAGCTTACCAGCACAGCAGCTTGGATCCATCATTCAGCCAGCACCCAAAGGAGAAATGTCTTACAGGAGTAGGTCTAGACAGCATGTGCAAGGAGGGTGTGATATATTCCAAACACATGCAATGCATCATGCTTCTATTACTGAAGGCAGAATAGTTTGAGTGGGAAAGGGATAACCTGGCAGTGTCCTTCTCAGCACGGGAAGAAGATCCTTTCCCTCATCACAGATGGGTCCTAGTCAACCTCTGTCTCCATAGATGTGGCACAACCTTGACAGAGATGCTTTCCACCACACAAGAGGAGTAAAGCTCCCTCCCTTTACCATCCTAGCAGTACCTGGGATACCCCAGGCCCAGGCTGCCAAGGTCAGTGGGTGAAGAGCTGGAGCTTTCAACTGAAGACAACATATGTAGACAGGTGTGATGCTGAGGAAGTGGGCTGCCACATGAGTATGAGCATCTTGCCAGTGGCACAGGGACCACTACCTGTTTGCAGCATCCTGTTTCTGTAAGTCAAAGAGCAAACTTCCACCATTCACCAGGATTGCAACTAAGCCAGAGACTGTTCTGAAGTAGGTTGGTGGTGATAGAATAGAAACAGTAATAATACCAGAAATGGTGTTTGGATAGAAAACATGAGTATGAGATGATCCCACAATCCTCACCACAAGAAGACACAGACATGACCTTTAAAATGCAAAGATGTAGAGCAGAAAAGACTTAAGACTGAGATGATGGGAAAACCCTTCATGCTGGAAATGCAGGCAAGAACTCATCTCACATTTAATGACTGCCACAGAGAACCTGTTTTCCCTCTTCCAGTCTCAGCCTTCCCATCTCTCCAATAGAGAAGCAAATTCACCTCTTCTTTGGTGAGCTACTGTAGGTCTGAGGGACTGAGGGTGCTGCAGCATGCTCACCAAAGTGACATTACACAGGCGTTTTCCAACCCATTGCACAGCAACAGACATGAACTGTCCAAACAGCCCTTCAGGCAGGCAGGCAGCATTGCACAGTTATTATGTGGAATGGACATTAGAATGAACACCCATGGGAGCTCACCACCAGGCAGGCAGCATGTCCCTGGGGTCCCTTGGGTCCCTGTGTCTGCAACATGGCTCCTCTGCAGGTCCTGACAAACTGCAAGGTCTGCACCACACAATTCTCCTGCTTTGAGGAAATTACTCAGCCAGGAGACCAAACCAGCCTGTGAACAGCTATTGCCACTCTCAGGAACCTGCTCGTGATGCTGGATCAGGAGCTTTGTGGTACAGAGCATGTGGCACTTATAGGGTGCCCACATTCAGGAGTGTAGTCAAAGGCAAGATCAGCCTTATTTTTGGAAGTGGTAAGTACTTTTTGGAAGTGGTAAGTATTTTTGAATCCTGCTGTTCTCAGCTGGGGTTGTAGCTACTTGACAATGAGTAGTCAGGGTAAGTAAGTTATTCTTTAGAAGGCTCAAAAGTGAATTATTTTAAACAAGTTTCTAAGCATTAGGAAACTAATGAGCAGCATTTATAGTATCATAAAATCATAGAACAGTTTTATTACCATAAAATCGTAGAAGGGACCTTGAAGACTATCCAGTTGCTAAAAGTCCCATCCACTACTAGGCTTCATCAAGTTTTAAATGCTATTCTTAATGGAAACAGCAGTTTTCAAATTGGATCTCATTTCAAATGAGATGCAAATTTGAGAGGAGGAGGGGAAACAACGAGAAATTATCTAAAAAATGTGCCACAGTCTACAGATCATGTGACATTCAAATAATGCTGGGAATAAAAGGAAGCTGCAGTTTTAAAAAGACCAGGTGCTTGTGCATACCTTTATCGGAGGCAAGACATGTAGCTGAAAACCAGGTCTCAGCTCAAATGGACCCATATGTGGAGGGGCTGGGGAGAATAATGGCAATGTGGAAATGGGGAGCACCATCACCCTATAGCAGCGGGGAGGGGGTAAACTCTGCTGCAGATGGTCCTGAGCACAGCCATAGTCACTGCAGGACCTGGAGAGCAGCCAGATGTTGAACGTCTTGGTGTTGCACATAGCAGATATGTAATAAATGTCCTTCCCTCCACTCATCAGGAGCTGGCAGAACATTTGAGCAGAGGACAAATTAACGTTTCTCAAAAAAAAGTCCATATAAGTAATTTTTCTTCCATAAAATGAACTTGTTGTGCAGCCAGCCAGCCACAGAAGAGCCCTAATGTACCTCTGCCACACTCAGGCACTGGTCCCCTGCTGTGGGATGAGCCATGGGCTTCCCTGATTCCAAACCGCAGCAAAAGAACAGAGGAAACGGTTTCAAAGCAACCTTCAGGTCCTCTACCTTTCTAAAAAAAATAATCAAAAGGCAGTCAAGAGTGCTTCCAAGTGTGCCTTTGTATACTACCATGTGTAAACGTGAATCCAATTAACTTCAAATTTAACTACTAATGAAATTATCTCATTTTGCTATCAGTTCAGCTCTCATCCTCAGCAATAATTAACCACTGGGGGTTGTCACTCCCAGATACATGACATGAGGACTTCCCCAAGCTCAGGTGCTTCAAACCCTTGCAGAATTCATTACTTTGACAGTGTGAAAACCCTTCACTTTCAATACCACAGGGCACCAAATTGGTTTTTTTCCCTTTATCTCGCTGATTGCTGGTAACGGTGTGAAAGAAATGAACCCACTGGAGAGGTAATTAATTACTGCAAAGGATGTATTAGAAAATGCAGGGGGTTCAGGTGGTGGCAATGCCTTACAGAGCCCCTTGGCCACAGCTACAGAACAATGTTTGCCTATCGCAGGGTCACCAATTCTCTTCCCAGAGACACGGGATAATCTGCCCCAGGGAGTCTGAGCCTTGTCCCTCCACCCCACAGATGTGAAATTGCCATTGGCTCATGGTCAACCATTTAGGCAGAGTTGAGTTAAAGGTTATCCCACCTTTCCAGAGGCAGCAGGTCACCACCAACAGGTCAGCAGTGCTGGGAATGCCAAGCTGCTGCTGCTAGCACAACCCTGAGCTGACTCACACAGAGACACCACCAAGCAGAATGGCCAACACAGTGATATGTGCCCACACCATGCCCAGCACCAGGTGCTGCATCAGCATCTCCCCAGGGTCCATCTCTTGCACTGGCACCCCTGCCCAAGGCAGCACCCTCCCAGACCTGCCTACTTGTATAGAGCAGAAACCCCCTCATGCCAGGCAAGGGCTGCTCACCCCCCTCACACCAGAAAATACTTTTTAAAAGGCAGGTTTATGCTAAGTGGAGATAAAGAGGTGCTGCTGCACCAGCTCACTGTGACCTGCCCACAGGAAGGAGATGAAGCGCATCCTTCCAGCACTCTTCCATTCATCTCGGGGGTTGGCAGCCTCACACACTGGGAACGCCAGTCACACTGGCAGTGGCTGGGACACTGCATATCAACAATAGCATAATGCACCAGCAGAACAGGCAAATCTGGTCCAAAAGGCATCTGAGCTGGATGGATTTGACTTGGCTGTCAGCTCCCTTCAAAATAGCCTCATGTGGACACCAAAGCCTCACAGCCGGACAAGAGAAGATCAGCACCTGACATGAGGTCCAGTTCCTGGACCTGACACGTGGCAGTGCCTTCCTCAAAAACCTGTGGGTGTCAGCTACAGAGAAAGGAAAGTGGATTAGTGCTGCTCAACTGCCAGGACTCTTGAGACCACCTCACTGCCTGCAGGACTTGGGTAGCTTCTGCACTGCACCGGACACAAGCTCCCCAGGCAGAGAGGGAAAGGTGCCTTACACCATGGCCTAATACTGTGGAAAACTAAAGAAGTGATAGTGAAAGATGGTGTTTTAGGAGTCACTTCAAACTTGTTACCAGAACTGAGCTCTGTTTTGAACAATCGAACTTCTGCCAAGAACAGCTCTTCCTTTGCTCAGTGAAGATTATAATAATACTAACCCAGCTGTTATAATTACAGAGAGTCACAGAATGGTTTGGCTTAGAAGAGATCTTAAAATTAATCTGATTCCACCTCCCTGCCTTGGGCAGGCACACTTCTCACCAGATGAAGTTGCTCCAAGCCCTAGCCAATCTGTCCTTGAACACCTACAGGGACAGGAGAAGTCTTTAGCCCAAAGAAAATGTTTTATTCAAATACACAGCCCAGTGAGTAGGAAAAGGACCTTAGAAGTTCCATCACTGGCACAGGTGGCCCAGAGAGGTGGTGGAGGCCCCATTCCTGGAGATATTCAAGGCCAGACTTGATGAAGCTCTGAGCTAGATGGCTTTCCAACTCAACACATGATTATGATTCTATCATCAGCAACTAATCCTCACCAGGGTCACAGCTAGGGTCTGCCTAGGGCAGTGGGGAGCTCCAGACCAGACACTGTCATGTCTTAAGAAAATAACTTTTTTTTTTCACACACAAAACAAAGCTCTGAACTCAGCATCCCAGCAGCACTGCTTCCACTTCAGGCTCGCAGCTGCTGCTCTCCAGCCAGAAGGTGTCTCAGGTGCTGCAATTCCTTGAGATAACGTCTTACCTCATCATTGCAGGAAAGGAGATCCTGCCAACACAGAAAGCATCAAAACACCCTTGTTAATGGATAACTCCCCTCCCATGCTCATCCACTTTCTATTTGTGGCCATCAGAGTGAGCACGGCATGCTCACAGCCATGAGTTACCTCTCCTGCACCTAATTAGAGGCAGATAAAATAGTGGTAACACACAGATCACCTGTAATGATTTTGCTGACTCGATTATTCTTCTGACAATTAGCTGTGGCTGCCACAGCCTCACAGGATTGTCAAAGCCTGCTTCCTACAAGGCAGGTAATGTCACAGGTGTGACCACGAAATCAATAATGAGGCACAGCTCTTGCAGAGGTCATCCAGGCCAGAGTGAACAGCCCTTAAATTAAACATTGATAAGCAGAACACAATTATCCATCATGTTTAAGTGCCTGGGTGAAATTAGCAGCTGGGAAGGGGGAGCATGGTTGAAGGAAAGACTGAGGGGAGGGGGGAGTTACACTGAAATGCACTGTGTCCACCATGACCAGCACCAGCAGAGCTGGTGGCACTGGCACCACAACCTGCCATCAAAGTCATAAAAACCAGATTAAGCAGAATGTGCCAGAGTGGGGGCTGCAGATGGGAGTCTGCTTGTCTCCTCACCTGCAAGATGGTGGTGGGCACTGACAGAGCCCAGGGTGGCCCTGCTCAGCAGGTAGCTTTCCTTCTCTTCCTACTGATGCTTTTAAAATGTTCTTTAAATAAAAGGTAAGACAAGGAAAAGAGAAAGGAAGGAAGAATAGCACTTTCCTGTAAAGCAAAAACACAGGGGAGACTTACAGAAAACTACTCCAGTCTTTTTTCTCTGCCACTTCTAAACAAGAGTAATGGAGCTGCACAGTACTCTACCCTCGGCCCTGAAGGCTGCAGGGAAGTCTACCTGAAAAGAGCCTTTAAGACAGATGGAGAAAGACTCTTTGCAGGAGTGTGTAGCAACAGGATGAGGGGGCACAAATTTAACTAGAAAGAGGGAAGACTTACGAAATCTCAGGAAAAAAATCTTTGTTGTGTGGATAGTGAGCCCCTAG
Organism: Turnix velox; assembly: GCA_013400935.1. Lineage (NCBI taxonomy): Eukaryota > Metazoa > Chordata > Aves > Charadriiformes > Turnicidae > Turnix > Turnix velox. The sequence continues at coordinate 223,035 of VZTY01023686.1, read as the reverse complement.
ACCAGGCTTCCCAGAGAAGCTGTGGCTGCCACATCCCTGGAGGCTGGATGGGGTTTGGAGCAATCTGGTCTGGTGGGAGGTGTCCCTGTCTGGGTTAGGGGGTGGAACTGAATGATCTTTATGGTCTGTTCCAACCACAGGGCTCTGCCACAGCCAAGGGAGCTGGTCACTCCAAGTCCTCCTGAGGACTACAAAAAGGGCTACATGGGCACAAGGGCCAACAGCCCAAGTTTGGCTAAGCCTCCATAGTCCAGATTTTAGTCTACCTAAGTGGAGGAGAAGCATCTTCCCACACCTGGAATCTGGGAACAGGGGAAAGAGTTCCTCCTGGCCCCCACAGAATGAGGTGGGCAAAATACCATCACAAAAATGAGAACATGCTTAAAGCTGGAATTCCTAGATATATTCATATAGGTTTGGGATCTGATCACTCCTTCTTTTCAAACAGAGATAAAACTTAAAGATAAGAATTGGCACTCCCCTGTTTCAAGTGACAGCAAGGAATGGACAGAGACTTTGCTGAAAACATAGAGTCACAGAATTGTGGAGTGTGCTGAGTTGGAAGAGACCTTCACAGGTCATCCAGTCCGCCTCTTGCAGTAACCAGGGACATCTTGCATTAGATCAGGGTTGGTCAGAGCCTCATCAAGCCTGGTCTTGCATGTCTTCAGGGATGGGGCCTCCACCACCTCCCTGAACAACATGTTCCAGTGTCTCACCACTCTTGCTGTAAAAACTTCTTCCTCGCGGCTAATCTAAAAGTTCCCTGCTCTAGTTTAAAACCATTGCCCCTTATCCTATTGCAATGAGCCCTTGCTAATAGCCCAGACTGGCCCCTTCACTGACAGGCACATTTCCCCATACGCATTTCCGTGGCTCATGAAGCAAAAGTGAAGCAGCAAAACTATGAACAAATAGCACCTGGACGTTGATGAAGCAGGGTGAGGGAAACCAAGAGACACATTCCCTGGTCTGCCAAAGAAATCTAACCGTTGATGAAGCAGGGTGAGGGAAACCAAGAGACACATTCCCTGGTCTGCCAAAGAAATCTAACCATGGAATGAAGGTGTATGGGTGAGCTCAGAAAAGGGACACAGACAGACTTTGGATCTGCTGCTGAGACTGATGCCAATTACAATGAACCACAGCTATGGCTTCTTCAGAAAGGATTCTCTGCACATCCCACACTCTGCTCAGCAATCTGCACTAGCATAAAAATGACATCAAGGGTGGCAAAAAAACCCCATGTGTCTACTTATCTGAGAGACCAGTTAGACTCCTCCTGTCAACCAGACGTGTTGAATGAGGAGAGAAAAGAAATTTCACTTAAAAACAACAGGCTCACTGCAGTGGCACATCTTAGCTAGGCAAATGTTATTTTTCAGGCAAGTGCAGTTCATCACAGTGCATTTTACAAGCAACATTAAACTTTACGTTGAAACATAAACAATAAAACCAACTCAAAATAGTTCAGAACTTAAATAAACACCTCAGAAAATTAAAACAAAAGCAAAAAAAAAAAATCCCCCCAAAAACCACCTTTTTCTGGTCAAATGTAGAAAGTGTCATTCCTGTTGTTCTGCTCCTGCATCTCAGGTCCAAGTAGCCCCTGCCACCAGAACCTCTCAGGACTGCCACCAAATTAAAGACAGAGCTTTTTCCATCCCATTATTTCTAAAATGCACTCCAGCCAGCAAACGACATGCAATGAATGAAACAATGAGAAGACTTAAACCATGCAAAGAAAACAGCTTTCTGACAAATAAAGCTATGGAAATTTTAGGCTCCATTTACTTCTCAATCTAATTTTGCCCTCCAATGCACATAATGTCTGAAATGGGATCTCGTGTGGTTTGATCAGTGCTCTTAATGCATGCAGAAGCAACACATCCCCTTTATTGTTATTTCCTTTCTGATGCACAGCAATACTTCCAATGAGAGTAGCCCAGCAGGCTCCACGAGACACTCCACAGTCATCATGTGCTGCTGGAAAGGTGCACATTGACCACGAGCAGTGGTAGGGGGAAAAGTTTGCAGTTGATGGAATTCCTGACAAGGAAAAGCATCCTGCTTGGTGCACTACAAAAAATCATCACATCACCAGTGTTATCACAAGGTGTTTAAACAAAATATTTTTTTCCTTTCATTTCTTTCCAATTGTTTGAATTTTTGGAGGCACTCAGAAGCTACTTCTTTAGCTTCTCTTTGCAACCAAGGGACCTGGAAAGCTCATATGGGTTGTGAAGAACTACAAACTCAAAGAACACTATGACAGGACTCCAGACACTGCGGAACAACAGGAAACACAACTATTCACCAACAGGGTAAGAATAAAAGCATCAGCAACATTTTATTAAGGAGCCATGGATGTTCCTGGAACCTGTGCATGGAGAGCAGTGGTTAGCTCCAATTTCTCCCTTCTCCAGAAATGAAAATTCAGCAGCTCTTCAATTCCATGCTGCATCTTCACGCCTCTTCAAAAATATTTAGCATTTAATAGAAGGGATATTAACTCAAGACCAGCACTGAGGAGGGTGGGGGGTTCCCATATGCCCTCTGTTCTCCACTTCCCTCCTGGGGTCCAAAACCTTTGCCCCATCCATACTGAGGACAAGAAGATGCTCAGAAGGGAGAACATCCTTCATTTGGGCTGAGCCCTGCAAGATTTACTCAGTATTCCCTTCAGCACCTTCCCCAGTGACACAACACAGTCTGAGGACAGGGGCAGTGATTTTGCTGGCCACCACTTCTTGCTGTCACCTGGTGCCACTGACATTTCCACTACCAACGAGACAACAGGCTGTTACACAGGTTTGACAGCCCTGTGTACAAAACGTCTGGATGGATATGGGCATCACAGCATCTCCAGTGAGGAGCAGCAGTCTAGGCAGTCCACATCCTCCTCCCATCCCAGCAGCCCAGGACACATTGTCCATAGGTTCAAGGATGACACCTGGGGGCTTGGAGAGGTTCCAGAAGCCGAGCAAGCTCAGGCTGGGGTGCTCCTGGGCTCCACATATCCATGACCAGCCAGGTTGGGGTGCTGGGGAAGAGTCTTAGTGGTCCCATGGGAGGTGGGTGCAGGAGAGTCAGCAAAAGGCTTGGCAACAGTTGAAGGTGGAAGATGGAAGCATATTGGCAATCAGTTGTTCAGCTTGTGAGATAAACACAGGCGGGAAAAACAAACAAAACAGCAGCTTCCACTAGTCTGTTTCATGGAGACATTAAACCCACAGTGAAATTTTCCATCTCACAAGAATTAGTATTTATGATCAGCATCTGGAATTAATCTGAGATAGAGATGTTTCCAATCTAAGGATCATTTCTAATATCATCAGCAGTTTTCTGCTCCTCACAGGGAAAATATTTACACTCTGGATTTTAACATCCTAATTAGAGAACAACAAAGTCCAGATCAACAACTTGAGTGTGATTTTTTCCTGGTACATCTATGATGCTATTTTTATCTTGAAAAAAGATGAAAAGCAGAAATTGGTCATTTCACCTGGATGCTACAGGATAGAAAAGGTGAAGATATGGAAATGCTAAAGATACTTGAGTTTCAATATTTCTGTGCTGAAGTATTTTTGTCAACAAGGAAATATTTTATTCTCTTTGGTGGCAAGAACCTTTGGTGGCAAATACCTCATTTGACATCACTTTAAAGCAAAATTCCATTTTTCATCTGCTCCATGAAGCAGCAGGACTGTCTTCCTATTTCCAAGTCTGATCTCGTTCCTATGTGTCCAGTTAGGGGGCATCTAGGAGAACACCACCCACAAAGGGATTTAACGTGTGGCTCAGCTCATGCACCAGGTCATTCAGAAACCAACATACATATGTATTATTTCATGGGAAGTGTCAGAAACCCTCTTGGCGGCTTCCCCCACCCAAACCCAGCATTGTTCCTCACCCTGACACAGCCATTTTTGCTGGCACTGGTTCATTTCAAGCCCATGGTCTGGACTCATCTGAGCTGCTGCACCAGCAATTAGCCAGCTCTGCCTGGACCCCATTACCAGTCTGTCACACTTCCCTGGCACTCAGGGACAGAAGAGATTAGCCAAACGATCACAGTATCAGCTGTAAGAGGCAGCACCACATTACTCCTGCCTGCAGGAACCATAGATGCCCCAGCTCTTTACATTAGAATCACTAAAACACAATCTAAAAAGGCAATTAGGATTTCCCTGCCTATGGCAGGGGGGTTGGAACTCGATGATCTTTGAGGTCCCTTCCAACCCAAACTATTCTATGATTCTATGTAGACATTAACCAACACCATTTTTTGAGGGCTTCTGCACACAAAAAGCAGAGGATGAGATTTTTCTCCCAAGCCACAGTGGAAGATTCCCCTTTTGCTGCCTTCAGGAGAGACCAGAGCATCCTTACCAGCACAGAACAGGCACTTGAGATTTCTGCAGTGGTACCCAGGGTGAGTTGTGTGTCATCTTCACTCACCTCAAGTGCCTGCCTGGTGCTGGTGGGACGCTCTGGGCTTGCCCACCCCTTGCCCATCACCTTCATACTGGGAGCTCCCAGTGTAAATCCCTCCCTGCCCACTCCTCCAAGGATTGCAGCTGAGGACAAGAAGCGAGGAGGAAAAAGGAAGAATCTAAGTAGGGACAGAGGAGGTCCCCAGCCCACAGTGCCCATCATGGCATCAGGATTTATAACTGTACTAAATGGCATGACAGTCAGCCACGATAAATCAGCTCCCTTACTTCCCAAATCACAGACAATAAAAGCTTTGGCACTGAAAGTCATTCATCATCATACAGACTTGAGACATTCCAGCCGTCAATCACTCACATCTTTAATAAGCTGGAGAGGAGTGTTGGAGTTTTAGTGGTGGGGGGAAGAAGAGGGAGAAAAGAAAGAGAAAAATAATTAAAAGGAAATATGAAAAGGAATAATTACAAAGGTTAGAAAAAGATGTTCCCTCAGGACAGTGCTGTTGACAATAGGGGCAGAGCTGCTCTGGTCTCTGCAGTGGGGATGCTCAGCAAAGACGGGGTCATCCCTGGTATCCCAAGGGGAAAGAGAGTCCAAACCACATCCAAGAGAGGGGGCACCAAATGCCATGATGCCTCCCCACTCTGTCTCTGCCAGATGCCACTTATACGTCCCCATCACCTGTGATGCCCTGGTGCTGACAAGGACCTGGGCCCAAGGGCCAAACCCAGGGACAGGCACTGCCACCCACCACAGGCTGCCATGATGGGCCAGAGCTGCCAGGGAGGCTGAGTCCATCCCCAGAAGCTGCAGGCAAAGGGAGATGAGACCTAGGGGAAGAGCCAGAGTGGATGGTGGACCAGAGCTAAAAGGCAGCAGAGGACACCCCAGAGGGCTCACAGGCCATCTCCTGCTCCTAAGTCACAGTATCACTGGTCCTTGAGGGACTCCACTAGACACAACCTGTATGCCTCCTCTTTTCAGGGATACTGCTGATGCACAAACCTTTTTTTTCAGGAGTTAATGCTCAGAAAAGGTACCATGTCATCATGGGGCTGAGCTCAAGAAATTCAGATTGTTGCAAAGAATGTACAATGGAAGGGAGGAAAACTCCAGTGGGACCTTGGTACCACTCTTATGTCCTTGCTGAATTCACTTTTCAGCCACATTGATGTGAAAATCCCAAGACGGGTTTCAAATCCATGGCAGCACAGGCAGCCATCCCTGCCCCTTCTGATTCTCATGGGGTTTCCACATGCCACATTCCTTTCTGTTGGTAGAAGTGCTAGTCTCATCAAGAGGCAAGTCAAGTCCATCAGTCCATATTTTGAAGAAATGCCAGTGATGTTTTCCCTTTTCCACTGCATTTTATTTTTGTGTTTTCTTTTTCTTTCATTACAGTTGAAAATTTTCATGAGAATTAACATCAAAACATGAACTTTGGGTATTTTATCTTGATGGAATATAAAGGCAAAACCAAACAACAGTACACTACAAAAAGGTCCAAATGGGTTTTTTAAATCTCTGTTCATAGATAACATAACATTTTCCCAGGTCAGAACTGCAGGGAGAATGCTTTCAAAGAAGGAAAACAAGAGCTCTCCTTCTTACTCTGTGACAAATATTCCCCTTCTACCAAACTGCTGCAACACCATTAAAACACCTGGATCCTTTGACCTTCTCTGCTCTGGCTCTTCCAACAGTGGGCACTTTCAGCAGACCCTGACTGGGAACAAGTGGGAGCTGTTGGTGGCAGCAAGAGATCTCACCCAGTCTCAGCTCTATGTTGATGCCACCTCTGCTGGCCTCCTGGAGACCACGGCACAAAGTCAGTGAGACCATCCCTTCTCACCAGGTTTTGTGCCCATCCTGTTGGAACACCTTACACTCTGCAGCTCTATTTTCCTGAGTCTTCCCATGTGGTTTTTTTTTAAAACAACATACTGTATTTTTACGTGATGACTATGCAAGCTGATGACAGATACTCTCCTGATACACTTGCCATCACCCACAAAGCTCTCAAATCGTCTCTGTTCAACCATCTCTGTACTTCCCAAATTTCTGGTCTAACAACTCATTGTCCCTCATGTAAGTACAGAAAATCCCCCAAATGGTCAAGTATCAGATGACAACCTACTCATATTTGGTCAACTAAGATCAAATCATCAGGGATATCATCAGAGGTGTAAGGAGTCTGGAGGTACGTTCAGTCATTATAATCTAAAAAGCAGCCTTGTTCCTGAAATGTCATCTATAGCCTGATTTGGACTACCATTCGACTGCATTTTTGTGCCATGCACAAGCACAGATGTCACTTTGTCCCTCTCCCCACCTGGAAATGTCATTTTGGAGGCCTGCACAAACATTCTCAGATGTTTCAGTAGTTCTTCAAGCCAAAAAAAGCAATTTAAGAAGCATTTATGTTAACTGCAGTGTTTTGCTTTCTTTTTTTTTTTTTCTTTTCATTATTATTGTAGTTCCCAATCTAGAGATCTATGACAAATTTACAGCATTTCTCTGGCATCAAGGAACACCATCTGTGGCGCCAATGCCCTGCCATGGCAGTGGCACTGAATGGGTTAGTGTCCCCAGGACCTGATCAGTAGTGGTGGTGCCACAGCTGGAGCCAGATGGGCATTTACCACCTGTTGGTGCAAAGCCAGTTGGACACTCATCCTTGGTCAGGGGTATTTGGAGCAAGGTGGGCGTGGAAGAGGCTACTCAGGGTATCTACAGCCCCGCAATCAGGACAGGTGTAGGCTCAGTGGAACACTCTTGTCTTAATCCTCCTACCATGGCCTTTCTGATTAAAACTCTATTTGTTATCCGTACCACGGCAGCACTGGGGGCAGGGGGAAAACAGATTTAATTAATTAGAGATTGCAAAATCCTTAAGTGAAAGATGATATGTAAATGCAAATCATTATTATACATGCTTTGCACCAAAACATGTTTACCATAGTTAGATTCAACATTTAAATCCGCAGCCAAACTCCCAGCAGATCCAAGCTGTGCATCATCAAAAGAGGCAGTTAATAGCCTGGGTCTTGGTGGGGTAAAAGTGCCCTCATTCGTTTCCTCAAACACTGTTGTTCTTTTTTCCACAGCAAGATAAGAATTCATAAAAATGGAAAGAACTTAACAGCATTTCAGTGAGACTCTGTCTTGTCATTAAAAATTACACTCTTGTTTTCCATATTGGCTGCCTTTTCACAGGACCTACTGGGAGTGACAGATTATTGGAAAACACATATGCACTTTTATCTATTAAATGTACGGACGAAGCTGTAAATGCAATGTTGTGCTGCACTAGAAAACACCCATCAATACTGACCTGCACTTCAGAACAGTCCCACAGAAAGTAAAGTATGATTTGGAGATAATGTTTAAACACTGAACAACATTGTGCTATTACCACCGTCCAACCCAAAAAAAAAGAAAAAAAAAGTTTTTCCAGAAGAAGAGAGAATTTCAAGAAAACTAAACCTGTTTTTCACTTTCTTCCAAGCTGTGCTGATTCTAGGGGAGAATGGGAGAAAGCAAGGAAAAAAGAGAGAAGCAACTGTAAAAATGTTTTAGTGCTCTTTCTTTGGACAGTGGGAAGGGGATACAGAAATTGCCTTAAATTCCTTTTGAAGCTACTTTTAATTTTAAAACTGCAATTTTTTCTTTCTAATTCGAAATAAAAGTATTTGGAATCCTTTCATTCAACTGTAAAAGTTAGCAATATCTTAGCTCTCCTCTTCCTCTCTGCAGAAGGGTGGCTCATCCCATCTGTGCAGGTCCAACTTTATCTCAGCAGTCACAAGAAAGAAACCAGCACCCTAGCCCCAGATTTCCCTAACTTCATAGCAAAAAATTAATGGGATAAGTCATCTTCTGCAGGTGCTTTCTCTGCCACATCTGGAGATCTTCCTACAGGGCTGACCCCAGCCACTGACCCTGTCAATGGTGAAATACCAGTGGAAGGAGTTCCTCTGTTGGGTCACTCTCAGAAGGTAAAGTATCAAACTAATTTAAAATGTTTCCTAATGAAACCAGGATCCATCAGTGTGGTCAGCAAGACCTGAGGCTAGACCTAAATTCATAATCACAACTAAAAGCACAACTGCAGAAACAACTCCATACAAAGTTTTGGGTTGATTTTTCTTCTTTACCATAGCAATACACAAACTGAAATACAAGTCCTCTTTCCCTCCCAGGAATCACTAACAGCAACTTGACAACACATTTCCCAGCATTAGCAAAGGGATTTTCACATCTTACATTAAGCAAATATTGACCTTATACCACACTTTTTTATCTCAAAAATAACAGCTCTCTTCCCTGTCTTACATGTCTGCAAAAAAAAAAAAAGTGGAAATGCCTGCTTCAGAGGCACGTATTGGGAGCTTTAATTTTACTTCAAAGCTTCTCTTTACTGTTTCCAATTAACAAAAATAATACTTAGATGTCTCAACTCATCATCCAAAATGGGTTATTAATGGCTTATTGAATAAGAGCCTGTGGCACTCTCTTGGCACCTTTCAGCACTCTGGAGACAATGAAGTGCACCATTAATAGTTAAACTTCTGCCTTCAGCCTGGCAATAGCAAAGAGGAGGAAATCTTGGAAATATGGAGTGACTTGTTTCTGATCTGCATCCTACATGTCACACATTTTCTTATTAAAAATCACAAGGTTGTTTCAGAATACATTGAGCTAAATATTATCGTGCTTAATGCTGGCAGGAGATTGCCATAGGATTTCAGAGGTGCAGCTCTTCCTCTTTGCAGTTGAAGGTATCAGAATTCATTCTAGCTGAAAAAACTGAACTGCATTGAACCATTATTTGACAAGGACCCTGGTCCAGCTGCCTTGTTCCCTTGTTACCATGCCCAGGCTCAGAAGTGACCATGCAACACAACATGGCAGAACTGTAGCTTATAGGACTGCACTCACAGTACAATCAGATGAATGAAGTGGAATGAAGCATCAGGCAACAGATTTTTGTGGACTGTAAAGGAGGCCAGCTGAGGGACTCTACATTATACCAGAATAGGAGCAGGGAATGGCCTATGTTTTGGCATGCATTTATTGCATTCTAGTGTTTTCATTTCCTAACTGAAAATTCAACACAATGCAGAATGTTAAGTCTATTCCTGTTGCCTTCATCAGCCACAGACCAGTGCCACCTGGCCAAATATACCACAACTAAGGTGCTGGATGCATCCACACTAAAGAGAAGGTCAAGCTGGTCTTCACAGGAGTAGAGGAGTCCATTCAGCCAGATGTATCAACCCTGCTCACTCCATGTTCAGTTCAGTCTGAATTCAGGGATGAGTTCAATCTGGTGGCCCAGTCCACCAGCAAACACTCTGAGCTGAGTGCCACTGAGAATGTCTCTGCTTCCTCACCCCTGCAGCAGATGAACAGAGTCTGCTCCTGCTTTTGTAATACTGCTTCTCCCCTCTCTGATATACATACAAACTGTGAAGGAAAGCCAATGCATTTAGCTCTATCGGACCATTGTCTTCAAGGCTGACACCACAAGTGAGCATACAAGGAAACACTTCTTCCATGGTGTGCTTACAAGGCTCAGTGATGAGGATCAGGAATGACCTGTCCATACATGGCAGAGGGTCATCTGTCCCTGCATGAGTCTGTAAGCTATAGAATGTCCTGCAGCCACGGCAGTACTGCTGCCTTTGGACTTGTCAGGACAGTTCATCAAAGAGGACCCATCAGTGACCAAGAAGAGCAGGTTAGGAAAGGGTGATGAAGATTGAAGTTGGGCACGATCAGTCTCTTCTCTCACGGCTATGGGACAAGAGGAAATGGCCTGAAGTTGCTCCAGGTGAGATTTAGCACTGATACTAGGAAAAATTTCTTCACACAAAGGCCTGTCAAGCATTAGATGAGGTGGAGTCATCATCCATGGAGGTACATATGATGCTGAGGGACATGGGTTAGTGGTGGACTTGGCAGTGCTGAGTTAGTGGTCAGACCTGATGAGCTTAAATGTCTGTTCCAACCAAAATGATTCTACAATTCTATGATTCGAAGACCAGGCTCCCCCATTCCAACATCTGCTGAAGGAACAAAACTGAAGCTTGCCACCAATGCTGTGCTCTGTGTTCCACCTTTCAACAGCATGACACACAGCTGGTGTCAGACCACTGTGCAGTGGAAGGATCTCCCTGGCTTAAGAGCGGTCAACAGTTGCCACTGGCCCCACTAATGTAATCTGACTCTCCAGCATATGCACTCCCAGTCTACCCCTGTCACTGCACCAAGATGTCAGCTCAGCTCTATCCTCTCAAAACCATATTGACCATGCTGAAATCAGCAAGTCAGAGCAGGAAAAATGCATCTACAGGTAACTAGTAACAATCACTGGCTGGTTAGAAACTGCTGACTATGGCAGTAATGAGCTGAGCACGTGTCATTGGCTTATAAATGCAGGGAGCACTCATGGACTGTGGTTGCGGCAGCAAGGGAAGGGGTTTTTTTAAACTTAATATTTAATGTGGCATAAAAATGACAGAGAGAAATCAAGTGGTCCTCTGCTTGGAGGTTTGGCTGGTGGGCCAGTGGAGCTGGCAGACAAAGCAGTACTGAGAACTGGTGCTAGATTTTTTCTCAGACATATCCTCGTAGCATGTGCTGGCATGAATGCCAATGTTTGACCAATTCCTTCATCTCCAAAAAGGATCCTAGATGTTTTAATCTAGCAGCTTGTTAACAATACAGAAATCTTACATTTTCTACCAGCAAATCACAAAGGATCTTTTGCAACTCTCAACACCACTTTGATGACCACACCACATCCTGGTACCAAGAACAACAAAATACTGTACTCACAATTCACTTAGGGACTCCCTTCACGGCTTTATTTCCATTAAATTATAGTACAATCAGTCTTAGACTTGAAACTGACAAAATAACTAGGCTTGGTTCTCTTAGCAAATGGCAGCCCAGAAAGCCTCTCACCTTTCTCATAAAAACTGATTAAGCAGGAACAGCAGATTTCACCTATCAAAAGGACATTAATGCTCTTAGTTAAAATGCTGTATGTCATATTTAATTTTCTTCACACAAAGAAATGAGGCTTTTCAGCCCTAGACCCACTAGTTGCCCTGCTCTTTGTAGAAGCTTCAAGCAACCACACATCCAGAGCTCAGCTTCACACCCACCAGAAATGTTCCCGGTATACAAAACATGCCCTGCCAACAGAATCCTCTAGGTGCCCCAACTCACTTGGCAGTTATAAGCAAATCTTAGTTTCACTATAATGAATCTGTTCCAAAAGTGTCTGTAACCTGGAAATGTCAGTTGAGAACTGAGGTTCACCTCTCAAGCCATTAATACCACTAGAAACAGACTGGACATTTTGTGGAGCTTTATTCAGCCACCCCTTACTGCTACAGTTAAAAAACACACTAGCATGATTGAACCAAGTTGTCCCCCAAACCTTTCAGTTTCCTGCCTGGTGACAGGATAGCCTGTCTGGAACAAGGAAAAGTGTAAACATGTAAAAAATGGAGAAGAAATTAAAACCAACCCATCTTTCTGAATCTCAAGAAAAGAGTAGCTCAGGCTGTGCATTCCTCCTGCAAAAAAAAGCAGATTGCAGGAGAAATGCCACCACAGATTTGTGACATTTGGCATCTTGCCTGACAGACAAGAAGACAAGGCCCACGATCTAGCTCCATTAGAAATACTCTCATGGGTCAATTTCTAAACACCAAAGCCAACTTACACCAAGCCAGGCATTTCCTGCCTTATCTACCACCTATACTCAATCACCTACCCCAGCTCCAGCTTCAGAACACTAAACCACTGAATTTTACCATAGCTTGGGTCAGACTACAGACAACAAAAACGTTCTCAGAAGGCAGAGCACATGATGTCTTAGCAAACATTTGATGGACCTAGCACCCACTACCACCATTGTGCACCATCTGCAGATCAAAGTAGAAATAATGCAGCTTTTGCTTACAAGTAGAAAAGGAACAATAAATGGGTGTCCTCTTCCAAATGCCCTGTCCCACCAAGGAAATGGGGTGGGAAAACAGGAGAAAATGAGTTTATTATTGGGAGAAGATGGAGAAGTGTTTACAGAGCTGTGGTAAGAAATGCATTGCTAAAGTACACCACAGCTTAAGTGCCTTGCACATTACAAATTATAGTTTGGTGCTCAAATCTTTCTGTACCAGCCACTAGGCATGTTCCCTCAGCTCTGAAGGAAAGACCTGGGCAGAGAGAATAGCTCATTTTATGAATGTAGGTGTTAAACTCTACAGTAACATGAAAAAGATACAAATATCTCCTGCCTTACAGAACCTGTTCTGTGATAGCTCTCACCCTGTCACGTTTAAAGCCAACAGCAGTATTTTTTCTCAGCTTGCTACTCATAAAGCCCCATGTTACTGATGAGAACTAGTAAATTTAACATTGGGAACTTCTGTGACAGTCACAGGGAGAGTCCACACCAAATCTATAACAAGTTCTGCATCATGTCTCCAGACAATTCTGCTCTAATAAACGCTATCAGCTCACAAAACCCGTAGGAAGAAGCAACCCAAAAAGTGCTTTAAAAAGCATAAAAGAAGAGGGGCTGTTAAACTATCGACTCAACACAAGTTTTGGCTGAGCTTGACTTTGACTAAGTGCAGATCTTGTGCAGAGCTCACATGCTGCTAATAGGCTTGTCAATATGGCTCAGCCTGGGACAAGCAAGAGACAATCAAGAGGTGAGTATTAGACATTAGGAAAAGGTTCATCACCATGAGGGTGGTGAGGCACCGGAACAGGTTGCCCAGAGAGGTGGTGGAGGACCCTCCTGGAAGACCAGCAAGACCAGGCTTGATGAGGATCCAAGCAACCTGATCTAGTGCAGGATGTCCCTGCACACTGCAAGGCAGTTGGACTAGATGACTCCCTTGGAGGAGGCGTCTTCCAACAGTATGATTCTATGAATGAAGGGGAAGAAGACACATATGATGGGCCATGGAAGCCTGGATCCTTTGTAGTGACGAGCACTTCAGGCTTAAATAAACAGGCACAGTAATAGTTTCGGAATAATCTGACTTATGAGACACACCCTTTAAACCTCCTCAGGCTGTGCACATGGCTTTATGGCCCCAACATGATGGTTCATTGTCCTGGTTTGAGAGGGGGCCATCTGTCATTTTAGGGGAGCCTTTTGGGCCTAAACCAGGACATTCATGCTCCTTCTTTAGTATCCCTTTGAGATTCCTTCTACTCTATGATCTATCACCCTATCTGTTGTAAGCCACACTTGGCCAAAAGTCCCTCTTTTTGAATACTCCTAAACTTTTGCCAATAGTAGCCAAATATTCACGCCACATTGGGTTAAAACAATCTTGTAACAACATTCATTTCCAAAACCACTGTCCTAGCAGATGAGATTGTTCTATTTCCAAGATACCACAGTTCTGCACTAAAAACAGCATTACCTTCCCTTTTTAGTAAAAAAATAAGTAGGAATATCCAATCTTGGTCAAATTGGAGAAAATTCATTAACTAAATCTCAACAGGTTAGACACAAGGACAGAAGTAGCACACAGCTGTAACACATATAGGAAACACAGAGCCTTACATTTTAAAATTGCCTTTGTCTGGTTTTCACAATTCCTTTGGAACACAATTGCATCATTTTTTTACCATATGGGCAATGATTATGTGGCCATTTCCAAAACTAGGTGCCCAAAGCATTTTTCAAATCCTTGCACTGTGCTGGCTGAATAAATGCAGATTATGCTGCACTTCCTTGATTAAAGAACCCTTGGTTTCCTTTTAAATGCTCAGCCTCAGTGAACAATTACAGTTCCAAGAATGCTGCAAAACATGTGCACTTGGAGGAATGAAAAGCATCCAGAACTCAAACCAGTTGGAGCTGTTATAAAAACCACATCCAACCCAATGTGCTAGGCACCTTTGTGAAAAATGAGCGATGTGGGCCAAATGCAGAGGTGAGGGCTCTGCTTTTCTGCACTATGCTGGTGCACAGGATGCAGGTTTGGGATGGAGGCCTGCATCCCTTCATGGGTCAGAAGATGGATACTTTATCCATTGATGCCTGGATGTCTCCCAGTCACACAGCTGACTTGCAGTGGAGCTGTGGTGTGAAACCACACTGAAAAAGAGACTTTTTGAGCTGATGACTCCACATCTGACACAACTCCTCCACAACAGCATCACCCTGCAACATGCACACACTCCCCTCCTACTTCATAGCACTACATCAGCACTTATGGATGACTGGAGATGGCTTACCTGTGACAATCGGATATGACTGTGGCCCAGGAACACTGGCTCCCAAATCTGCAGAAGTTGGGCTAGTAATGTTTGCCTTCATGTCATCTAATCCACCAGCTAATGAAGCCATGGCTGAGTACTCAGTTGCCTGGAAAAAAAAAACCAACAATGATAGCCATGATAAATTGACTGTTCAAGAGCTTTCACCTGTGTAACAAAAAGGAGATTAAATATACAACTCCAAAAATACTCTGTTCAGTCAGTTTTGAAGGCAGACAACTCCCATTTACATGAGGCTGTTACTCACTGAAAAGGGTTTGATAAGCAGGCCTTCCTCAACACTGATGTTCTTGGAGAACATCAAAGTGTGCGTGCTGCATAAAACCTTAGCCAAACTCATCAGCATGGAACAGGGCTTTCCTTAAAGAGTAAATTCTGTGGAGTAACTGGGAGTGTAACTGCTGAGTGTAAGTTACCTGCTTGTTTGTGCCAGTTAAACCAAACTCTCTCACTTTAAGTGCTGGCACTTAAAGAGACATCCACCAATGAGCATATGGGAACAGGGTGTCCTGCTTTCTCCCTTTTTATTGAGAATACTATATTTCCTCATCATCTCTCAAGAAATATAAGTGTTTGTTTGATGGTTAGATTTGTAGACCAATCTGTTCCCAAATACAAATTATTTCAAAACAAATTACCTGACTGGTGTAAGGATGCTCCCTCATCTCATGGGAATTTAAAAATCTCATTAGTCAAAGCCATAATAAATGGGCACACGTCCACAGAAATCAGATTTCTCCTGTCCTATAACCCTATGAGCTCTGGCAGGTGAGGCCCATTGACACATCCAGAAGGACTTTCGTGTATGCGTCAGAAAGCTTATCTTCATTTGCTTTTTCCAAGATTGTATATTGTCAGGATAATTCACAAAAAACTAGGAAGTTTCCTTTCAACACTCTCCCTTCCACGCTGACATCTGCACTTTAAGCTTTAATCTCGTATTTATAAGACTGTAATCATCCCTGCAACAACTGGAGGGTGATGATTCCAAGTGAAAAACAGCAATAGGAACACACATAAATGACCCCAAGGCTGATTCCCACACTATTTCTGGAGGCTAAGTCAATAGAGAGCAGTGCTGAAGCTAAATGTGAGGAACTCAGGACTCTGCAATTTTTTTTAGTGACTGAAAAAAAAACCTTTTCCTGAGTGAAAAAGTCTTTCTTCCTTTTGCAAGTTTCTCAGAAGTGATAATCTGGTATTTGAGCCCAGCACCTGGGTTCAGGTATAACTGTGTTTCTGTTGTTCAGTTATCACTCAAACAGAAGTTAATTTACACAGATGACCCTCTATTAACATACTTGCATTAATACACATTTATTCTGAGGATGTCATCTGGCTGCGGCATGAGTCCACTCCATCGCCTTGAAGGATCCCACACAAACCTCCTGCAGAGGAGCTTTTTGCCAGTGACCAGCTGCAGAACCATCCCTTCACACAGCTCATGGATTGTCAATATAGGATCCTCTGGACACAGGGATTCTTAGCAAGTAACCCATCTCTATGACCCTCCCTAAACCTAAACTTTCTTATTTCTCAGCCTTTTTAGCTCGTACCTCCTTCAATGACCTCCATGACTTCACACTACTCTTGGCTTCGGGGTCTCAGCCCCTTTCTTCTAACAGTGCTTTCTCAAAGACATGTACATTGCACAGCTCTGCTTCAGGCTTACTTTTGCATGGACTCTGAGCATCCTTCCTCTATGTAGATCACCAGCAACAGTTCCTGCCTTTGTCCATCCCACAAGTGCAACCAAACCTCATTCTCATCCCTTGTCCTACTGAGCTGCATTTTCCAACCTTCCCCCTCCACCTCCTGCTGTCTCACACCTGCAACCCCACCTTCCTGCAGCACTGGGTCTCCACAATGGCATCACCAGGTTTTTCACTGAAGCCCTGACCAGAAGAGACACCAGGAGAACAGCAGCAGGACAGGAGACATCCCAAAGTTGATGATGCAGGAGTGGCATGGGACAGTACTGTCACACAGCAGAAGATAAATCTGTCCTCATTCACTGCCGTTTGGTACTGGAGATGTCTGGAGGAGAAGAAGCAACAGTCCCTGGGCGATGATGCTGTATTTTGCCCCAAGTCCCCTAAGAAAACCATACCTACACTACATCCAGGCTAGAACATCTTTCTATCCTTGTGCAGCACTATGACCCTTGGCTCCCCATGCACAGAGTGTTAACATGGCTTAAATCCCACAAACTCAATAGAAGCGATACAGGAGAAGTCACAGAATGCCCAGGTTTGGAAGGGCCCTCTGTATATCATCCAGTCTGCCAATCTGCCAGCTCCCTGCCAGAGCAGGGTCATCCAGAGCAGGCTGTACGAGAATGCATCCAGGCATGTTTGGAATGTCTCCAAAGATGAGACTGCACCACTTCTCTGTGCACAATGTGCCAGGGCTCTGTCACCCTCAAAGTGAGGAAGTTCTTGTGTTAAAATGGAACTTTCTAAATTCAAATTTGTGTCCATTCCCTCTTACGTTGTCACTGGGCACCACTGAACACAGTTTGGCCCCACCAAATACTCATTACTGATGAGGTCCTCTCTCAGTCCACCCTCTTCCAAACTAAAAACACGCAAGTTCTTCAACTTTCCATGAAGCCCAGACACATCTCACCTCTTATATGGAAGCAAAACATGAACTTGGCCCTTCAAGCACAGAGGTTAACCAGTTTCCATGTGTGAAGTAAGCACTGTAGGATGATGGCACCCATCCTCCTCCCAGTCACCTTGCAGCAGGGAAAAGCAGCGATGCACAGCAACACAGCTCCTCCACCAACAGCAGCACTACCTCACAGCACAGAACCTCTCCAGTGAACCAAAGGGACCACGAGCATTCCAGCTGCCCAACATGGTGTGGAGAGTCAAGGCCATGCAATGCTACTTCCAGGCTCCAGGAGGCGCAGTCATGCGAGGGAAACGGAGATTTGGGATCCCTCACAGCTTTCTACCACAGCAGCTGCACACAAGAGCTTCATCTTTGCCCAGCAACTTTTTTCAGAGGTAAGAGCAGCAGGAGTTTCAGGGATTTTCATGTCACTCTCCTGTGTTCATATCCTTCTTCAGGTCCATCAGGAATTGGTCAGCAGAAGCTATATTTATCATGCTCCTGGCACCCAGGTAGAGCAAACCCAAGCCGAAGGACAGACCCAGAAGCTGCTGAACCCCACCCCACCATCATGCAAGGCCTCAGTGGAAGAGAGACTCCCCATATCACAGTCCCCTTGCAATCACCTCTTCCACTGCCAAACAGCAGCACCAGCACCATGGACACAAGCACTGTGCAGGCAGAGGAGGCAACAACATGGCCCATAGCAGTAGAGATGTTCTGGGGAAGCAAGGGCTAGAAGAAAGAACGTTCTGTCCCCAAAGAAGGGACTTTCTGGGGAGCAAAAGAACCTCCATCCCCAAGGCCACCAGTGGTGCAGCCTGGAGCCCCCTCAGCCAAGGAATGATGATACCCAGCAGCAAGGGGCTCCATGGTGTTCCCTCTTCCCACTTTCCCCAGTAGGGTTCATCTTTCCAGATGCCCCATCCATGGAGAAGAATCCCTAGAGCAAGCAGCACTTGTGGAGCAGCCCCTTGCCCAGAAGTCTCCTGCTGATCTCTCTAGCTGCTCAGGTCCCAGATGTGGCTGCTCTACCACTGAGCTGGCACTGGCAGTGGCACAGAACAGCCTGAGAAGGCTGGCAGTCCCTCCCGGTGCAGCAGGAAAGCCAACCTCCTGCTCAGTAGGTGAAAATGCAAGATTTGGGTGTTCAGTACCCTGGAAATTACCTGAAAAATGATTGCCTGGGGTTGTACCACGTACTGCCTCATCAGCATGGAGCACCACTGCCATAGCATGGAGGAGAGAAAACACAGACACATGAGACGAGGAAAATAGCAAAGGAGGGACCAAGAAGGACAAATAGAAAGGAGGGGGAAGGTGGGGTCTCACATGTCCCTCCTACACCATGCTGCTCAGCATAGTGGGGAGACACAAGGTGGTTTCTGGTACTTATAGGCAGCAAATAAGACCCTCACTCCCATACATTCCCTGACAGATCACTCTGCATGGGGCAAATGGGGAGGTTCCACACATGCACCTCTGCTGCAAATTCTAAGTGTGATCCCCCTGAGGTAGAGTGGGGGTATAATGAGCAGATGGAGGTAAGAAAAGAGAAGTAGAGTTGTGGTTCCATTTGGAAGCCATTTCCACAGTCTCTTGGAAGATTTAACACCTTCTGCATCACTACAGGAAAGCCCTGCGAGGCCCATTACTGCCTTCACCCTGTGATTTTCTCAAAGAAGATGTCTGAGCATAATCCATCAAAAGGTCACCCTACACATACATGTGTTTCATCTCTGAGATATACATGGAATTTTGTTCCAAAATAAAGGTAAAGATGGATGCACAGAGAGGAGCAACACTGCTCCCTAAAATAGCCTGGTAGAGGGGAACTTGGGAGGTCCCACATGCTGGGCTAAGTAAGAATAATATATACCCTGCCCTGCATTTCCCATTCTTTAGAGCACAGACCCCAAATCAGTTCAAGTAAAGGTAGAAAAGAGGGTTCTGCTGAGCCATTGCAAGGGGCCAGTTGGTGCCTGTTGGTGCCTGGATGGCTTTTAGTGTCCATCCAGTTTTTCTCATAAAACACACACCAGACACCAAACGCAACATATTCCACTCACTCAAGACACTGAGGAGGCAACAGCAGGACAAGCGTGGACCCTTGAAGCAATGCACTGACATGAAGGCTCTGGGATCTGGTCATGCTCTTGCAGCTCATGACATCCACTTTGCCTGTCCAGCCCTGGCACTACAACATCCACTCCTCATCAAGCTTCCAAAAACAACACTCAATTAAGCCAGTCAGGCATTTATTTGGGGTGCCCAAAAGGCACAGTACTGTCTCCCAGGTCACCACCACCAAAACTCCAGTGGGACAGCAGCAGGCTGACATTTCCAAGCCATCACCATAATACTTTAATCAGTGAAGGCAGAAGTATCACACACTAGGCCAGCTGTCCAAGGAAACCACCACCCAGCCTGACAAAGGCTGGGAATTTGTAACATTAGGTATGGATTGAAGAGTTGAATCCACAGCACCTCTAATTAATCTCCCCAGGCATTTGGGAACACAGCACTCCTCACAGCCACACGGGCACCAGTGCTGCTTCAACAGAAATTCTATAGGAATAGAGCATCGACCCTGATACCAGTTCCACAGGGCCTCACATTAGCTCAGAGAAGACACCTGAAACTACACATATCATGGCATCACTGCAGCCAGATGCCTCATTCATTTCATAACCCTCATCATATTCCCTGTGCTGCCACTGAAAGCAGTTCTGCTCCACAGTCAAAGCAATTGGGGCCAAACTCCAGTTTCCCTTAGTTTTTGGGCACATGGGGTTCTTTGGTGTCTCACAGGCCACAGGAGTTTTGTTTTATTGTTAAGATACTTTTCCCTCACTTTAAAGGATTTCTGAATCTTCCTTTCACAAAATACACACGTTTCTTAAAAAATAATAACCACACTTTGTTTTAGCCCAAGTGCAATTAGAATTGTGCACATTCCTCGAGATTCCTTGGAAGATAGAAGGAATTAGCCAGTGCACCCTGCCATGAGCACATTCACCTTCACACTTCAAAATAACTGACCTGATTTTGACCCAGTCTCCCTATTACCTTAATGTGAGAAACAAGGCACCACGTTTTACATTTCCACACTGCAGCCCATCAGCAGATGCAGCCATTCTTCTGTTTTCCAAAGGGACTCCCAAATCCAATCTAAATGCCTAGAATTTACCTGTTGTTTTTCTTTTATACATATAAATAGCCACATTTCCATTTGCTCTTTGTTTCTCATTTTCATTTTGCTCTAATATCTGCATGTAAATGTCTGAAAATAGCATCTGTAATTGAAGATTATGAAGTATAGCCAACTCCTGACAGGCCGCTAAGGAAGATGGATTATCCTCATTTTTTCTGTAAATTTTGTCAATTTTGGAATTCATAAGCTATCAACACTGATCAAAATGTGACCGCACAGCTGTGTCAGAGTGGATGGCATGGGGGAGGACAGCTCTCCCCAGCTGCTTGGACAGGGGGACAGGCCACAGGCACTCTCATGGCATCCACATCCCATCCCAAAATAAAAATAAATAAATAAAATTCAAATAAATAAACTGAAAGTACGCAAATTCTCCAGTGCACCAACTCACATGGCAAAGTGTAATTTATTGCATGTTCTCCCTTTTTATTTATCCCTAAGTAGTAAACACGATTTCCATTCAGGGGGTTTGTTATGTTCCACTCCTAGCAGACAATCACAGCGCACTTGAGGCAATTGTTTAGCCTCTTCCTCTCAATTTTCCCATTACTGGGAGTAAGTACTGTTGGGACTCTTTAATAGCCCAACTGCAGCCCATATCAATAACAGATGAGGTTTAATCGTCCAACACAAAAATTATTTAGGCTCAGTAAGGACATTCAATGTCATTTGCATAATAGCATTTCTATCCCCAGCACCTAACCCATCGTGCATAAACAAGGCCCTGGGACCATATATAATAATAAATCAGGACGTCTGCATGTTTCTCACTGTAATAGGAACCTCTCTTTGTAGAAATTATTTCAGCAGGAAATGGGCACTGTAATTTTAAAGACATGTGGCATTGCACAGGGCAGTAAATCACCCATGCACATGCACCACACGGTACTGATGGCAATCAACAAAACACCACAAAACTGCAGAAAACAACCCACATTTGGCCCTGGAAACATTCAGTTGTAGTTTTTTGTGAGTGCTTCTCAGGCAATGATAGCAGATGAAAAAAAGCAAGGCTGGAACAGCCTGCATAGTACTTGGGCATGTGTACAGAAGGATGTGTACATGTATTGTTATGTGTACATTAAGGATGGGAGCTTTTGGCAGAAAATAAATCCACATCAGTCTGACGAGTCCCTGCTCAGCTGCCCATCATGCCCAACATTTTGGAGCCTCTCCTGGAGGGTCTAGTCATGGGACAGCAGAGATCCTCTGGTCATTGCCCAGCTGGGTCAAAGGACCTCACTGTTGGTTTGCAAGGAGAAGCATCCATAGGAAATTACCCCACCCAAGAGAGGTAAAGAGATACAACCTTCCCAGCAAGCTGTGGTCTTTCCATGGTTCGGCCTCACCAGAGCAATAATTCAGACCTAAATGAGCAGCAGCAGCAGTGGTGAGTGCTGACCTCTGCTTTGGCTGGTATTTGCAAGTTTCATACATTTATCTCCCACAGCTCTATCCTCTCATAGTGCAAACACCGTTTGCTTTCCTCCAGCTCCTGCCATCCCTCCTCAGTGCTGCTGTGGCCTGGAGCAGGGAAACATGGAAAGAGCATAGCATTTCCACACCAGAACCTCACAGTTAATTTTAATAAGGGATACAGTCAATTCTCCACAACAAATGTTGTAGGACTCTTTTCCTGGCACTGGCACCAGCACTGTACACCCACCTCCTGAGCTCACCCCGACCCTTCCTCTTCTTCCTCCTCTTTCTCCTTCTCCCCTCTTTGGGGCAGGCCACTCACTTCTCTCCAGCTTCTCCCTGGGATTCTGAGGATGCTTCTCCTCCTCATGGCTCCTCATCCTGGCACCCTCAAAGCTTCACCAGCAGCCTCCACTGCCCAACATGTAAAGCTAAGAGAAGAATCACCCAACTGACACTCAACATCAATCACGATGGAAAAGGCAGTTCGCTTATTGTAGACCCTGCACATAATCCCTTCATGCCACCCATTGCCCAAGGGTGTTGTTAAATCCCACTGTTTCTCAGGGTGGAAACTGGACACTTGAACTCACACTAACAAAAATTTCAGCCCTAAGAGAAGAGAAACTGCACAGCCTGCTGTCACAGCTCTGCTGCTTCCACTGAAGCACCTGCTCAGGCAAATAGGGATGACAATATAACCAGCTACACTGTCATGTATTTCCAACGCTTGACAGCCCTTTTGGTCTAAAAATTTTTCCTAATATTAATACTAAACCTCCCCTGACAAAACCTAGACCAATTCTTCTTGTCTGTCCCTTGTGGAAGAGACTGACGTACCCCAGCTACACCCTCCTTCCAGGGAGTGTAGAGAGTGAGAAAGTCTTCTCTCAGCCTCCTTTTTATTATGAAGCTTGAATCATTACTGGCAGGACTTCAATTCATCCTATCTGCAGCTCCTAACACTTGAGAAGTCTTGCGCATATCGGCATGAACAACATTTGTATTTCCATAGTGCTCTCAGATCATCCATCAGAAATGCTACCTGAAAATCCTTTCACAACACTCTCTGCACCATGCTATGGATTGCGGACTGGTTCCAAAGCAGTTGCCTGTGACAAAACACCCCGTGAGAGCGATTTCCCCAGCTGGCACTCTGTCCACAGCAAATCTCTGACAAGGGGAGACATGGACTTTGCTGGGCACTGTGATAAGTCTAAGCTGAACAAACCAGTATCAACAACAAACAATCCATAAACTCTCAAATTTCATGCCACTTTCAAAGCTAGACAGAAGCACACATTTGTTCTTTTCCCAAAGACTTTCACTTTTCCTGCTGGGTTTCCTGGGAGTTTGATGACTCTACTGGGTCTTCTGCCCAACTTTCTCTACAACCCTGAACTCACCACCAAAGGTAAGGGTCAGGATCTGACCTTATCAAAAGTTAAATAAATAAGTAAAAACAATCAAACATAATTTTCCAAAGTTCTTCATTGATTTTTCTCCCTGTACCCAATGCTGGAAGGCAGAGAGTGACAATATCACAAGCTAGCTTTCATTATGGTTAAGTCAGAAATATAAGGACAAGCACTGCTTTCGTAAGATTATGAAGCACTTCCTAGTTACAAGTCCTCAGGATGTGAGAGGAAGAGAGGCAGCAGAAACCACACACAATGGGGAAGAATTCCCTAGAGTTCTATGCAGCACAGGAGTTGTGCCTGGGTGGGTGCTGGGGGTGCAGGACTATGGAGATGTTCTTTCCCTGGTGCTGTGAGCAATGGCAGGAGGGAGAATGATGGGCAGAGGGAAACCCAGGTGATGGCACTGAGCTTTCTCTGCCATGGCATTCAACAAGGATTTACCCCACTGATATCACAAGGTCAATCTTGAGCTGTTTCTTCCCTTTGCAAACAACCAGTCCTGAGCAGCAGCAGATCTGGAGACTTCAAGACAAGGTGCTGGAGAAAGAGGCTCTGCCCTCTGAGAGACCTTGAAACACCGGGTTCTCCCCTTAAACACCATTCACCCACCGGACAGGAAAACAGGCTCTTCAGGGTCACAAAACCACCCCAGAACTTCAGAAATAGTTTGCACAGGGGTACAGAAAACAAAGCAAACTGGAGACAAGATCATCAAAGAGCACTGGACTTACAGTACACTTACAGGGCACCCCTAGAGTATATACACATACAGGCTCCAGGCAAAGTCTCCCACCAACTGCTGCTGCTGGAGTCTCTGCATCTCCTTGTAACTGCAGAAGTCTCCAGTGAGGGACTTCCTACACAGAGAAATCATCAACAATGACAGCTTTCAGTGAAACATTTCAGTTTTTAACAAAACATTCTCTGCTGGAGAGATGTTCAGCCAGACATGCTGCCATTGTAATCATATATTTGAGACAAGACATCAGCTGGAGAGAGGCATCCGGGCTCTCCACATGCCACAGAACACCACAATGAGGGAACAGCAACAGACAACCATGCCACATTGCTGGTGGTTACCCAGGAGTCTCTCCCATACCAACAGCTGTTCCAATCTTTAACCCAGAAGTGCAGTTGGGGTAACGTTTTTCAAATTCAATAGTTGCCACAACAAGAGAGCAGCCATCTGCTTGAATGACATGTTGGTGGGGTCTGAGTCTTCAACAAAAGCTCCCACTCATGCAAAGCCTCGAAACTTGGCATGGCTTGATAACTGCTCATCAGGCACATAACCTGATGGCATTTTCTCATCTACTGTAATGTTATCCATTATTTACTTATGCATTTTAATTATTTAGACAGGTCTTCATAACTGGTCCAGCACTTTTAGCCAAACAGCATTTGAGTAGCATATTTTACCTGCCTGGCTCTACTCCCATTTTGGAAACTCATCACTGCACTATCCCCTCACTGCCCCAGACGTGCAGGCCCAGTGCTGTCCATGACTCCTCTGGACCAACCAGAGACCCAGGGTCAGTCTTAGCCTGGAGGGACCTTCACAATACAGGGCAAGCAGAGGAAACTTGTCTCTCCAAGGCCACTGTTAAGTCAGTATTTTCCAAGTGAGAGGAACAGGGCTAAAATCATACCCCAACATGTTCAGCTACTCTCCCAATGTAACAGTTTCTGTCCTTTTGGATTTTTTTTTTCATTTTTGCATCAGTCAGATTTTCAAGGATCCATTATTCATATGAGCAGCAACGAATTTTGAAACCAGTCCTTATTTCTGGAAGAGGATTCTCTCCATAACTGCTTTTAGTCCCCAGGGGCAAGATGTGGTCCTTGGACTCTGCAGGCCCTCTTATGTGCCATCTCCTGGGCCATCTCATGTCCCATCTTGTAGTCCAACGGCTATGAAGGGGTTGGCTCCTCCTGGAGTGCTTTATCGCATGGTGATCTCCAGGCATTCAAATGGCTGTATGGGGAGCATACTTTGATAAACCAATCTTTGCTGATGGACAGGTTTAAAGAAAGCTTACATAAAGTGTGCGAAACAGCACTGATTTCCAAACTAAAGGGTGGAAACTGAATTTGAAAGTACTGAAAGCTGGGGAGAGTCCAGATGTTTATTGGGGACTAGCACAAAAAGTCTTGTTCTGTTCTTCAAATGGTAGTCCTTCCCTCATATATAATGTGAATAGATCAGGCTTCAAACATACCAACCGACAAGTGTATTTACTCACAGGCTTGTCTCCCCCTCTCTGGCAGGGCTAACTCAGACATAAGGAGGTTGGTCAATTTCGCTTTGTCAAAATTTTGTCTGACTGCTGTCATTATACAATGTTGGTTTTCTTCCACAGAGAAAACCCACCCCAGGACACTTTCACTATCGTTTTCCTACCCAAGTGGAGCATCACGTATATACAGATTGTACGTAAAGTGCAGGGATGGCTCCCCTATTGCTTTTCAAAGGGACAAAGATGACATGAGCAATTATAACCTGATTCATCTTAATCATATATTGCACTTCAATGTGATACAGTGAATCTGATGGGTGGCCAGTAAAATACTGGTGTCCTCCATTCTTAGGCAAAGGCTACTGTTTGGCTACTGCTTATGACTTCTGTAATAACAGGCTTTTCATTATCTCTCTACTGGTGACATGAGAATTTGGAAGGCGGACTCCAAAGACAAAGATGTGAGCTTTTATTTAAAATTTGATGTGACAGACCCTCTTTACCCCTCTATATTGAGAAAAAAATAGCTATTTATCATAAAACACATGATGAACAAAGAGATACAATTACTCAAAGCCATCTCCCAAGTTGCAAGGAAACATGCACACTCCTGGCAGTGTAACTAACACAAGGGGAGAGCTTTTCTTAACCTTCTTGCCTCTGTAACACGTTTTCAGAAGATGTGTCAAATCTCCTGGAGGAGTTCACCCACTGCCTTTGCAGGACTCTGCATTTCCTTGCTGCCACAAGTCTCCAGGTGCAGAGCTGGTATAAAGTGCTGAGGTGAAACCTGGTGAGTGGGGAAATATCTGCAAGCACCATCCATCAGAAATGGTGGCATGGCCATGATTTCCAAGTACTGTTTCTCCAGACTCCAGATAAAAGTGCACATTGCACTCCTCCTTGGTGGCACTTCAGGCCCTGTTAGGTGGCACAGCAGTCCCTGAACATGAGGGAGATGATCTGACCTCACAGGAACTGGACCTCAATGCCTGTCATTGCTGGTATGCCAGAGACACACTGACCACATGCTGCACATCACCAGCACCTTCTCCACACATGCGTCTGCTCAATCAGAGGGAAAAAACATCCTGCACTGCTTCTGCACAGAGCAAAGTAACAAGAGACAGGGACAGCAAGGGTGGCCATTCCTTCAGCTCAACAGTTTGTATTTTCACATACGGTCATACCTGAGAGCAGACAGAAATTATAAAGGGGGTACTAAAAGCCAGGAATTCATTGCAATTAATGAAGACATTTTCTACCTCAGTATTGTGGGGTTCCTACCAGGGCAAGGGTAGGTGGCCACGAAGATTTTTTAGGGAAAGGACCTCATGTTCTGCCTCTCCGAATCCTGACATGGTCCCTGCCCAAAGCTAGGTGAGCTGGGGATGAGTTCCAGCAAGCCTGAGGTGACAGACTCAGCATCATCACTGGAAGAGCTCCAGTCTTTCGAACTCATCCCAAAACCCCCCAAGGCCTGTGGTCTGCTGTTCTATCCCAACCCAATTCTATGGCACCAACTGGGCCACTTGTGCTGGGAAGGGAAGAAGACTCATGGCTTAGTGGCTCTTTTTCATTTGCTTTTTGGTCTATTTCTTCAGACTCTAGCTCTACTGCAGCCAGGCTGACACAAAGAGAACCAGCCTATGCATCCCCCACAGGACAAGCCCCACCAGGCTTTGTCAGCACACTAGAGTCACTGAGGTGAAACCCCAGATCCCTCCTCCAGCACCAGCACTGCTGAGAATCGCACACTGGGCAGAGATGGCAAGTGAATGTATCTTGGCTCCCTGGGACACAGCACCCAAGCACCCGAACACAGCCTACATTCAGGGAGTCAGCAGAACTGTAGCAAAGGGTCGCTACATCCCATCAAGTGGCCACATCACGGCAGAGATCCTGTGGAGGATCCATCTCCTCCAGCCACACCTGAGAACACATCCACCCCAAGACCACCCCTGTGCCCCCCTGCACTAGGAGGAGATGTGGGGGATAGTGAGAGCTCTGGAAAGCCTGACACTCTGTAGCAGCCATGGGTGCACACTATGCTCCTGGCTGCCATCCCCCTGCCCAGACCCTGTGCCCTTTCCATTCAGAAGGGGTATTGATCTGCTGGCAGCAAAGGGATGGATAATTAGCCAGGAATTAGGCTTTCTATTACAGCCAGGAGGCTTCCCCAGCTGATTTATCACCTGAATAATTTACTGTGATTGAAAGGAAATTAAAATGAACTCCATTTGACAACTGTGCACTTTTACAGGCTTTAGAGAAGACTCAAAAGCCAAATTAATAGCCTGGTGTTGTTTAATATTCTCCAAGAGTAAATACAGGAAGGTTTTTCCTCTCCTGATGTGCTCTCCCAAGCTAAATTTTAGAGCTGTTTTTCCTTCCTCTCCCACCAATAAAGCTGCAGACAGAAATGGTTTGAGATGGAAGGTCACAGATGGGAAATCTGTGGAGCTGCCTGTGCTCCCCACAGCTCCAGTGCAGTCTACTGGTGCTCTCACTGCTGGCAAAACAGGGGCAACCAGGCAGCACCCACCAGCTGCCTCTGCCACTGTCATTCCTGGCACTGTCAAAGCCCATCCACTTGCGAACCTTGGACAAGCCCCACCAGCACCGGACCACGGACTGGCCACTGGCTGGGGTGAATGCAGGGCATCATGGATGTAATGCAACCAACCACAAACAAGTGCCTTAGCTTGCACACTTCAACAGCCACATCCATCCATCACCACTCCCATGAGGCCACAGGGATGTTCTGCAGCCACGCAGGGTGACCAGCACATTGAGTCTCACCCTCCTACACCATCAGACATGGCATTATGCAAGAAGCTATTAGCAGAGCCAGCAAAGTGATGCTGAATTCCAGTTTTCCTTTGTCTTTTTTTCTCAATTTTACCATTTGTTCGTTGAGCTGTGTGTTGCTTTGTTTATCTCACTCATTGTTTTCCCCTCTCTGACGCACAATCCCTGGGTAAGAGCTTGTTTTTACATGCACATCAAGAAACTCTGGACATTCATTTATATATATCATAAGCAGAGTCAGTGCCACAATTTTCACTGTTACTGGAGAGCATAAAAGGGGAAGACACAAGCAAGTATCAGCTCTGCTTTTCTCATAGCAATCCCTACTGTATTTTAAGAAGATCCCCAGCAACAACTATTCACCCTAATGTAGTGTCCCTCAAGAAAAATCATTGCCTACACTAACAGAAAAATTACTTACTCTTTCTCACTTTTACTTACTTTTCTTGACCTTTCTTTTATCTCACACATTTATGACTTTCCTTCTCACTCCTGAAGATCAGACCCCAATACCAAAAAGGACTATAAATCTCCATGCTTTCATGGAGCTGCATCCCAGTGGACATCTCATTTCATGTATCTCAGCTTGATACATGAAAAACAGATTTTCATCATTATAAAAAAATAAAAGTAAAATCTGAAGATTTTTTAAAAAACTAGTTCCCTTACCTTGGGCAGTTCAGAGAACTTTTTCATCACAACTGTCTCTGAAACAGAGGGGGTTTAACTCTGTGCAAAAACATCCTCAAAGGAGGAGAGAGTGGACTAGATGACATTTAAAGATCCCTTCTAACCCCAACTGTTCTGTTTTTTAATGAAATTTTTCCAGCCTTTTTTCAATTTATTAGTAATTTTTTAGGTTTTTTAGTTACACAAATTTCATATCCCTGTGTTTGTCTCCAGATCCAGACTTTTCTGCACTACTTGGTATCTAGCTAAGTGCAGAGTATCTACAATTTATCAAAAAATAAATATGAGAACAGATTACAATTAATTTTAGTTCTAGCTACAAGCAACTGGAAACATCAGCAAAGGCCTGGGCATCACCTGCTATTAGCAGCTACACTATTCTCTCCCAGTTTGATAATATACTTATGGATATACAGAGAGCAGAGTTGCTGGGCTCTGCAAGTGAGGACTGACCTTGTGAGAAAGATACAATGGTGCTTGTTGGAATGGTGCTGTGGGAGCATTGAACTGGGCTGGGAACAAGATCTAACAGAAAAAAGAATAGGGACATCTGGTATTTGAGTAGATAGCACATATCTTTTGTCAGTAGGCCCTAGCATGGAAAATTACCGCTTGCTAAAAAGCTGCTATATGAACTGCACTGCAGCTCAATAAAGGAACTGATGCTTTTTACCATCTTTATATCTCAGTTGTGTTTCCACCGTCAAATGGTACCCAATTTGGGACCTCAAGGTTCATGCGCCAGTACATCACAAATGCAGCTCTGGATCAGAGCCTGATAATGCCACCATCCCTAAATCTGATCACATCATGTTATGCCTCATTATGGCCCTGATCTAAAGTCTGTTGAAGTCAATAGAAATATTCCTCTTGGCTTCAGTGAGCATTCGATTGGACCTGTGTGTGAAGCTCAAAATCTGTTTCTGCCATGGATAGAAATCCAGCATAGACAATTATCTTCTTTTTTCTGAGAAGAGCAATGCACTTCTTCTGTTGAGTGGATCCTGCTGTATATCCTTCCCTGCACAGTTTTTCTCTGCAGAGCCATTCCTCCTATATCCATGGCCACCAAAAGCAAGCCAGACTGCAAGCCCTAGTCTTCTCCCTTCCGCACATCCAACCTCCTCTGGCCCTGTCAGGTCTTGGTGGATCTTCAGGAACACCTCCCATCCAGACTTCGACTGCATGATGCATCAGGCAATGTTCACATGAGCTTCTGGCTGGAATGGCTGGAAGCCAGCACAGGATGATGTACATCCTCCTCCAGCTGGGTATTCATAATGGACCAGGCACTGGAAAATCACACCACTTGCTGTACCAGCTTTATGAATTGCAAGGACATAAGGTGAACCTCAATTCTGGATAAAATAAACTGAATTGTCAGTGCAGCAACCATGAATGGTGAGCTCTGCCTTTGACAGTGTCCTGGTGCAGGTACCACATGATCTAGCAAAGAGGTGGATGTAGAGGAACAAGTCAAGGGCCAGTACAAGAAACACATTCCTTGCATTAGTATGGCCTTGGTCAGAGGGAAGTCTGGATGTTGGCAGGATGGGCAGCCTCTCCTGCAGCAGTGGGACTACAAGACATCTGACAGCAGGAGCCACCAGCCATTCTGCATGCATGGAGAGATGCTGAGAGAACCAGAGCCGATCTCAGCATGGAGAAAGATGCTGCAACAACTCTCTGTCTCTGGGACCTGAGAGTTAACCCAATCCACAAACCCTGGATTTTGTCACAATCAGTGGTAGCCAGAAGCCATTAATTGAACATCAGTGTGATGGAGAAGTTGCGAAGACCCCACTATGTACATCTCAAAATACACGTTCAGAAATAGGTGAAATCAGTTTTCCACATTTTCAACCACTGCAAATCGATCATGGGCTGTTTGCAAAAACTGAGCACAAAATGGCACAAACTTGAGGGAAAGGCATTCATTTTATACATAGATTCATATTTGTAGAGGGTTTCTCATACTTCTGGAACAGTTTATGCCCTGCTGCTCCTCCTCCCCTCCCCACCATAACACACAGGCACATGGAGACTCAGAGAGCAAGGAATTTGTTCCAAAGATCTCACCTAGATCTACCCTCTTTCAGTGAAAAACTATTCCATCTTACCCATGGTTCTCCTTCCTTCTCGAGTCCCTTACCTGGAGCCTCTTTAAGGAACAAAAGGGGCTCCAAGGTCTACCTGCAGCTTTATTTTCTCCAGGCCAAAAACTCACAACTCCCTAGGTGTGTCCTCATAGCAGAAGGTCTCCAGCCCTTGCAGTATCTCCTGGACCTCTCTCTGCTCCTGCTCCATGTTCTTCTGCTGTTGGTGTGGCACAGCTGGAAGCAGCACTGCAGAAGGGCCTCCCCACAATGGAGCACAGAGGTAGTCCTGCTGTCCACACAGCTGGGGATGCAGCCTAGGGTGCAGAGGGTTTTCTGTACTGCTGGCTTCTCATCCACCAACTCAACCCTGTACAAACATCCTCAGGCTCCCCATATCCCAGCTGCTGGGTGTCACTTGCCATTAAACTCAGCACTGTCTGAGCCTTTCCCTGAAGAGAAGTACCTGATCCCTGTAGGTCTCTCTATGGAAGGCACAACTTACAGCAGACAAGTAAACTCAAGTAATGCTTGTCAGGAGCACAGTACATTCTGCAGTGAGAAACAACTCCATTTTAAATAGGTGATCTGAAGGCAACATTAAAGAGAGAAAAGAAAACAGATCGGCAGGAATCAAATCAAGCCCACCTACATGTCCACCTGCATGAGAGGTTATGTATACCTTCCAACAGATAAATTCCATCCAGAGAAGCCATTGAGAGGACCTTGGTCAGCTGAACCCAGCCTTCAGCTGCAGTGGCTGCCAACACTTTGCTGGGCCACAGCTCATCAAGGATGGCTCCCAAGGCAGAAGACTTGGCAAGGGACAATAAAATGAGTGAGGAAAAGGAACTTCCTTATCTAGAAAACAGTAATTTTTCCATTGAAATACCTACAGCACTTTTCAGCTCAGGAAGAGGACAGGGACATAAACAAGTCCCTCTCTCATTTAAGTGCCAAATTATTTCTATAATAAACTGTATCCAGGTTTGGTCGTGTCACTTCAAAAAAGATATTGAGGTGCTGGAGCAGCTCCAGGAAAGGATGACAAAGCTGGTAAGGGATCTGTAGAATAAGTCTTACAACGAGCAGCTGAGGGAACTGGGATGGAGGGGACACCAAATCTCTAACTAACTGAAAGGAGGTTCTGGAGAGACAGGGATTTATTTCTTTTAGCCAGTAACAGGCATCAGAACAAGAGGAAACTGCCTCAGGTTGCACTAGGAGAGGTTTAGATTGGATGCAGATTGGACTAGGGGAGATTCAAGCTAGATATAAGAAACAACTTCCTTGCACTGAGGGATGGTGAGAGACTGGAATAGGTTGGCCAGAGAGGTTCTGGATACCCCCCCTCTCTGGAGGTGCTTAAAACCAGGCTGGATGAGGCACTGGGCAACCTGGTCTAGTGGGAGGTATCCCTGCCTATGGCAAGGGGGATGTAACTAGATGATCTTTAAGGTCCCTTCCAACCCAAACCATGCTAAGATTCTAAGTCCTCCAGACCAAGTAAAAGTATTGTCTGCTGCTGGGCCAGTTTTCCAATAAAAGAGATAAGCGGTGGGTTGGCAGCTGCTGCTAGAGGACCTTCTTATTGTCTACAGTAACAGCTGAGGAGTTCAAACATCCCCTGATGCCCTGCACAGCCAGACTCTAGGGGGAGGTGTTGGTTTATTACAACAATCCATCGTCGGGACAATTCCAGTTTTCCAAGTCACACCATTAATGTTCTCAGTATTTGCTTTCTCATTGATTTCTCTGGCCTCACTAATTGATCCAGACAGCTTGTCCAGGAGGTAAAACGTGGCTGCTTGGGTCATATGGCACGTCCTTGTGAACCAGAGCAGATCAGACACACTACAGTGGGTTCCTGTTGAGGGTTACACCTCACCTGCCATCACAAAGCAGAAGCCTACCCCAACCAGCCACGAGTCCTAAACCATGTCCCAGCCTTCACAAACCAAGTAACAATGCTCCAGCCCGTATGAAAGCAAACTACACAAACTCCATTTGTAATTAAACTTTAGAACACCTATACAAGGTGCCTCTGTACCACTTGTACATCACAATGCCACATTTCTCAGCATCTATCTGACTTCCGAGGGCATGAAGAGAGCAATCCATTAGTATCTTCAATTACTACTCCCTACCAGCACCCTACCAGCATCCCTGTCACAGCTGCTCTTGTGGATCCACAGAGATCCTTGCTCTACTAACAACCAAACATCCTGTATCTGACAACTGGGGTAACACTTCAGAAACACCCTCATTTCACTTTTCCCATTCTTCCTATTAAGTCAGCAAAAGCTTATGTTTGGATAAACACTGCAGCACAGCCTTCAGCTACATAAACCTCAGAGACTTCAGAAAACAGAAACAACCTTCGTCCGACACCTCTCTCTTTGTAAACACATTTCTGGCATGAAAAAATTGAAGAAGGACAGTTTTGACACCACAAAACTCAAGCGATCAACTCTGAAACAGCTGGCTGTGGTAACGGGTACAGCGCCTGCTCTCTCCAGCATCACCCATGTTCAGATGAGATAACCACCATCTAGTGGTCTGTGAAGGCCATTTCACCCTACAAAGACACCACTTTGCCATTCCTTAAAAAAAAAAATCAAAATGACCACAGCATCTTCTCCATCTCTTTCCAGCTTTAGTTCAGATTTGCAGAGTTTCTCAGTGAATACAAACCAGAGGAATCACAACAAAAGCAGTAGCTAGTGAGAAAAAAATTTCCCTAGGAACAAAATAACAAGTGACAGATGTGAGCTGAAAGGCATGAGGAATTTCTACTCTACCATATGACTTTCAGCCCAAATAAGCAATTTTTCAAAATATTTATGCAGACACATATTCCTTAACTAAAGCATGATGGCAGTAGGCTGCCTTGAGATGATGTCCAGTAGTTCTCAAATGCACAGATCCCTCTAAGGGAAATTAGTGTCTGTCTGCAGTTTGAGGGTTCATTCACCTAACATCAAGAATGCAGAAGACTAACAGCCAGATGATTACGTAGCAGGCCACTATTGGTGCTGACAGCAATATATGCTTTTCAACCTCCCTCCCAGCAGCTAAATTAAACCCAAGAAGAGAGCGATACACAGAACCCATCAGTCTTCCCATGTACATGTACTTCCCATGTATTGTGTCCGCAAAAATCGGACTTTCCCCAAAAAATTATTGCCAAGCCCTTCTCAAACATGCTGCTAATCTGTAGGTCAGCTAATTTACCTTGACAGGCTAATTGGGTGTTTCTCACCACAAATAGCCAATTACATGCCTAATAAGCCATTTCTGGATACAAAAAGTCTAATTTGCGTGCACAATCATGCTATGAACCAGAATTAGGCACCAAGTTTTGCAAGTCCTGTTCCCTCCATAACCCAACTGTAATCTAACAGGAGCATCAGATGCCATGATGCACTTTAAGGGTTCATTCAGTGTAATTGGCAAAAATCAGATACAATTTCATCCCCAAATTCTTACTAAAGTTTACACAACAAATGTTTCCCTTCATTTTGTAATCATCAAGTCTTTTATGGCTAATGTGTGCTTGACTGAAGGGCTTGATATGAAACCATGTTTTTCTACGGAGACTGAGAATTGTTCAGTGATATCCACCAAGCAGAAAGCACAGCTGGAAAACAATGAATGCTTGGAAATGTACCTGCTCTGGTTTGATAGGCTCGGTTGTTGTGAAAATGTCAGTATAGTGTTGCCTCTCGAAGACTCGGTCCAACACTTCTAGCTGCTGCTGAGTGAAAAGGTCTCCTCGCATCTGTTTCCGAAGGAAATCTCTGCCTGGGAGAGAATGGCCGTTTGGTACTAGAGATTCCTGAATACCTTTCGAAGAGGAGAAAGAAGAGAGAAAATAAGCAACGGAATGTCTCATATTACCACCTACATACATGTGGGCACCAGTTTGGTAACACCATAAGGGCTGTTTGAGAAGAGGTTACTCTGTTACTGTCTGTGCCATGCTGTGATGGCAAGTCCCTAGGGTCAAGTAACCCCAGCAGCACCTACAGAACATTCTGATCCCAGACACTCTCCTGGCAGTGAAAATAGACTTTGCATTTCATAATCCGATCAGCACAATGAAAGCCCCGGTTCCAAGACATATTTTTCTCTCTCCTCACTTTGGCAGAGAATTTTAAGCAGAAGTCATAAGTGACTGCTTATAGCAGAAAAGCCACGAGACAAGTTTGAAAAATGTTCAGATTGGCAGTTCCACAAGACTCTTGCAAAGGAGGAGCTTGTTCCTACTTGCCTTTTGCAGATTCTCAGTGGTTTCCTGCTTTTCCTTCATCCATCAGTACTAGAAATGTGTCTTTTCTGCACCAAAGGCTGAGGTCTGCAGTATTCCCAAGACTCCAGGAGGTGGAACTCCAATAACAACAGTAAATATCAGATGGCAATACCACAACAGATAGAGGGAAGAAATGTTTTATGAATAGAGTCTGGCTGCCGAATAGAGTCTGGCTACTGAGGTGGTTTTGAGGAGCAGAATTCAAATGCACCCTTAAAATAGAGATTTCTATGAGCACTGCAGTGGGTTACTACCCAAACAGTCTTCCGAAGAGCAACATCACTCAGACCTCCTCTGGTAGGTTTTTTGGGAGCCAGGACCAGAGGTGAACCATGCAAAGACGACCTGCATAGGCATGAAGATGAGAATTGTTCCCAGAAAATGCAGGCCATCATGGGAAAGATTCTTCACAAAGGACTACTGATTTGAGATCACCCTTCATCACAGTTGCATCGAGCAGAGAATGCCATGTATCCAAAAAATTGGATACTCCAGGACATATCTCTCAAAGTGAGGAACTGACGCACATTTGGGGCTCTTTAACCTGGAAAAGAAAACTCTGCAGGGAGACCCCATAGGGGCCTACAAGAAAGCTGGGAAGGAACTGTTTGCCAGGGCACACAGCTATAGGACAAGGGGCAATGGTTTTAAACTAGAGCAGGGCTAGTTTAGATTGCACATAAGGAAGAAGTTTTTCTGTTGCAGAATGGGCACAGGCTATAAAGGGTTAACAACTGCTACTAAGTTCTCAGAGCAAGAGGCATCTCTCAAAGCCTGAAGCAAATCTTATCAAGCCACCTGACGGCCTTGAAGCTCGCCTGTGTCTTAGATGGTCTGGGAAAGTGTCTTCGATGGTCTGGGAAAGTGTCTGGGAAAGTGTCGAGGGAGTAGAGAACAAGGAACAGATAACAAGGGACTTGTGTACAGCTGTGTTGGCAGAAGGAATTGTAAGAGGAAGGTCTGACATTAATGCAAGAATGTAACTTGTAACCAATCAGTATGTTAGTAGTATGCATAATTAGCCATCACTGTATATAAGCTTGTCTGATGCTCTCAATAAACGGATTCTGGCAGATCATAGTGATCGTGGAGGTCAGCCCCTTCTTACATTAACCATCGTATTTCAACATTTTTCACTATTGAGTGTGGTGAGACACTGGTACAGGTAGCACATTCAAGGCCACATTTGATGAGGCTCTGATGTCCTCTTGGACTTGATGGCCTCTGAACATCCTTTCCGACTCAGCACATTCTTTGATTCTGTTCTATGAAATACCTTTTCAACTCAGGTTACTCAGCAACAAGTTTCTTATACTGAACAGGTATTTCATGGCAATTATTACTGAGAAATTATTTTGAAATTTTAGTTCAGCAATTTAGGCAACAACAGCTTTGTATTTAGACAAAGCCATTCAACTTAAATCCAGAGTACTCCATGTTTGCTTTTGTGAAGTGCAAGCATCAGTTTATTCCACACAGAAAAAAAAGCCCTGAACTCATTCTCTGAACAAATACTCCAAGTATGTGTATGCTGCTGTGAAAAAATAGAAGCATAAGAGAGCAGAGTATCTTGAAATTATGGTTTGTTTTTTTTTTTACGGTTCTAAACCAAATAATACCTAACAGTCCTAGTGCTGTGTTTATTCACTTGTGGCTTAAAAATTTAAAATTCTGATTGTTAGCTGCATGATTGCAAAAGGCTGGGGAAAACCTGCCCATGGAGCAGGCAAACACCAGCTTTAAATTTCAGGTTAAACCAATGTTATTCACAATTTGGCATCAAAGTTAAAGCTTCATGCCATTTTGGTCTGAAGGGGGTGGTGAAAGGGGAGGGAATATATGACCTGAAAAATGTCTGTGGGACTCTGGTGCAGTTTACACATTGTTTATAATCTTGAGGATCAGGTGTACAATGAGACCTCGCTATATAGAGCAGCTGACCCAGGTTTTGCCATATTAGGAAGGGCAGACCTGGAGTGTGCCAGCAAGTGACAATCCAGCAGGGACCATCCCAAAGTCCCCAGAGAAATATAAGGGAGAGGAAATCTCCCTCAGCAAGGGAAAAACCCACAGGGAAAGGCAGTACTGAGAAAGCTGCAAGCAAGGTGCTATATCAACAGGTACTGCACAGCAGGGGATGGCAGTAGGGCTCTGGAAGAGTCTAAAACTGAAGATGTGGATTTCGTCAGGTGGTGGAAGCATAGCTCTAGTGCCTCTGGATGGTCTCTACATGCAATTCCAAGGGATGGGATGGGACCAGCCTCAGCAATGTGCTCCACACG
The DNA here is from genome assembly GCA_013400935.1 of Turnix velox. Classification (NCBI taxonomy): domain Eukaryota; kingdom Metazoa; phylum Chordata; class Aves; order Charadriiformes; family Turnicidae; genus Turnix; species Turnix velox. The sequence goes on along the minus strand of VZTY01023686.1, from coordinate 185,156 downwards.
ACTGAGATGAGGGCCTATGCCTGGGGAGTTCACTGCCAGAGGTGGGCCCATTAGGAATGGAGCAGAGCTGGGATCACCAGTGAGGCTGTCACTGCCCAGAGCACCCAGCATCTCAGTGAGAAGAGACAGGGATGCACCAGAACCTCACTGGCCCTTGTTTTTTCTCCTATGAACAAAGCACTAGCTTGCTCTTTTGCACTGCCTTTCCCTACCTCAGACTAACTGCAGGTATGCGCTGCATCTCAAGTAAAGGACTTTCTACTCACTGCACATGACACCTGAAAGTTCATGAAGGTCTTTGGGATGTGTTTGGCTGTTAAACACCATATAAATGCAAGACAATTACCATTAGCATTATGCATTGTTTGAATGCTCTGGAATATCTTTGATAATTGAAATACCGTTGGCAGGCTTGAAACACTTCAGATTATAAATAGGCTCCAGGGAGTGGTAAAAACATTTTTCATATAATCAGTGCATTCACCTAGGAGGCTTATGTTTTGTTGACAGTAGCATTATGTGTGCTCCTACCTACTCTGCAAGACAACTAGTTGCCAGCCCAATGGCATCCTTCCAGAAATACTAGTGAAGAGTACAGATACAATGTTTCCTTTAGTGCAAAAGAGATAATTCCTAGGTGAATGTTTCATTGCTTATCTCCAGCAGATCTCACAGATGGAACAGACATTAGACCATCACCTTCTGAGACAACTCGGACACAACGCATCTTGTTCCCAGCACAAGGATGGATGCTGGTCTCAGACATCCATCCTACTCTGGGCACCAGCTTGGTCCCTCCTGGAACATCGTCCAGGCTGAACCTGCAGTACAAGGACTCAGTAAAATATTCTTTCCTCTGAGGTTTCCCAGAGAATTGTGGGTGCCACATTCTTGGAGGGGTTCAAGGGCCATCTGGATGTGGCTTGTAGCAACCTGGTATGATGGGAGGTGTCCCTGCCCAAATGAGGGGGGTGACAGTAGAAGAGCTTCTTGATTCTATGACTTGTCAACATAGTTATGCATTTGAACTGCCTAGCACTTGCTAGGCACAGGGAGAAGTCATTGTTCCTCACTCTAAACTGAAGGAACAACTCTCCTGTCTGCATTTCACCCAGAAAATGACACATGCTTTCAAACCAAAAGCCAGGCACACTTCCAAAGAACCTGTTTTGACTTGGTCAGTTAAAGTCTTACATCAAGTTAATATCACACACCCAGGAAAGACTTCTTATGGCAAACTAGAGTCTGGGCAGTATAGGAAGAGTGAGGCACAGAACATAGCCACCTCTGAGAAGAGACACCAAGCACGATCTTGGTGACCAAAGGCCACCAAAAGACAAAAGGCTACCACCAAGGAATATTGTGTCTTCGTTAGTTAAGAGCAAGTTATTTTCTAGGGACCTAAGTAAACAGCAAGGCCAGCTGAAGAATTTGATAAATTCTTATTTCAATTTTTTTTTAACATACTTTTACAGGTAAATACTCAGCTGTTGTGGTTTAACCCCAGCCAGCAACTATGAGCACAGACAACCTCTTCTTCATGATCCCCTTCATAAGTTAGAGAGAAGTGGAGAAAAGGGGAGGGGGAAGTCATGGGTTGAGATACAGTTTGAAATATCAATGACAAAAGATAAAAATAACTATAACAAAGTTTAAACTAAACTGATATAACACAAGTTGATACCAACACAAGTGCCCACCCCAAGCAATGACAGCAAATTCCAGCCCCCAGGGCAAGCCACATTTATATACCAAGCACAACGTCCACAGTCAGCACTTCCTGGCTGTGCTTTGCAACATCCACAGTAGGCTATGAAAGTCCTTAACCAACATCAGCATCACTTAGCAACAATGAAAACAACACATGTTATCAACAATGTTCTCATACTAAATCCAAACACGGCAGAAAGAAAATCTACTCTGTCCCAACTGAAATGAGGACACTGTCGCAGATATGTTCTCTCAAACAGCTGATTATTTGAAATTGCTTAATACACCTAAACTGATTTTTAGTGATACTCAACAGGTAACTCCCTTGATTTCAGACAATGTTCTGCTTATACATTTCTAAGACTATGCCAAAACAAGAACAAATGACCCTCAACCCAATCTTCATAAAACACTAGAGCATGTTTTAAAGCCCTAAAAGTCAGCACTAAAAAAAAAGGGCAGAACTTAAAAGTACTATTAAAACACAATGAAATACAGAAAAAGATCAAGTCCACCTATCTTTTTTATTCAGGTATAGAACCTGAGTGAGAGTAGCTCCTGTTAAGGATCTCAACTGGCTGACAGAGGCTGAGAAATAGATGCCATCTACTAATCCTAATGGAAGTAGTATTTGCAGTGTAATTAATTGTAACAATGCCCCATGAATTGCACACCTCCCTGGAATATCTGTCTGATGTTCTACATATTTGAACAATAAGAGAATCTTCCAGTTTCAGTTTTTCAGGTTGTTTTCTCTATTTTTTTGAACATCATGGTTTTACAGGGTTAATCAAGGAGGCAAACAGCAAGTGCCATGAACAGCATATATTCATAAAGGACATGGTTTCTGTCTCTAATATGTACTGTCTGACTTCATTACCTAGTATCATACCTAATTACTCCACCTTCTAGGGAAATGCAGGCTAATTAGGAAGGATGTTATTCACCACATTATGAAGCAAATGAAATATTACCAGGATGCAAAAAGGTGATTTGTTCACTTGTAGTATGCCCATAAATTAGCCCAGAGAAGATAAAGACTTCGTTTAATTACCATTTGTAAGTCTTTGTTTAAAATGTAAACTGGATTTCCATGCCACCCTCTCGGTTTGGGTGTATTTGTCAGCTCTTCTCAACAGGGCATTGCTTTGAGAGCCACAAACACCATGTGGCTCACCTTAACATTTACACTATTTAAGTTTTCTAGGCACAGTTACTTATTCTCTTAAAGGACGGTATCATTACAAAAGAAGCTTTATATATTGAAATGTATATATGTGATCATCGCACAAATATTTTCAAGAGAAATCACTATATTTCACGAAAGATGGGTATGAGTTTTGCTGCAGATCAAAGTGAGAAAGGGAAAAAAAAGATAAATCATCAGAGATCCAAAAATACTTTTCATTTGGAGAAGATATCAGGCCATTTCGATGGCGTTGATGGAGTCTCTGCTCTGTCTCCATTATTCACTGAAGGCAGCCGGAGTCAGGAGCTGACAACGCTAGATTATATTCCCTATAAGACAGTCACCAATATATATATATATGATTTTCAACCTCTATTGATTGACCAATTTCACAAGCAAAGACTGGTGAAATGAAGCTGAAATGAACATCATGCTTTAACTCATTGAACCCATCAGGCCTGAGTTAATCTCACTGCCCACTGTCTCTGATAGAATTCAATTGATCAATCATGTTTCGGCGATAGTACCATTTCAGTGGTTTATTGCTTCTTCATTTCAAGGCTTGACCTGTTAGATATACTTGGACCAGCTCGACTCCTCCTGAAGACATGGCAACTAGCATCTGCCAACAGCAGCATGTTGTCCTGCCTCCAGGCTCAGAAAAATACAGGAGGAGGATCTGCTGAATACTCCCACCTAGGCACTGTGTTTTCAGGAGCATTTTACTGATTTTGCAGTCAGAATGAGTGTGAATACACAAGGAGCCTGAGCAAACCAAGCCTCCCGCCTTCCTGTTAGCAGCATGACCTCCACCCCACACCATCCCCACTTATGCATGGTGGGAAAACAGAATTTTTGTGGCATGTCTGGGCTTTGCTCCCTGGCATGGCACAGCTGCACACACTAGCCATCATCCATGCCACACTGTCCCAGGGGCAGTTGGCACTGGACACTGCTCCATGTATATGCAGGAGTTTTCACATCCACCTGGTGCTGGGTGGTAGGGATCTTCAGACAGCTCCTCCATAGCGCTGGTTTTGGACAGAAACTTGGGGGGTTTACCTAATGCTGGTTTAAAAATCTGGGCCCACATCTCTGCATGACATATTCAGGAAGAAACTTAACAAGCCACGGGAGAGCCATGAGACAGAAATTAACTGTTTTGTCTGGTTTCTGCCTTTGTGGTGACAAATGGGTGTGCAGTAGGTGTGGTGCCATGGCCAGTGATGCAAGATGATGCTAGAGCTCACAGCTTGCACAGGAAGATGAGGACAGCACTGGTAGCTTTGGCAGACCAAAGTGGCTTTGGCTGGTGACCATCACTTCCACCACTGCTCAAAGGATCTGCTCTGCAGGTAGCCCCCAATCCCTACAGTTCTGCCAGCATCACCTGCCCATTGCAACTGTATCCACAGCCCTCACTCTTATGGGGAGAAGATGTGCTTTAGGGCAGCAGAGGGGACATAGAAATACTGGGAAACATGGCTAGAAATTGTCCTTGGTGGCCACCATCAGCCAAGGGCTCCCACCCCAGCCATGGTCCAGGGAGCCATGTAACACCTATGCACCCTGATTAAAAAAATTCTATTTTAATAGAAAACATTCTATTTTAGTCCAGGTATAAGAAATTTTTTACACTGAGAGTAGCGAGACATTAGTTCAGATTGCCCAAGGAAGCTACAGATACTACATACCTGGAAACATTCTAGGTCAGGTTGGAAAGGGCTTTGAGTAGCAGGGGTCTGTGGGAACTGGACCTTTTAAGTCTGGAGAAAAGAAGATTGAGGGGAAATCTCACGAATGCTTCTAAATACTGAAATGGGGCCAATCTATGTTCAGTGGTGCATAGTGACAAGACAAGAGGGAACTGGCAAAAAGTTGAGCACAGGAAGTTCTACCTGGACATAAGGAAGAACTTCTTTCCTGTGATCATGACAGAGCCCTGTCATAGGCTGCCTAGAGACACGGAGGAGTCTCCATCTCTGGAGACATTCCAAACCCACCTGGATAAATCCCTGTGCAACCTGCTCTGGGTGACCCTGCTCTGGCAGGAGGTTGGACTGTGTGATCTCCATGCCCTAAAATTCCGAGATTCAGTCATTCTGGATATAGTTGCAGATGTCCCTGCCATGGCACAGAGCTGGATTGATGATATTGAAAAATCTTTTCCCACACAAATTATTCTATGATTATGCAATAAATTATACCAGTTTCATATTCAGGAGCGAAGTTTCCAACTCAACAGCTCCATTTTCATCCACAGCATTCTGGGAGGGAGTGTCCTCAGGAGCTTACCTTGGCTGTGCAGAGGCACTGAAAGAGCAAACAGAAACAAAAGCAACAGGTACCAGAGGCTTACACTGATTTCTCACATGGAACACCAATTTTCCAGGGCACCAGAGATGTATTTCTCAGTATACACACACTCTGACCTCCCTCTTTAAAGAAAATTGACCCTAAGGTGCTGTCAAACCATTCTGTTGGTTAAACCCTCCTAAAAGGACCACATGAGGGTAAAGGCAAGAAAATAGGTGAACTGAAAAGTTACTCACATTCAAAACTCAAATTTGGAATGTAAACAGTTTAAAAAAAACCCTCCTTGGATATGGATTATAGAATTATGTTCCTCCCACTCTGGACCACCCACACCAGACCTGAGCCATTCTTCACATTGCCAGACAAGGCCATGAGGAAGAGGGACCTTCATCTGCCCCACGACAAGGCAAAAGAAAGGTTCTGCTGTGCTACAAAAACCTCACTTTTCCATGCCACCTCCTGCATCCTCCCACCTGGAAGTAAACCCAGGTGAGAACAAACAGCCAGGCTTGATTTTCAGAGAAGCAACTGGAAAAATGAAAAATCAGGGAAGGAAAAACCTGCAGCTCGGTGCTCGTTCTCAGAGAAGCAACTGGAAAACTGGGGAATCAGAAATGGAAAAACCTGCTACATGACTATTTCTTATTAGTCAATTTACAGAAAAAAAAGTCAGGCACTGTCAAGCATGAAATCTTATTGGGACAATAGAGATGGAATTGCCACTGCTGACAGTAATGTTTACAAGGGCATCATGTGTCGATGCTGCACAGCATGAAACCGGCAGCCCCATCTAGCTCAGTGAGTCATAACAAGAGACAAAATGTCCCATTTGGGACAGGTAGGAATTGTACCACCAAAAATAACTGCTCAGGTGTAAAATTCATTATGGGCAGGTAAGATGAAATGCAGAGGAGCCCCACTGACACAGCAGGAGGCTCTTGAGTTCTCTTCAACCACAGGAACCAGTAAGCATGGTCTCTGAGCCAGGGAGACAACCTGCCAGCTAGGCTGGGGCTTCCCTTCATTCCCAGATGATGAGGGGCCAAGCAGAGGAATGCCCCTGTCTCAGTGCTAGGGTCTGAGCCCTAATCAGTGACTATCACCAAAGGATTCCAAGTTAAGAGGGACCATAACATGGTCCCAGTTAAGGGTATTGTGGCAGCTACCTGCATTCAGACACACACTGAGCCCTTACATTAGACTATCCGGAAATCAGTGCCCTTTTTAAAAGCACCACCACCACCAAATCCCTCTGTCTCAAAGAAACTCTATTGAGACTGGCCAGGAAGCTGCATCCTGCTGTGCTCATTATGAGACCTTCCAAATAACAACCTGATGTGCAAATGGCACAGAGAATGCAGCTACAGAAAATTACATGCCAAGGAAATTGAAACCAGGAGGAATACCTTGTACCAGTTATTGCTCATAATTAAAAGAGGTTAGGGGTGAAGCCCATTTAGCCAACACAAGAAGTTTTGTTGCTGTCACCTGAAATGCTCAGCCCTCACAAATCCGTCGATGTGCATGCTTGTGCCCCAACCACCTCATAGCTTCTGCCCTGGGGCTGCATCTTCTCCCTCTTGCGGGGAACAAGAGAAGACATATCCCAGCTATCAGCAGTGGTGCAGAGGCAACACTAGTTCACACGAGTTCCTGTAGGGCAACCCTACAGCCCACCAGGAAAAATCTAGCACCCCATCAGTCACTGCTGCAACAAGGATATGCCTTATGAGATGACCATCATTCAGATGGAGATGTTCTTCCAGATATCTCCCACTAGTTTGCTTTCTAGATTGCATTCTTCTTTTTTTTGAGCTTTTGGTGACCCAACTTATGTAAAGCACCTAAAAGATGCATCTTCCACCACTGAGGGTCCCATTTCCCACAAGAGCAGGATCCCTATAGCACTTGGCCTGCTCTGCTAATAACTATGGAGTATGTTTAGTTGAAAGAGACCTTTAAAGGCCATCCAGTCCAACCCTCCTTGCAGTGAGCAGGATCTTTCTCTAGATCACCTCGCTCAGAGCATCATCAAGCCTGGCCTCCTCCACCTCCCTGGGCAATCTCTTCCAGTGCGCCACCACCTTCATTGTAAAGAACTTCTTCCTGGTGTCTAATCTAAACTTGCCCTTATACTAATTTAAAGCTATTGCTCCTAGTTCTATCACTTCACACCTTTGCAAGCAGTACCTCCCCAGATTTCTTGCAGCCCCCTTCAGGTAATGGTACTCAGTCCTACAAGGGATACCTTTTCTCTTGCCCTGAGCCCATTTTCAGGATGTCAGAGTACTATGCAATGGGATTGCAGAAAGTGAAATAATGAAGCGCTGTTAATGGTCACACATCCCCAACCAGCCTGTGTCCAAACTGATTTGAGGAGCAGCATTCCAGCTCCAGCCCTTTCACTGCTTTGTCACCCCAGTACATATCTACAGGGAAGTTGTTTTATGAATATGAAGCTCCATGATATCAGATTTCCAATATCCCAATCTCCGCTATAGACATTTCTTTTGCTGTGCTCCAAATCAGCCATATGAGTGCCCAGCTGACAGGAGATTTCCCCTGAATTTCCCTCCAACAGGAGTTCTGGGAAGCCACATCAGCTAAAGATCTTTGGGTTCTAATCTCCATCTGTGGCACAGAACTGCAGCAGCAAAGGAAAATCTGTCCCACACTAAAGATACAACCTTAAGTAATTACCCTAAGTTTATCTTAACCACAACTACCTCTCAGCAGATCCTCAGAGGAGAAACTCCACATTCAGGTTTTCTAGGCATCAGCGAAAAGAAAAGTAATCTGCTACTTTCAGAAACCCAGGCAGTTCAACCATTCTTTCTGTCTCTGCAGTCTAGGGCACCCATATGGACAGTCACTGACCCAGAAGCATGAATACACACAAAAGAGAAAGCTCTGCTGACACCTCCATGAACACCCTGGTCTCCACAGCTGAGGTTCATGCAGAAGACAGGAAAAGCAAATGCAAAGGCTCTGGCACTGACCCCAAGGAAAAACTTGCCCTAAGTCGCTTCTAAATTATTGGTGGGTGCATGAGTGCTGTGATTGCTTCTGTCATGACAGGGGAGTTGGAGTGCAGGGAATCAAACCTCATATCACCAGGAGCAACCATCCAGAGACACAGAAAAAAAAGCCTAACTGAGCATGAAGCGGGGAAATGAGTTGAAATTCCCCTTCTTACAGAAGTTCCATCTATTAGACACACATAAGTGCTATAGTTGGAGTAGGTAGAGACATTTATCTCTGTTTTCCCTTCTAGGTCACATTTTTCCATCTCTAAACTGTGCTCAAGCAAAAAAATGCAATAAAGAGGTATTTGCCAGCTGTACAGCACATCTGGACATCCTGCCATCTACTCAAAGCTCTTGCCAACTGCTGCTGATGGCTGCTGGGGCTCCACCTGCACTGTCAGACCCTGGGGAGCCCAGACATGCTGGAATGCAGAGGCTCTCGGGTGCCCTGAGTACGGCAGGGCATGCACTGCAGGGCACACAGTGAGGTACAGACAGCCTGGGCACTGCAGTGCTTATAGAGAGCCTGGGCATTGCAAGGCATGTGGAGAGCAAGAGTACCTTGAGCACTCACGGAGAGCCTGGGCATCATGGGACAAGCAGAGAGTCAGAGCGCTGTGGAGCATGAGCACACAGAGTCTGTGTACCTTGGTGCATGCAGAGAGCGCAGGTACCTCAGGGCACACAGGGAGCCTGGGTACCAGAGGAAATTTATGGAGCTTCAGTACTGCAGAGGCATGCAGAGTGTGGGCACAAGAGGGCACACAGGGAATTAGGACAGTGCGGGCCACGCAGAGAGTCTAGGTATCACGGGACATGGAGAGAGCTTGGGCACTGCAGTCTGATGACTTCTGTACGCCCTCTGAATTCCAGCTGCATGGGGGCATGGGGGCTATGCACAGTGCAAAGCACATTTCCATCCACCAGCAGACCTCCCTGCCTCAGCTGTTCATGCTCCAGCACACAGCAAGTGAAACATCATCCTCTGCAAGTACTGCAGTGCTCACTGAGCTTTGCTGTGTCCCAGTCACTCCATCACAGTGAATTTGTAAAGGTGTTCTTCTTGTCTCAGACATTCATCCTCCACGGGGGTGAGTTCAACACTCTGGCACAGCCAGAATGATCACACAATTGGGCAATTAGCTAAAAACTACACACAGTCACTGAGCCTGGTGCAAATAATCTCACAGCCTGTGTTGCACTTCCTTATAGCATTTGGTGAGTAATACAATAGACTTGTAAATCATGGGACTGTTCCACAAATGGTAGGAGAGGCCAAAATGGGTAAGATTCAGTCAATACTGTGATACTACCTCTAGCAATCGATAAGCCATGGTGCAAATAGTGCATACAAAGGCTGTGGCAGAAAAAACCTGAATTGAGAGAAAACCTCTAGCCTCAGGACATCTCCATTTTCTGCATCTCACTTATTTTGTACTGTCTGCTTACCAGGAACTTCCTGATTGGCAAGACCAGCAATTACAGCTTAAAATGTTAATTCTGCCTCTACCAAAGCACCGGAGACCAAATGCCTTTCCACCATGGGCTCAGGATTTCAGGAGTCTGCCATTTCAGCCAAGAAAACAATTCTAACTGAAAATTCCCAGCCAGCTCAAATCAGACCCTGCACCAGTCACATAGGAGGCAGATTTTACTCCTATGTGATAATCCTGGTACCAGCACTGTGTTTCATGAGATGAATGAAGAATTCAGCTAACTAGCTGCTACCCATCAAAGAACCCAAGTCAACCTTCCCACAAGAGAAAGGGTAGAGGCAGGCAGTGGGATGGAGACTCCCACACAGGAGCACAGCAAGGAGGAAGCCATTAGCATCTTCAAGCTTCTCAAATAAATAGGTTACACTCTGTGAGAACCTGCTACCACCAAGGTACCAAGTTTCATGCTTTGGCATTGGACTTTTCAGGTGAGAGCTGCCCCTGCATCACTCCATGCATTGTCTGCTACCAGCCACATCTCACCTATACAGGGCTAATACATGGAGCTGGCCACAGCCTCCCTCTTAGTCCCCAAGTCCTGGCTGAAGTCTAAGCATTTATTTTATCAATGTATAAGTACTCTAATAAACCTGAGTGTTGTGGATCTACATGCAGGAAAGAAGGGAGAAAACTGAGCGTTGCATACGTGACATAAAGCATGTGACCCTCCTCTGGCAAAAACTCCTCTGTCTCTAGCATGTCATTTGAAAAAAACATAACAAAAATACCCATGTAGCCCAACAACAATCCAAACTGTGATCTCTCCACTTCCTGATTTTGTTCTTCAGTCCTCTCAAAGATCACCATGTGTAAGCTAATTTTAAAATTCTGTGAATAATATATCAATGCTAAGACAAAATTTCTATATATGTGACAGTGTATATAGATACTGTATATATGTATTTTAAAGTGTGTGTATGTATATATGTTTGTATTTTTAGTTTTTTATGTTTATATATATATGTAGGTGACACTTACATTGGAGGCAAATACATACATATTCTGTACAGGTACATCCATACATACACACAGTTAACTGCCCATCAGAATCTCCTCTCTGGATGACACTGATTCTCAATAAAACCAGAATGATTCACTTTGCTCCTAACCTTTCTGTTTTATTATATATTAACATTTATAACAAACACCCATCAGCACTGACAATTCCAATTCTCCACAAAACTGTGAGTTTGTTCTTTGGAAAATTATTTCTGGGAAAAGAACCTTGTCCAGCCCCTGGACTCTACACCACTACAGGCTGATATGACAAGACATCTGCCCCTGGATTTCAGCAGAACGTGTATGAAGAGGTTATGCCTTGAGAAGCATCCAATGCTCAACAGCTCCTGATGAGAACAGCTGGAGCTACAGCAGGACAATGAGGAGCATGGGAAGCCTGGGCTTTTCATTAACATAGCACCAGGAAAAACCCCACTCCACCAAAGCCAGTGGTGAAGCAGCAGGGCTTCACCTCAGTGCAGGGAGGGGAGCTCTCCTGAAACAGGGACCCCAGGGATCACATTAGGAGGAAAGTGACAAACATGCTTGACGTGCACACCAGACAGTTGGTAACCCACTCACTTGCAGAGGGCAGCTGCACTGACGAGTTCTCCCGCGCTGAGCTGCGAAAGCATAAAACCACCCATGGGCGAGCATCAGCTCCAGCCACCACTCCAAACCCCTCAGGGACAAGGGCATCCACCCTCAGGGATAGCTGCCTACCAGCCACTGCCACCTATCCTTACATGCACCAGGGACCTCAAGGAGGCCTGAGATGTGCCCCACATCCACAGGGACCCTGAGACATCCATGGGACCCCTAAGCACTGGGGTGCTCCCACTATGAGGACTGTGAGTGCATGGGGTGCTCCAACCCCTCTTTGGAGCTGTGGGGGCTTGCCCCAGCAATGGAGGACCTCAGTCCACTGGCTCCATCATGCAGTTGGTTTGAAAGTGGTCCTTCCCTTTTCAGAAACACCCTTGTGTCTCAGCAGAGAATGCATCATCAGAACAGCTAGATCTGGGTATTGAAGTAACATTTTTGTTTCATTTTCGTGAATTCAGATGTGAGGAACTTTCTCAGAAACCCAAACTACGCCATTACAACCCTGCCATAGACAAGAACTGAATGCTGACCCTTTCTTCCCTAGAATTTAATGAGGAACCTCAAAATACACTGTTAGCTGAGCTCCTCTTGTCAATGTCTGGGATGACTTGCTGAGTACCAGTAACTCCACAGAGGGAGGCTGGGATCATGGGAACACCCAAGGGTTTTAGTCTTGTGTCATGAGGAATTCAGCTTCTCCTCCAGAAACTGATCACCACCCATGGTTGACACCAAAACAGGTTGTGTCAAACCAGCACAAGCCACATTTGGTACTGCCAATTGTGGTGTCAAATAGCACAATCCATAGGTGACACCATCACTGGTTGTGTCAAACCATCACTGTCCACAAGTTACACCTCCCCTAGTCATGTTAAACATGCACCATTGGTAGATGACACTGTCACTTGTGATGTCAAACACCAGCATGGATGGAGGTGGCAGCTGCAGGATGCAGCTGCAGGATGCTCCATATGCAGTGTACTAAAAATAAACACCAAGAGTGAAACAACAAAAGCTCCACTGTTGTGGAAAATTCTATGCAAAGACACAGGAAAAAAGCTTTACATTAAATTTAAAACATAATACTTCTACCAAGCCAGAGGTTGCTCTGGATATAGCAAAGATGAAGGCACTGCCACAATGTAATTCAGGAAGAACTTTATCTAGAAGGATTATTTCCGTGTCCATGTGGTGAGGGATAACCACCTCTTCCAAGAAGGAGTCAATGGGACAAACAGCCCACCATGCTCTGCAGCATCAGGAAAGGATTCCTGAATGCAGAGGACAACCAACATAGGCAGAAGAAATACAAATCAGCACTTGCTGACACTGCAAAACCTCATTCCCTGCCAAGGCTCCATTTCACTAGTCACTGAAGTTATCCCTAGGAGCAAAAGCAACTCCAGTGAGGAAGTGCTGCTGAAGAGCGCTGAGAAATTATTGAAGTAAATTCCAGCATGTCCCTGGAACTCCGGTGGAGGCTTCTTTCTATTTAACCTCTGCATGGACTGGACTGACTCCACCCCCTCACCTGTGAGTTTGTTTTCAGTTTTTTCATGCACTTTTCCACACCACCTCTTTCTGGCTGTCGCTGAGTGGTCTATGTGACCATATGCTCCCTTGCTGACAGCTGGTGTGGTTAGGCCTGGGAATACCAACAGTCCCCCTTCACTTGAGGTGCCCCCTAGGTACTCCCATTCATCACTGCCCAGAATTACAGTTGGGCACTTTGGCATTGTAATGTTCAAGTTTCCATTGCCAATTTTTTTTGTGTGGTTTTTGTCTCTCCATTACCTCCTGCTTATTTACCCTCACAGTCTCTGTTCTTCATGGTTTCCCTTGAGGTTCAGATCCCCAAGGCAAAGGCTTCAGACCTTTGCATCACTTGCCCAGTGCGGAAGACCCCAAGACAGAGCTCAGACTCAGGTCCTGACCCCACCTCAGGTTCAGGTCCTTATCTGAAGTGAGGGATTTGTGCCATCATGGGATGCTGTTAGCAGTTACATTTTGTGCTGAACCCTATCACTGCCGGCCACAGAGCATGTTTCTCACACAATGATGCCTCAGCATGGGGACAGGTAGCCCAAGCACACCTGTAGACTCCTTCACCCTCCAGTGACTGCCCAATATCCCACAGCTGTGGGAAAACGGTGGCCAGCAAGCAAGATATATGCTCACAACTCAAACCATTGCCAGTCAGAGTAACAACTGGGGTACAACACCTGTTTGCTGCTTCCAGGAGAACCACAGGCAGCTCTCACCACCCTGGGCTTCAGGCCCTGCAGCATGATGTTCATCGAGAAGGAGGGGCTATCCGGTGGCAGAAGGGGTGGGGGGGCACTAGCAGGGGCAGAAGAGGGAGATATTTGTCTCTACTGCAAGAAGGCAGAGCAGTGTGAACATGCTGCAGGTTTTGGGGCAGAGCTCAGACAGAGACAGAGCTGTGGACATCACACCCAACCACACTCAGCAGAGACAGGTACCAACTTTGGTGCTGGTGTTTAAAAAATGTGTAGGTTAAACCAGAGGAAAAATACTCAACAGAGCCTTCAGAGCAACCTCCCAGAGTGGACAACAAATTGCACCTCAGCTGCAATTTCCTTCAGTCACAAGAGGACATGGCAGAAGACTCCAGCAGCAATTCCAAAGCATTGTGCTCTTTCAGGGTTGCTGACCATTCACTGTGCTCCCTCTAAGGCATCTACAGACCCAGCCTTGCAAGTCTCTGCCCAACTGTGAATGCAGCTTCCTGTCTCTGTCCCACTGGGAGTTCCTAGCCCTGCTGCAGACAGAGGAAAGGCGCAAAATGCAGAAATACTGTTTGTATTACTGGTTCTCACACATGTTTAGTCATGCTTGCTTTGCTTTTCCTGGCCTTTCTCCCCTCTGATGTAGCACTAACTCAGTGAGCTCATGTCCACATTTGTCAGTGCAAAGCTCTCAGAGGTGGGTGGGGATCCCATGCTGGCACTGCTGGAGCAGCTGCAGCACTTGCACTGCTTGGATGTGCCCAGCCTGGGGCATCCCTGCATGAAAAAATGCTGACCACAACACACGATGGTTTTAGCAGGCACCAGTTGGAACCTACCCTCAGCCTCTTCTCATTCCCATTACTGTCCCTGCTCCTCTTGGAGGCTTATACTCCTGGACAGAAAGCCGAGACACAACTGCCTACATTTAAAGGAAAGTCACGTTTTTCAAAGAGTTCAGTTGAGAAAGCAAAGCACGAGCACCTACATCATCACATCAGATGCTGACACCAGTGCAGCGCTATGGATGCTGAGAATGGAAACAAAACAATAGAAGCAAGTGAAGGTCTCCCATTGCACCAGTTTCAATTCTCCAAACACCTCCAACCACCAAAGACAGTGTATACCAGTGGTTGGGAGATGTGGTCTGTTCAGCCATTGGGTGCAGGTATTAAGATCTGCAGCCAGAAGGGACAGGTGGGAAGCAGATGCTTGCATCCTGTGTGGAGCACCGTCGAGTGTATCCAGTAGGATTCTGACGCCCTGCTTCTGAAAGCATGTCCTGCACACAGCCAGCAGTGTGCAGTAGGGCTCATCGCTACACACAGCTCTTTGCTTTACCAGGGGTAGAAAATAGGCCAGCTGCTCTCACACAGCCTGTGCCCCTGAAGGGAAACCCTCTAGCCCACTGGACCATTACAGGAGCAATAGTCAATCTTTCCATTACCAACCACTAGCTGAGAGGACATCAGCTTGCACACCCCAAAATCACGCCGGTGTAGTTCTAACCACAGCAGAGTGAGACAGGCAAAGTTTGTACCTGCACATCAGCAGTTTCACATGTAGTGCTAGTGACACAAGAGCCATCCAGGACTCACAGAGTAACTACTGCCTGCAAACAGAGCTCAGCCTGGCTTGGCTGCTCCTCATGTTTGCAGACTGCCAGTTATCAGAGATTCCTGCATGTTTATGTGTTGGAAGCAAGGGCAGAAGCACATTTATGCATCGGTCAGGCTGCGGATGTTAGACTGGCCTGAGCAGCTGAAAGTATACAAATGTCTAGGGGTGCAGAATTCAGTGGTTGACATAAGCCTTACAACCAGGCAACCAGTTCACTATCAGCACACGCAGCATTTCATCCAAAGGTCCTTCTCATATAGGGAAATGGTTTTGTATAAAGCAAGAAAGACAGATGAGAAAGAAGATTCACACCATCCCTCCAACCACCGTTCACAAACCCATGACAACCTCCTGCGGAAATGGAAGCTCTCTATGAAACCCTGGGTGAAAGCTATGACCTTCCCCCCGCACAGCTGCCCATGCAAGTGACTCAGCTCAGGAACATCCCTCTGTGGGTTCCAGCCCTTCCACCAGCTCTCCCACACTTGCAGACCTCCACAGTGCAGACAGAAACCAGGTGAGGGGAGGGTAGAGTGAAGAAGGGAGGGAGGAGCAGGTACTGCCAAGCTGCAGCCCTTCCTGCCTATCCCCCAGGCCCTCCTCCAGAGCACTCACAGCTTAGTAACTCCCACATCCCTGAAACACAACCTGTCAACTCCCTATACCTGCCTGAGAAACTGCTTCTTTTGCCCTCCCCTTGCTGCTCAACAAGGGTTACAAAACCCACCTCAAAGACCTCTGATTTTCAGACAGAGAATGCTCAGCACTCCCCAGAAAAAAAGACACTGCCAGGTGTCTCATCATAGGGCCACCACCAAACCTAAACCCAGCAGTGGGCACCACAGGGAGACTGAGGGAAGTCTCACTGCCCAGCTCTGGCATCTCCCTTTGTCCACTGGCAGATGGCACAGAAGGGCTAGGGCTATCGTGCACATGCCTGCACCCTGGCTGCTTCTCTCCAAGACACAGGACTGGTAAAGGACTCCAAGGAGGCAAACCAGCAAGATGGCTGCCCAGCAGTCCATGATGGCTACATCTCCACCTCCTCACCAACAGCCTGCTCCAGGTCTTGCATGTCCTTTAGCCACAAGTGCAAGCAGCTGGTCCCCTGCTAAGGCACATCTGTTACAAGTCCACATCATGAGAGGAGGGGAAAAAAATGACATTCAGTTATACAAAACAATAAAGAGTGTCTGATTTGGTTTGCCCCCATTGCTACCCAGCAAGCTCCCCACTGGGTTAAAGACTGGTGACATCTCATAAAAAAATGTCAGAAGCGAGGAGAACAAAGCCGGGCAATGAATCGCACAGAGGGCTCAATGCCAATGGAAGGCAGAGGAGCAAGTTCATCTCGCTCTGCTGACAGCACTACCAGGATCTGTGCTGTGGCTCCAGCGGCACAGTACCAGCACACACCTCACCACTGATACTGGGGCAGAATGCCAGTATTGATGGGCTCCTCCAGGAGGTGCTTGCCCCCCAGCTTGGTCATGCTGGGAAGAGGCAAAGTTAATTCTGCCCCCTTGTACATCTAAGTCATGATACAGGCCACAACTAGATGATGACAAGTTTCTCTCCTCTGCATTAGAGGCAAGTACACAGAACACACCGCCCTGTCACTTACAGCATGGAGCCCCACCTTGTCAAGAGCAGGACAGGAGGGTATAGATGTGGCCAGGTCTCCCTCAAACAAAGACACTGAAATATCCATTTGTGCCTCTTCAAATCTGCAGACCCAAGTCTATTATAAAAGACACTGGAACAGCGTGCTGAGGACAGCAGTCCTGTCTGGCTCACCCACTCAGAAGTCATGACTCATGCTGTCAAGGTGTCGTGGGTTGCTTTAGAAATCACAAGCTCTAGCCGAAAAACAAACTGGCAAAAGAAGGGAATTTCTCAGTTCTGCTTCTGCTCCTTCCAAGGAAACATTTAATTATTTTCTCTGCAATTTCAGAATCTTCTTGTTTCTGTGACAGAGCATTCTGTGGCTTAAACCATGGTCTTCCTTACTTACAAGCACCTGAAAACTGGTGCTTCAGGATGGGGCTGTGGCAGGGTTGTGTGTTTTCAGCACAAATAACCTCTCTCCTGGCCATCTGATAAATACAAAATTTATCAGAATGACAGAACTGTTTATCAGACAGCTAATAAAATACAAAACTACTCTCTTTGTTCTAATGCATGTATTTATGTGTGCAGTTAAGGCACTGATTTGGAAAAAACATCAGATGAGACAATCACAGAGTTTTACTAATGACAGCACATTCAGCAAGGATGCGAACATGGGGAGTTTTATACAACTACCCATGTGGCTGAAATTATCCCCATAAACCTCCTACAGTTTTTCCCCCAGTTTCAGTAAAACAAGCACTACTCCATCAGCGCATCAGGAGTTTTCACCAGGACATCTACAGATAACTGACCCCATTTATACTGCTCTTTGCATGATTTTAATCATGTTTAATGCCACTGAAGTTCTGCCCATGCACCCATTCCTCCCTCCATCCTCGTGGCGCCAGGGGAGTGTGGGTACAGGGATGCAATTCCCCTAGATGCAGGACAGCAGTGGACCCATACCAGCACCACAGAAGACAGGGACCACAGGTACTCCATGGTAAGGGGCAGGAAAGATGCACCCAGGTTAGGAGCAAAGGGGGTACCCAGACTAGTGGTGCTGCCACAGGGACAGAAGCAACCCCTCCTCCAAATGTCCCTGAGAGTTGGGACCTCAGCATCCTGGCTGAGGCTCTGGGTCCCCCTACGTATATGCACACACAGTCTTGGCCTCAGCTCCTCTCCATAAGTTTGTACTGAACAAATGGAATCCTCCAAATTAAAGGTACTTTTGTAAAACACTGAATCAGATTTCCTCCTTTTCCCTTTATCCTCAGCATCCTGTCCTCCAAAGTAGTCTATACATTAGGAA
Source organism: Turnix velox (assembly GCA_013400935.1). NCBI lineage: Eukaryota > Metazoa > Chordata > Aves > Charadriiformes > Turnicidae > Turnix > Turnix velox. Next base: position 167,019 of record VZTY01023686.1, on the reverse strand, counting down.
AATCCCCAAGATGTGGAATGAAACAGAACCAGCAGCAAATCTGAGGAATAACAGCATTGTACAACCCCAATCAGAACATGTTCATTTCCACACCTCAGGCTGACAAAAGCCCCCAGCACTGGAAGGACCTGCAGAGTCACAGGCCTGCCATTAATTTTCTGCCTTGTAGTGTATGTGGACATATCTCTGACATTTTTTAATTTCCATTGGGCCCAGAGTCAGCACAATGGCTCATTGCCCAAGTGGAAACCAGTGACAAGTGCTGTTCCTCAAGGATCAGTACTGGGACCAGTGCTATTTAACATCTTTGTAGGAGATATGGACAGTGGGATTGAGTGCACCCTCAGCAAGTTTGTAGATGACACCAAGCTGTGTGGTGCAGTTGATACATCTGAAGGAAGGGATGCCATCCAGAGGGATCTTGACAAGCTTGAGAGGTGGGCCCAAGCAGATCTCATGAAGTTCAACAAGGCCAANGAGTGTGACCAGCAGGTCCAGAGAGGTGATTTTTGTCCCTCTACTCTGCACTGGTGAGACCCCACCTGGAGTATTGTGTCCAGCTCTGGAGCCCTCAACATAAGAAGAACATTGAGCTATTGGAGCGGGTCCAGAGGAGGGCCACAAAGATGGTCAAATGGCTGGAACAACTGCCTTATGAAGAGAGGCTGAAGGAGTTGGGGTTGTCCAGCCTGGAGAAGGTTCAGGAGGAACCTCAGAGTAGCTTATCAATACCTGAGGGGGGCCTACAGAAAGGCAGGGGAAGGACTTTTTAATAAGATATCTGATGGGAGGACTAGAAACAATGGATGTAAATTGGAATGGGGTAGATTTAGACTCGACATAAGAAAGAAATTCTTTACAGTGAGGGTGGTGAAACACTAGAACAAGTTGCCCAGAGAGGTTGTGAATGCCTCCTCTCTGGAGGTGTTCAAGACCAGGCTGGACATGGCACTGGGCAGCCTGATCTAGTGGGAGGTTTCCCTGCCTATGGCAGGAGGGTTGGAACTCAATGATCTATAAGGTCCCTTCCAACCCAAACTATTCTATGATTCTATGATTCTTTACCTCTTCACTAGGTGGAGGGAAATGTTTCCCAATCAAGAGAAGGGTCTGGTTAATAACTGTGGCACATCTCTAGTGCCTTCTGATACACCCACAAAAGCCCCTGCTCCTCAAAAGGTTCAGCATCCATCACCAGGTCACACCAAAGGTCCCTGTTGGCCTGGAACCTTAGCAAGGTCTGTCAAAAGAGGATCTAACCCCAACACAGGATCAAACCCCAACACAGGAGGCAGCAAAGGGGGGTGACTGCAGTTTCACCATGGTACAGGCATGTAGTATTGAACACCTGCTCCATTCCCACAACAGTACATGTACTCCCACACCAGAACCCAGCTCCCACTACCTTCATCCCGCTTGCGCTTGTTGCTCTCCGTGCCAGGGGAGGCGATGCCCAGGATCCCACTGATGGAGTAGGATGAGCCGGCTGAGTCAGTGCTGACAGAGGACACCTGGGTGACAGATCCTGTGGAGGCTACAAGGCAAGGCCAGAAGTCACTGGGCTGGACAGCCTAAGTTACAGCCCACCCAAAGCCACTGGCTCTGGCTTAGTCACTGAGGCATGCTGGGGCTCTGCCAGCCACTGCGGCCACCTTAATCCAGAATGACAGAGCCCTGCATGGAGGAATGAATAGAGGGATGATCAGTCCTCACCACCATCACAATGGAATGGAGGCTGGCAGTGTGAGGTGAGGGATGCTCTTCCTCCATTGCCTTGTCCTAAGGAGGACAAGGTCAGAAGGGGCATTTCTCAGGCTAGGGGATGCCACTAGTTTACCTGCCAGCAGATGTCATCAATGGAGGGAGCTGGTAAGAAGCATAGCACAGGCAGAAAGATCTCCCTCCATGGACACAATCCCCACTGAGATCCCAGGGCAGCCTGCACTCGCCACACTTGGTTTGCTGCCTATGTCCTGCTGGTGCAAGCCACCAGTCCAGGCAGATGGGGCTATCCACACACCCAGGGATAGCCAGATGTAGGCCACATGGATGAAAGGCCCTCCAAAGTATGAATTCATCACACTTTGCTTTAACAGAGCCCTTGAGAACAGGTGTCCAGCCAAGGGAGGGTGATTTATCACAACCTGGGGATACTATCTGAGGCTGAAAACACCACATGATGTTGAGGCTGTACAGAAGCAGGAAGAGAAGGCAGCCTTCTCCTCCATATTCTCAGGTGCTGAGCCTGTGCAGGTATGTCCATCCCCACAGCACCATGTGCCGCTGTGTACAGAGGAGGCAGGACCTCTGCAGGATCAGGCTGACAACCTCCAGACACAGCATAGAGCTAACAGGCACTGGGAATCCCTCCTGCCTCTACTGTGAGAAATAAAATTTCTCTCCACTTTTTTTTTCTCGAGGAGAAATAGCCTTTAAGTCACCATAGCAAATCAAGGGATGTTTTTCTTCTTCTGAAGGCATCTTGGTGTTTCCCAAAGAAAAGGCTCAGAACACACGTTTGCTGTGGTGTGATTCCTCCAACAAGCTCACTGTATTCAGGTAGCTCTGTGTCCCATGGTACCATCACACCATGGATGAAGGCAACAGCAAGCATTTACTCATTTCACTTATGACAGCAGAGAGGAACTGGGGTCCCATCCTGAACCACTTCTGCCTGCAGACCTAGGGCTCACCCACTTGCTGGCAACTTTCAGGGATCAAGGGCAAAAATTGAGCAACCCCAATCTCTTCTCAAGCCCCTCAATCTCTGTGGTGCAGTATCCTCAGAGAGACACTGTTAGTTCCCAAAGACCTGGGGACTACCCTGCCAGGGACATTGATGCTGGCTCTGGGGCAAAGCATCACTGCTCTACTGCACAATTAAAGTTTGGGAAAGTTTTGCTACCTCTTCACTCAAGACTGCAAGCACACAAAGAATTGTGCTAGGAATGGCTGATAGATGAAAAAAACCCACACTCAAAACTACTTACTGACTAATGATGCAGAAAATGTTATGAATAAGTATCCCTTTCTTGATTTATTACTTTAATTATCTGACATTCTATAGACCCACACTAGTGGGTTTTTTTTGGTTTAGATTTCAATTTTCTGTTTCATGGTGAAAGCTATTTATCATAATAATCAGTAAAATTCAAAGCCTTTTAGCAATACTTATAAAATTCATTTACTATGTTCAGCTCTTGGAGAATGACAAAGAAGGCACATTAGCACGTGTGCTGAACTGTTTTATGCAGAATTATCTGTCTATAAGAATTATTAAAAGTTCTTTAGAATATTTGTAATCCACTATGCTTTTGTTAAATGTATTTTTTGAAAAAAAAAGTTTTTCCTCACCTATGTTGTGACTGGATGCTGGGACCTGCTGATTGGGTGGCTGCTGCACTTTCGTCCGAATGATCCTGTATGGAGTTGAGAAGAAATGAATATTAGCATTGTGCATGCAATTTCAGGAAGTATTAGATACTAGGTTTTTAAGTTTAGGACACCTAGATCTAACAAAAACACCGTGAGTTTTCTGCATATTATCTCCCTGTCTCACATGTAAAGTCCAAAGAGCAGTGGGTGCCCAAGGACCATGTTTGTGTCCCCAGCTCCTGCTATCAGGGATGTTTGGGTGACCAGCTCCTGCATGCTTCTGGAGACGCTGTGGAGTTTGGTACTTGGGCACCAAGTCCTCATCACCCTACGGCAGTGGGGTAGGAGTGCAACAGGGCTTGTCTGAGCCCAGTTATCCTGGTGGGCTGCAATCTGCAATCCTGGAACACATTCCCAGTCCTTAAACAATTCTCTCCTAGCTTGGTACTCACATAGCTAACACACTTAGACACCCCAGAGAAAAATCTGCTTAGCTAAATTAATATTAAACAAAAATGTTTTGGATTAGATGCTAATCTTAAAAGCTCAGTAACTCCACAGTCACCACTTGGGACAGCCTGCCTTGCGAAGACAGGCTGAAGAAGCTGGGGTTATTCAGCCTGGTGAAGAGAAAACTAAGGGGGGACCTTATCAATACTATATCAATACCTGAAGGGGGCCTACAGAAAGGCTAGGGTAAGACTTCTGAATAGGGTCCAGGACGACAGGACTACGGGTAATGGATGCAAATTGGAAGACGAGAAATTTAGGCTGGAGTTAAGAAGGAAGTTCTTTACTGTGGGGGTAGTTAGACACTGGAACAGGTTGCCCAGAGAGGCTGTGGATGTACCCTCCCCGGAGATGTTTAAGGCCAGGCTGGACAAGGCACTGAGCAACCTGGTCTGGTAGGAGGTATGCTGGCCCATGGCAGGGGGGTTGGAACTAGATGATCTTTAAGGTCTCTTCCAACCCAAACCATTCTATTCTATCATTCTAAATTCAGAGATAAACATGAAGACATGCACCATGTGGCAGGATGGGGGGCAGCAGCAATGAGAAACTGGGGGTTGATCTGCCCAGTGCCCACATGCCTATGCTCCCAGAACAGGGAAGACAGGTAAGACGTCTCTAGAGACAACTCAGCTCTGCTACCAGCAGCAGTGGAATGGGAAGGGGATATCCAGTGTTTGCTGCTCTGCACACTACTCCACACACCCTAGAAATTCCTCTCTCTCCTTCTTCTGTCCCATCAGGACTTCAGGGAGAGGAAGGCAGGGATGAGACAGAGCTACACTGGGGATGCATTCACATTAGCAAACAGCAGCTGCTGGCCTGAGAGACACCTGGAAGCCACACCAGGAGTCCACCCAGGAGACAGAACGGGAACCCTCCAGTGGTGACACCTGGACCCATTCCAGAAGTGGGCATGCTGTCCCTTTGGATCCCTTGCTGAGTCTGATGTGAGCTGGTGAGATCTGTTAGAGTTGTCCTTCAGCTGCCATCCCTGCAGCAAAGGGTGCCAGACATCTGTCTTCCACTATAGACAGAGCAGCCAAATCCACTGTGATCTCAGAGGGAGCTGGGCATCGGGCAGGGATCGTGTGGACAAAGACCCGGGATCTCATGAAAGCCAGAGTGGAGACAACCTTTTGCACAAGGTCTTCTCACTACCACGGTACAGAAAGGGTGAGCAAGGCCCACTGACACATCAACATCTTTATCCCTGGAAGGACAGAGGACTGGAGCACCTCAGAGCAGCTGGGCAGCTTCCAGTTTACTTGAGTAAAACTAATCACAAAGATCAATTAAACCTTAATCACACAGAGTTGCTCCTGCTGCAGAAGTGTGGCCTATTATTAATATTAAAATTTAATTAATAAATAATAATTTTTTTTCACTCATATATGGGGGCGGTGGCTCAAACTCCTCTGCTGAAAGAGACTCTCAACAGAAGGGATGTGCTGGGCATAGTCCAGGCCCACAGCCCTGGTGTCTCACAGAAGCAGCAACACCAGGGAGGCAGGGACAAGGAGCAGGTCCACAGCTCCACTGGGATGCATGGACAAGGATTAGTGCTCAAGCTCCATGGTAGGGCCAGGAAGCATCACTGTGGCTCCATCCTCATCCCAACAGCTTGGTATCATCCTTCACATTGCAGGACAGGAACCATAGCGTCACTTCTTATGGGTCCAGGTCTGCAGCCACAACACAGTTCCTGATCTGCACCTTGACAGTGAATCAGGGCATCCATGACCCCCTTGGAGCAGGGGCTGCATCTCAGGCTTGTAACATCCCTACCAGCCTAGTCACAATGTATACACCTTATTTTGAATATAAGGATAAATCCTACAGAATGATGAATAGCACTGGAAGGATCTGACATCAAGGCCAAGAATTCTGATGTAAACTCCATGTTTCTCTCCATGATAGTCTGGGCTGGGTATGCTCCCAGGATTAACAAAAACAGTCCTCTGAGTAAGCAGACTCAGAAAAGACGCCATTCATTTTTAAATGCCAATGGATGTAAATTGGAAGGGGGTAGATTTAGACTTGACATAAGAAAGAAATTCTTTACAGTGAGGGTGGTGAAACACTGGAACAGGTTGCCCAGAGAAGTTGTGGATGCCCACTCTATGGAGGTGTTCAAGACCAGGCTGGACAAGGCACCGAGCAGCCTGATCTAGTGGGAGGTGTCCCTGCCATAGGCAGGGGAGTTGGAACTCGATGAACATTAAGGTCCCTTCCAATCCAAACTATTCTATGATTCTAAATGGGAATTTCTCACCTTTAAGGAAAGGAAAATATTTTAGCCATAGGCATGTGAAAAAGAAGACATTTATGGGGTTTAGACACAACAGCAGAAGATGCATGGAAACGCACAAGTAAACAGCAAGAAGCAGAATATAGAAACTGGCTCAAAACACAACTGGAAACTACAGAAGGCTCTCATTTTTCTAGAGCCATGACTACCTTTTGGGTAGGTCTTTGCAGGATGTCTGAAGTACAACAACATGAACACACAGCTACACACAGCACCAAAGCTCCAGCCACCTGTCACAGGAGTACAGTTTGCCCTTATTTGCTTGGGGACAATGAGGCTGGGATTTTCCCTCAGTTTCCCTTGTGTCCTATTACCTTTCAAATCCTTTTTAAAACTGAAATGTGATCTCCATAGGGTTACTGAATGCTGGAGTCCTAGCAAGTGCCGGCTCCAAGGTGCAGAGCACCTGAACTGATCCACTTTCTCCCTTAAAACATGTGAAGAGGTGACTCAACATTCGGTTCGGCCTGACAGAGAAATCTCTTCCTGCTAACACTGGGGAAGCCACTCCAGCTACTCAAGCAGCAACTCCATGAATGCAAATCAGGTTGGGATAGCCAATAAAAGAATATTGCATCAATTTATTTCATGTCTGTGGACACAGATGGGACTTTATAGCTAGCACTTGAAGAATTTGCATGCAGTGACACAAAGTGAAAGCCACCTCACCAATACAGCAAGGTTCATGCCTGGCATGGAGCATCATCCAAAGGGAAAATGAAAGGACTCTGCTTGCCAGGGGTGTGGGATGGCCAAAGCTCTGCCTTCCAAGCATTAACGCCTTATCCTCAGCCTGGCAGGACTGGAGACCAAGTGTAGTATTTCACCAGGTATGTTCAACACCAGTATCAGACAGACATCCCTCCAAGCTGAAAGGAGCAGGTGGTGCAGACTACAGGTAGTGTTACTACAATGGTAGTGGAACCACAGAGCCCCAGGCCCTGCTCCCAGTCTAGCCCTGTTCAGCAGGGCTGGGACAAAATTCCCAAATGCAGGGCTGAGGTGCCACATGAAATTCTCCAGCATTCAAGGCCACTTAAGAGCACCTGTGCCACCAGTGGGATAGCCAAGGCACTGGAAATCTACCAGCAAAATTCCCCTGGTGACAATTACACTGAGAGCTCTAGCCAGCACAGTCCTGGACCAACAACAGAAGATAGAGCATCAATCAGGAGGGCAGAAGTGTTACCTCTGATCCACACCCTGTGTCCCCTCCCACAGATTTCCAGCCCATTCTTCTCATCTTACTGGTGAAAGGCAATTCAGCTTCCCTCAGGGGAGCCACATCCCATCAAACCCCCACCTCTTGGAGGCCCCATCCAGAGCCAACACACAGATGGACCATGACCAATGATCTGGGGAGGGAAAGGGAAGGCCGGGAAGGCAAGCAGCACAACCCACCCCTGGGAAACACTGGTTATCTGGGACACTGTGGTTGCTGATGCATGCCCACTGCTGACCCACAGCCCAAAGTGCATCACAGAGATCTGTATCACACACTTGCGCTGTAAACAGCCCCAGACAGTCCAGCAAACAAATGAGAAGGCAGCAAAAGGGCTGCTGAAGAGTATCCCCCACCCTGGGACCAATAGCCATTACCTGTTAATGGAGCTGACACTGGGCACGGTGTCGTTGTCACACACACGTTCGGCAAGGAGCCGGTCCCTGATCTCCCAGGCAAACATGGTGGGATTCTGGCGTTTGTACTCTGCAATTTTCTCCACGACTTTGGGTGTGGCAACCTTTGGTTTTGATCCTCCAATCACTCCTGGCTTAATGCTGCCAGTTTCATAATATCTGAGACAACATAGAAAACAAGGCTCTAGTTATCACAAACCAAGAGAGAACATACATTGAGATTTATAGAGAACATTATTTCAAGGCAACCAAACCACAGCAAATCTTGAGATACATCTTCACTTTCACATATACATTTTCTGCCTACGTAGCGCTTTATCACCTAATAGATTAACTTATAGTGATTGGAATCAGGCCTCAGGATACAATATATATTTTTCTGTAATAGCAAGACAAAAGAAACAATTCAAGATTAAAGGGCATGCTGGGATCCAAAATTAACAGAAAATGTGTATTATTAATCAGCAGTACTGGCAATAATAGAAACAAATCACACCAAAGACCACTTTTCGCAGTGGACTCTTTTGTAGTCAATTGCTATTCCTACAGAAATTCTCCGTCATTAATATCTACAGCTCATTATCATTTCATAGTGAAATGAAGGCCAGGTATTTTATTTTGTTTGCACCTCCAGAATCAATATGCCAGCATATGTTTTTCTCATTTTATGGTTTTATCAGGCTTATTATGGTTCTAATATTAAACATTCTTCAGATTGTATTGTATTTAGCACCATGTTTTCAAGTAGTTTCAATGACAAGTGTCAGGGAAAAGGGACCCGCCAGTGCCTCCACTGCTGTGGCAGCTGGTCTCCATCCCTATCCCTGCAGCCATTCCCTCGTTGCAGTATATTTAACCCACGTGAAAAGTGTGGGGCTGAAACCCAAGACTCATAGAAACTGTCCAAAACCTGACAGGTTTCATCACATGTAAATCATGCCAGAGTGACTGCATCTGGCAGCACTGAAATGATGCACAGCAGCCAAGGTGCCCAGCACCCCTACATCTCCCCCAGTTCCTCAACAAACCCTGAAGTTGCTGCTGAGAGCAGAATTCACCCCTCACCCAGGGTGATAGGCTGCCCCACCACAACACATAGCACACTTGTGTCTCTGCATCTCGCAAATTTTCCTCTTATACAAATGAAAAATAAACCCTGCCCCAACTGTTGCAATCTGACCCATAAGAAGCAGACCTTGACATTGGGAGCTTGACCTTAAACCTGCACCCACCAAGCTGCATGCTCTCAGCAGCTGCAACTCATCTACGCCATGCCTGCATTTCCAGTAGGGAACTGGGAAAAGACTCCCAACTAAGAAAATGAGATGGATTATTAATATACTTTCTCTGCAGCTACTTGACATGCATACACATTATATGGGAGGAAAAAAAAAATTAATCTCTGTGGCGTGAGCAGAACACAAAAAGGCCTTGCATCTCTTGCCTGCCTCACTGTAACATGCAGCCACCTTTGTCAAATTTCTGCCAGGCTACCAGCTCTCAATCTTTCTGGGAGAGCTCCATGCCCAGGGATTCCTTAAAAGAGGCTGACACTGTGCTGTTTCTGCACATTGCCAGATATTCTGGATGCAGGCCTGGGCTCAGATCTACTGGCCTCCATGAGCTACTTCAGCAGTATCAGTAATGGGATGTGACAAGGAGGGATTAACACATCCCTCCTGGTGTCCCTAAATATAGCCCAGAAGCAAGCTTTAGGGTAAGGGTAAAATTCAGCTCTTCCTAAGGACATGACAAATGGTGACAAGTGTGGACCATAAATCCACCAAAACCTTGTCTCTAAAGCCCTCACTGTCGACACCTCTAACACAAGGGGCACGCCAAAGAAAGCCAGACAATGCCAATAATGCTAACAAAATCTGTCAGTTTTCATAGTTCCAGTCAAAAAGGCAAATCTGAGACATGTTCATGGATGTTTTTCCTGAGAAGCCCTCACTATCACCATGGTGACATGGTGCAGCAGCTGCAGGACAGCCCAGGATCACCACCAGTGCAGGGAGGTGTTTCCTGGGTCTGACCTGCCACGGTGGACACGTCATGACAGCAGAAGTCCCAGCACCGTGGCACCACAGTCAGATCACGAGAGGCCACCTGGTAGTCCCTGAACAGCCAGGCCCAGCTCCCAAACCACCTCAGGACACATATGAGTGTTGGGAAAAAGTAGGAGGTGCAGACTGGGGCCCAGATCCTTTTCCCAGCCACCACGGATGCCTTTCACCCAGCAACGCCACTCTGGCCTCTCACCTCCTCACACCCAATGCACAGCTGCACCACATGGGCACCCTAGTTCCCAGTTCCACTTTAAAGGTGAGGGTGGCAGCAGACAGCCTCACTTCATGCACATCAGCATCTTGTCCCGCCAACAAGGTGGTGGTGGGGGCAAAGGATGGGCATCTCTGCCTGTTGAGAGGTGACAGTTTCCCCTGCACTGCCAGCATTGGCTCCCTGCCTTCAGACTGCCTTCCTAAGGTTGCACTGAGGACTGGAAAATTCCGATCCCTTAACTCCCAGTGTAAGTATTTATCATAAGAATCCCTGTCTTTCACAGGCAAACATGAACATGCAAAAATGCAGGTACATGGAGCTCCGATTTCAGTGACATTTCGCCGACTGTAATTATTAGTTATGAAAATAATGAGCTATGAAATTCTAATTTATTGTTGACAACTTAAATGGCAATGCTCTGCACCCTTGCTCTTAGCCCCATATGGCAAATAAAGGTATCTAAAGTAAATTTATCTGAGCTCTCAACAGTACATCCCCAAAGCCATTGCCCACTAAGTAAATAAATGTCCCCTTTTTCAGCACTGTGCTGGCTCTGATAGGATCTGGTGGCAAGCCTGCCATGGCACATGGCATCACCAGCCCAACCATGCTGGTCAGACCACCAGCCAGAGCCTGTGCCAGTTTTGTGCAGCAGCCAAAGAAAGCTTTTAAAGCATCGAAGGCATTGGCACTCTCAAACCTACATTGGGAGGAACATGCATGGCTTGCAGGGAATATGTCCCCCTGTCACAAAGGCCTAAGACACGATGCAGAGACAAATGCAATTCCTCCACAGAAGCACCACAAGGGGAAGGAGAGACAGCAACGGACAGCCGTGGTGTGGGGACAATGAGGAAGAGGAAATGGGTGGAAGGAGCCATGGAATAGAGGGGCTGAGGCTCTGTCAAGTCTGTTCTGAGGCTGAGCACTAAAATGGCCACAGAAAGAGACAGTAGGTGCTGCGAATCCAAGCAGATCCTCTGCATGATACCACAAAAAAATAACTGCTGCTTCCAAAACACTCAAAATTAATAGTTAATAGTTACTTATGGTATTCGGTGCTATAATTAAGAACATATTCTAGCACAAGAGTAGAAAAAGATCAAGAATGCAATGGTAGAAAAGACTGGAAAATACCCTTTCTGAGCAAACATAAGGCTATGTAGCTGCAGTTACACTATGTCCAGTAAATCAAATTGGCGAACATGGTAAAAATAAAAACACTAAAATTGTAAGTAACTCAGTGCAAAAAATCAGTTAATAGTTCAGAAATTAACTTTTCCAGAGTATCAAGAAAAACAGAATTCTAACAAAAAAGTGTTTTCCTTAATATGGGTTGCTCAACTATCCTGGAAGTCCAAAACCATTTCAACAACACTGTAATTTAGACAAACTTCATTTACATTTGTTCACAAGACACCAAAAAGCAAGGATGGTATTTTTGACCTTAACCTATATCAAACTTTAAAACAGAATCAGGAAACAGTATGTAGCCAGAGTTTAATTTCCCACTGCTGCAGCAGTTCAGGAAATAGAGCCTGTATAGAGAGCTGCTCCCAAAACAGTCAAAATTAAGATGTTTAATAGATACTTATGGTATCCTGCACTATAACTAAGAACATATTCTAGTTCTAGTAGAAAAAGACGTAGAACAAAACGGTGAAAATGATTGTAAAACACCCTCTGTGAGTGAACATAACGGTATGTGGAGGTACATATGTCATCTATTATTGTATTACTGCTGAAAGATAGCTTTTTCCGGAAAGCAAAACTACTAATTCACACATCTCATCTTTTTGCCAGTTTTCTGAAGTTGACACACAGATTTCTCTGCCTGTCCAGCACAGACAGGTGCAGGATAGATGTCACATGCACAGTCAACACCCACCATATATCTTCCTGCTCTTTGTGTTATAATTCTCTGTAAGAAATAGTGAAAGGAGGCACATGAATAGTGAAACCACGTGCACAAATAGTGGCACTTTTTTCCCACAGCAATCATGTAAAGCACGCGAGGTCAAGAAGCTTCTCTCCTCCCTAAACTCACCCCCTGAGGTTTCTTCTGCTCTCCATTTGTTTGCAGAGTGCAATTAAGGGGGTGGCATTGACACTTTCGATGGAAGCAGAAGGATTCACCATCCCATTCCACCACCCCCCTCTTTTACCTGCCAAGTATTTTGCTGACGCAGCCGTGGCTGACGCGGAGCTGCCGGGAGATGTCACACGGCCGGACCCCTTGGTGAGCGAGCTCCACAATCCTCTGGCGGACCACGTCGGGGAGGGGGCGGCCGTTAACGAAAACACCCCCCAGCTGATTCACGCCTCCATGTCCTGGAACACAGGGAATGCGGGGGAGAAAGGAAAGAGAGGAGAAGAGCTGTGTGAGAGTTTCAGACGCTTCTGCAGGGCAGAACCCCCGAGCCTAGGTCATTGCTTCCCCAGCATTTCCCTAGCCTCTAGCTGCACTTCCCCGGTGGTAGACGCGCTGCAGCAATGCCATTCGAAGGAGGGGAGGACGCTCCTGCAAGGAGACATGGTTGGGAAATGGCCACAAGAAACCAGGCAGCGATACCCAGCTGGGCCACAGGACACCTCTGCCCTCAGCCGGCAACTGCTCTCACCCCATAGGAGAAGAGGCTGTTCCAAAGACCCTGACTGGAAAAATAGCTGAAAATAAGGGTGGTCGCATGGCCCAAACACTATTTTTATCCAAGCACAAGAAGGGATACCTGAAATAAATACACTCATTGTGGGTTTTTTCGTGTCTTAATCAAGAACCAAAAATACTTTACAATTCACAGCAGTCTTGGTGAATATTATGATCCCACGAATGAAACATGGAAGCTCAGGCAAACCCAGTATTACATTGCCCCTTTTTTAGCAGATTTGCAATATTTGCCTTTAGCAAAGTGAATTGTGCACCCATGGGGAAATGGGACCCACCGGGATGACGAGCAGCGAAACTGCATAAAACCCATGAACATATAATAATCCCGTATAGCACATGAGAAAATATAATTAACCCTCATCCCACGGAGAAAGGGAAAACAAACAATATGGGCAGCACAGATGCCAATTCTGGAACAAAAAAAAAAATAAAGAAAATCTCTGTATTTGCCTAGGGCTTGAACTGTAATGAATAAGCTGACTCGCCAAACACCTCTATGTTTGAAAAGGAAAGAAAAAAGATTACATGGAGCTATTTTTATTTAAATCTGGTCATTGATAAACTGCTGCCAAACTTTGCAAACACCTTCTGAAACTGTCAGGGCGCGTAATGAATCCGCGGCCAGCCTGCGTTGCCTTCGTCAGTGTGAGAAGAACACCCATGCCCTGCTCCAAGCTGCCTAGGCCCCCCGGACTCCCACAACCTCGAGTGTGGGAACAGAGCCCCATGATGGGACATGCTGGTACTGGAACGATGCAGCTTGCAGCCAGAGCGGGGGAACTTAATGTCTTAGGCTCCGAGAGCATCTCCACAACACTGCAGTGGCACCGACCCCCGCTGCTCAGCTACTAGTGTTTTAACTGTGCTGAACCGTGCAGAGGCCACGGAATGGGAATGAAAAGGTGGGGAAAGGGGAGAAGGGAAAGAAAAAGGAAAAGAAAATTAAAAGGAAGGGAAAGAATGAAAAGGAATGGAAAGGCGAAAGGAAAGAGTAGGGAGAGCAGAAAGAAGGCCAGCTTTTGCTTCGAGAACCCTTATGGGCTGGTTCTCCCCCCGGGGACCGTCCCAGCCCCCGGGTCTCCTCAATCCCAGTGCACAAACCCCTCTGCCGCCGCCGGGGGAACAAAAGCCGGAGCCGCCACCGTCTATCCACGCCAGGGAACCCTCCCCAAAACTGCGCGAGTCGCGGACACTGGCCCGCTGCCCACTCGCCGACCACTTCTTCCAATACGGGCTGCGGGCGGCGCGGGGGTCCCGTCGGGCCAAAGAGCTGCGGGAGACAGTGGGACAAGAGGGGTCACAGGGAGAGGAAAGAGGCCACGCCGGAGGCGGGAAGGGGCCAGGCGCGATGGGATGTCGCTGTGCTGTTGCGGGTAAGGGGTCGATGATCCCTGACCGGGAGGGAGACAACGAGCCGGATCCGGGGAGCAGCCCGCGGGGGCCCGGGCTACCCCGCCTGGCTCCTGTGGAACGAAAGAGACAGAAAGGACAGAACCGCTGCACGGGGTTGGCACGGCTCCGCTTCTCCGTGTTGGCAGCCCTTTCCGCCGCCCTGACTCCTACGTTGCACCTGGGTCGCTACTCCTGCACACGCACCGGTACCCCAGAGGGATCCGGAGACTGCTTGGGCTCCTCCCGCTGCGGCAGCGAAGGCAGCGGTGTTTGGGCTGTTTTGTTGGGGTGTTTTTTGTTTCCTTTTTTCTCTTCTGTTTTGCCCCAAAATTCCCGCGGAACACATCGATTTTTCACATCCGCAAACGGTGCGCAGACCGTCCAACGGATTTCTTTGCCCTAGGGATATCTAACCTCCCTCTGGCAATCGTCCCGCCTGGGATGCGACTGTAGACGAGAGGCTCCGCGTCCTCCCGCAGCCCGCAAAGTTATCATGAGAAAATCGCGGCTCACTTCGATACAGGGCACGGAACGAAGACGGGTGCGAGGCACCGGGTTGCGCCGGGAGGGAAAGTCCGTTTTCCCGGGGGCGGCAGCGACAGTTCGGAAGGGAAAGCACACCACCAGGACGGACGAGGAGCGAGGGCAGGACAGAGTGAGGGAATTCCCGGCGCTGAAATGGCTTATTTCGCTGAAACGTAATTTCTTTCGTCTGAAAAATGGCTCGCCAGGAAATGAGATTAGTTCTACCTTAAAATTTCCTCGCAGCCTCTGGCCGTAATGCAGCGTTTAACTCGCCGTGAGAGAAGATGTCATTTCACATCATGCAGAGCTAATGGATGAGTCTCTCCCGACCTCTCTAGCACTACAAACCCCGGCCGAGCCCGTCTTCACCGACCTGTTAAACTCAGCCTGCTCCGTCCTCGGCCGCACTCAGCTCACCGGGAGTCTCTCTGCCTGTCCCCGCGCGAGCGGAAAAGGGAAAACCTCTCCTCCGGTCCCGCTCTCTCACACTGTGTTTTTGGGTTTGTTTTTGGTTGTTTTGGGTTTTTTTAATTGTTGTTATTATTATTTTCTTGGTTGCTTTTAATTAACGAATATAATAAATGTAGAAATAGAGGGAGGACGTCGCATAGAAAACTTTTCTGTTCATCGGGAATACCGGGCAGCTTTCTTCCCAGAGATTTAATTCAAAGAGAAAAAAAGAAATAGATGAATACACATATACACAGCACACATAAATGTGCGTGAATACACACAGATAAATACACAGATAAAGTTAAGTGTGTGTGTTTTCTGGATGTGCATCTAAACATAATCGCATCGTCCTTTTTTCTGCGGAAAAACAAACCCTGGACAATCCTGCCGCATCCCACCGCTGTCCGCCCCTCCCGCGGGCTGGG